>JAAGEH010000012.1:17761238-17786523 GCA_011751065.1 Lasiurus cinereus | reverse complement strand
AATGACCTTTTTGCATGTCTATGGTTCTAGGAGCCTCATATACAGCATATAAATATATACATGCTGACATATTTATGCATTTCAGTTTTCTCTTATATGTTTTGAAATTTTATTTGCTATTTTTTCATATCACTTCTTTTTTATTTTTTTAATCTTTTTTTATTAATTATTTATACATATCTCCCCATTGCCCCCCCTCCCTACCCGGCATAGCCCAACCCCCCAGTGTCAATGTTCATTGGTTATGCTTATAGGCATGCATACAAGTCCTTTGATTGATCTCTTATATACCTCACCTAACTTTAATCTTCCGGCTGTAATTTCACAGTCTGATGCTTTACTACCTCTGTATCTATCCTTTTGTTCATCAGTTTATAATGTTCTTTATTACCCACAAATGAGTGAGATCATGTGATGCTTCTCCTTCATTAACTGGCTTATTTCACTAAGCATAAGGTTCTTCAGTTCCAACCAGTTTGCTGCAAATGGTAAGAATTTCTTCTTTTTAATGGCAGCATAGAATTCCATTGTGTAGATGTACCACAGTTTTCTGATCCATTCATCTGCTGAGGGGCACCTAGGCTGTTTCCAAATTGTGGCTATTGTAAATTGTGCTGCTATGAACATAGGGGTACATAAATCCTTTCTGATTGGTGTTTGTGATTTCTTAGGATAAATTCCTAAGAGTGGGATTACAGGGTCAAATGGGAGATCCATTTTTAGTTTTTTAAGAAAACTCCATACTGTTCTCCACAGTGGCTGCACCAGTCTGCATTCCCACCAACAGTGCACAAGGGTTCCTTTTTCTCCACATCCTCGCCAACACTTGTCGTTTCTTGATTTGTTGATGATTGCCATTCTCACAGGTGTAAGATGGTATCGCATTGTCATTTTGATTTGCATCTCTCGGATGATTAGTAACTTTGAACATGTTTTCCTGTGTCTCTTGGCCTTCCTTCTGTCGTCTTTCGAAAAGGTCCTATTTAGGTCTGTTACCCATTTTTTTATTGGATCGTTAATCTTCCTTTTATTAAGTTGTATAAGTTGGCTGTAGATGTTGGAGATTAAACCTTTATCAGTGATATCATTTGCAAATATGTTTTCCCATACAGTGATCTTTCTTGTTGTTTTGTTGATGGTTTCTTTTGCTGTGCAAAAGCTTTTTATTTTGATGTAGTCCCATTTGTTTATTTTTTCTTTAGTTTCCATTGCCTTTGGAGCAGTATCAGTGAAGAAGTTCTTTCGGCATATATCTGAGATTGCGCTGCCTGTGGACTCCTATAGTATTTTTATGGTTTTCCTTCTAATGTTTAAGCACTGTATCCATTTTGAGTTTATTTTTGTATTTGGTGTAAGTTGGTGGTCCAGTTTCATTTTTTTGCATGCATCTGTCCAATTTTCCCAACACCATTTATTGAAGAGGCTATCTTCGCTCCATTGAATATTCATGCCTCCTTTGTCAAATATTAGTTGAGCATAGTGGTTTGGGTGGATATCTGGGGTCTCTATTCTATTGCATTGGTCTATATCTCTGTTCTTGTGCCAGTAACAGGCTGTTTTGAGAACAGTTGCTTTGTAGTATAGCTTGAAATCTGGTATTGAGATCCCACCTACTTTATTCTTCTTTCTCAGAATTGCTGTAGCTATTCGTGGTCATTTTTTGTTCCCGATGAATCTATGAAGAATTCTTTCTAGGTTTGTGAAATATGTCGTTGGTATTTTAATGGGGAGTGCATTGAATCTATAGATTGCTTTGGGTAGAATGGACATTTTAATGATGTTGATTCTCCCAATCCATGAGCATGGTATGCTCTTCCATCTGTTAACATCTTCCTCTGTCTCTTTTTTCAGTGTCCTGTAGTTTTCTACATATAGGTCTTTTACCTCTTTAGTTAGGTTTATTCCTAGGTATCTTAATTTTTTTTGTGCGATGGTAAATGGGATTGTTTTTTGAGTCTCTCTTTCTATAATTTCACCATTAGTGTATAGAAATGCCACATACTTCTTAGCATTAATTTTGTATCCTGCTACATTGCCAAATTCATTAATTAAGTCAATTAGTTTTGGAATGGAGTCCTTTGGGTTTTTTATGTACAATATCATGTCATCTGCAAATAAGGACAGCTTTGCTTCTTCTTTTCCAATTTGGATGCCTTTGATTTCTTCTTCTTGTCTAATTGCAATGGCTAATACTTCCAGTACTATGTCGAACAGGAGAGGTGAGAGTGGGCATCCCTGTCTTGTTCCTGTTCTTAGGGGAAATGGTTTTAGTTTTTGTCCATTGAGTATGATGTTAGCTGTGGGTTTATCATATATGGCTTTTATGATGTTGAGATATGCTCCTTCTATTCCCACTTTGCTCAGATTTTTTTATCAAGAAAGGGTGTTGGATTTTTTCTACATCAATTCATATGACTATGTGATTTTTATCTCTCAATTTGTTTATGTGATGTATCACGTTTATTGATTTGCGGATATTGGACCATCCCTGCATTCCTGGGATGAATCCTACTTGGTCATGGTGTATGATCTTTCTGATGTACTGCTGGATCTGATTTGCTAGAATTTTGTTGAGGATCTTGGCATCTATGTTCTTGAGAGATATTGGCCTATAATTCTCTTTCATAGTGTTGTCTTTATCTTGTTTTGGTATTGGGTGATGCTGGCTTCATAGAAGGTGTTTCGAAGTGTTCCTTCTTCTTGAATGTTTTTGAATAGTCTGAGGAGGATAGGTTTTAATTCTTCCTTAAATGTTTGGTAAAACTCTCCTGTGTAGCCATCTGGTACCGGGCTTTTATTTGCTGGAAGCTTTTTGATTACTGCTTCAATTTCTTCCATAGTTATTGGACTATTGAGATGTTTGGATTCCTCCCCATTGAGTTTTGGAAGGTTATATTTTTCTAGGAAAATGTCCATTTCTTTCATGTTGTCCAGTTTGTTGGAATAGAGTTGTTCATAATATTTTTTAACAATCATTTGTATTTCCACAGGGTCTGTTGTTATTTCTCCTGTTTTATTTCTGATTTTGTTTATTTGGGTCTTCTCTCTTTGCTTCTTGGTGAGCCTGGCTAAGGGTCCATCAATCTTGTTTATCCTTTCAAAGAACCTGCTCTTGGTTTTGTTGATCTTTTGAATTGTTTCTTTGGTCTCCAAGTTGTTAATCTCCGCTCTGATCTTCACTATTTCCTTCCTTCTGAGTACACTGGGCTTTTCTTGTTGCTCTACTTCTAGCTCTTTGAGTTGTAGGGTTAGGTAATTTATTACCATTGTTTCCTGTTTTTTGCAGTAGGCGTGTAGGGCTATGAACTTCCCTCTCAAGACTGCTTTCACTGTGTCCCATAAATTTTGTATTGTTGTGTTGTCATTGTCATTTGTTGCCATGATGTTTTTTATTTCTTCCTTGATCTCTCTGGTTACCCAGTCATTGTTTAATAGCATCTGTTTAGTCTCCATATGTTTGATTTCTTTCTATTGTTTTTATTATAGTTGATTTCCAGTTTTATGCCACTATGGTCTGAGAAAATGCTTGATATGACTTCTATCTTCTTGAATTTGAAGAGACTTTTCTTATGACCTAACATATGATCTATCTTTGAAAATGACCCATGTGCACTGGAGAAGAATGTATATTCTGTGGCTCTGGGGCGTTCTGAAGATGTCAATTAATTCCTTCTGGTCTAGTGTGTCATTTAGGATTGATGCTTGTTTGCTGATTTTTTGTTTAGAGGATTTGTCCAATGGTGACAGTGGGGTATTAAAGTCTCCTACTATGATTGTATTGCTGTCAATCTCTCCCTTAATATCCTCCAAGAGTTTTTTTATGTATTTAGGTGCTCCTATATTGGGTGCTTATATGTTTGCCAGAGTTATTTCTTCTTGTTGGATTGTTCCCTTTAGTATTATGAAGTGGCCTTCTTTATTTCTTATTATGTCCTTCACTTTGAGATCTAATTTGTCAGATATCAGTATTGTAACCCCAGCTTTTTTTTCATTTCCATTTGCCTGAAATATCATCTTCCATCCCTTCACTCTCAATCTCTTTTCCTGAGGTGGGTTTCTTACAGATAGCAGATATATGGATCATGTTTTTGTATCCAACCGGTTACCCTATGTCTTTTGATTGAGCATTTAAACCATTTACATTTAAAGTTATTATTGATAAGTACTTATCTGTTGCCATTTTTAGTCCTTACCCCAAGTTCCTTCTTCGCTTCCTCTTTCTTTTTATTACAGCAGACCCTTTAACATTTCTTGCATTGCTGGTTTGGTGGAAATATATTCCCTTAGTCCTTTTTTGTCTGTGAAGCTTCAGATTTCACCTTCAATCTTGCAGGGTACAGTATTCTTGGATTCAGACCCTTCCTTTGCATGACTTGGTATACTTCATTCCATTCTCTTCTGGCCTGATGAGTTTCTGTTGAAAAATCAGTACCTACTCTTATGGGATTTCCTTTGTAGGTAACTTTCTGTTTCTCTCTGGCCATATTTAAGATTCTTGCTTTGTCGTTGTTGTTTGCCAATTTAATTATAATGTGCCTTGGTGTCAGTTTTGTGGGGTTCAATTTGCTTGGGACTCTGTGAGCTTCTTGGATTTGTGTGGGTTTTTCCTTTCCTCTATTGGGGAAATGTTCTGTCATTATTTCTTCAAACAGTTTCTCTAATCCTTGTTCAGTTTCCACTCTTTCTGGAACCCCTATTATGCAGATGTTTTTTTTTTTTTCGTGTTATCCCTAAGTTCCTTTAGGCTCTCCTCTTGCTTTGTAATTTTTTTTTCTAGAAGCTGCTGTACTTGGGTATTTTTCCTACCGTGTCTTCTAGCTCACTGATGCAGTCCTCTGCTTCTTCTAGTCTGCTTTTGATGCTTTCTATTGAGTTCTTTAAAGCAGTGATATCATTTTTTATTTCTTTTGCATTTCTTCATGCTTCTTCATTTCTTCTTGGCTCTTACTCAGATTGTCGACTTTGTCTTCCATTCTTTTCATCCACCTTATGATCATTTCTCTGAACTCTTTCTCTGGTAGGCCTATTTGTGGTTCTATTTCGTTTACTTCCTTTTCTGGTGATACCTGTCTATCTGTCGTATGCGGGCTGTTTCTTCTTCTGCCCATAGTTTTTCTTCTCTGGGTGTTTGGTTATGTGGTTCTCTCTCTTACGTTGATTCAAAGGCAGAAACTACAACACGACCCGGTACAGCACACAAGGCACTGAACAGAAATGTATTCATGATGTTAATAATCACCAATAAGGTGACCACTAATGAAAGACAAATTAGGGTTAAGTATAGAAAGAAGAAGAGGAAAATGAGAGAAAAAGAAAGGAAAGAAGTGGCCAAATCAGATTGGGAGAGGGAGAAAAAAAATAACTAAGTGAACAAAAATATAAAATAAAAAAAATAAAGGAGAAGAAGAAAAAGAAAAGAAAAAGAGAAACAAAGTCAGAGAGAAAAGAAAGTGGATAAGAGAGAAAAGGGGAACAAAATATAGATGTCAGGAGAAAACTCCAATAGAACAGTCACTAATCCCAATAAAGGCCAGCAACCTGTACTTAGAGATTAATACAAACTGCAAATAACAACTGGTATCGAGGGATGCGAGGGAAAAGAGAGGTAGAATATAAAGCAAGCAAAAAGCAAAATAAAACAAGTAGAATAAGCTAAAACAATCTCAAAAAAGTTAAAAAAAATTGATATAATCACTGTTCAGGCAAATAGGAAAAAAATGACATAGAGAAAAAACAACTTTTTGGCTAGTGAAGACAAGAAGGGAGAGGTTTATTTGGACTTGTAGTAGGGGATTTGAAATTAGATATCTAAGTGGGGTGAACTTTTAACCAGGTAAAGAGAAAGAATAGGGAGAATCTAAAGTTGGAAAAGGGAAAGACAAACAAGAGAACAAAATGGGGAAGTTAGGTGGAAAGTGTTGGCATAAAGGTAGAGTTGAGTTGGAGTAAAATTATGCCAAAGGAAAGATGAAAATAGAATGTAAATCTCTAATCCTGAAGTAAAATAAAGAGAAAACAAAATGACACTGGTTTTTTTCCAAAAAGGTAAAAAACTAGTAGTAATAATACTAGTTGAAAACAAAAATGTAATAATTAAAAAGGTAAAATCAATTGAGGTGGAAAGAAAAAAAAGTCTTTTAATTAAAATATGTAAAAAGAAAAGAAAAAAAAAGAAAAAGAAAAAAAAATAGAATGGTCATTCACTTCCACTATTATTTTGCTTGGCACTCCTGTTTCCCAGTAGGGAAAGTATTGCAGTTCCCTGTGTTGCACTGTTGACGTTTTAATCTCTTTATTCTTTTGTGGTTATGCGAGAGTCAATTTGTGCATCATCCACTGGGTGGCAGTGTTTCGGAATTGATCTCTGAGGCAAAGCACAGGACCTCTCTAGGCTGTGCTCAGATCCTGCTACTCTGTGGTTCTCAAAGCCGTTTTGTGGGGATTTTGCAGCCGGCACACTGTAATAATTCCCAAGCTATCCCTCTGCCTCAGATAAAAACGAGTCGTTTTCCAGAGCTCCCCTCTGTCAACAGCTAGGAGAGTTTGCCTCCACACTTAGGGATCACACCCTGCTCACCTCCGTAGACCTCTCCAGAGGCAACTTTCCCATAGCCCGGCTCCCACAGTGTGCATGTCTCTGTTCTGAAGGGCAGGAGACCTCACCTTATCTCAAGCGAAATCTGACCTTTCTGTGTGCCGTGTGGATCTCTGAATCCGCCGCCCGTGTGTCTGCACCGATTGGAGAGTGGTGTTCTGGGTTCCCTGCTGTTTGGTGAGTAATTCAGCCTCAGTGTTCAGACCGCCGCAGACATCCACCTCTCTTGGCAAGATGGCGTGGTCTCCCGAGAGGTTTTCTGGATGTCTCAGAAGCAGACCTCAGATTGTTGCCTTCACTTCATTTCTAAAATTTGTCCTTAAATATTATACCTGAAAACGGAGCAATGTGATTGGCTGTAAGAGGACACCATCATATGAGGATTTCCATTTGCCCTCAGCCTCCCTGGCCGGCTCCCAGCCCAGTGCATGCCCATCCAGCAAGGGCTAATTCACTTTTTAGATTCACTTGTTGATAGATACATATTTGTTTTTCACGATTTTTATCTTTACCTTTTTCTTTTTCCTCTTCTTAAAAAATACCTTTCAGCATTTCATATAATACTGGTTTGGGTGGTGATGAACGCATTTTGCTTTTTCTTATCTGTGAAGCTCTTTATCTGACCTTCAATTCTGAATGATAGCTTTGCTGGGTAGAGTATTCTTGGTTGTAGGTTCTTGCTATTCATCACTTTGAATATTTCTTGCCATTCCCATCTGGCCTGCATAGTTTCTATTGAGAAATCAGCTGACAATCATATGGGTGCTTCCTTGTAGATAATGTACTGTTTTTTTCTTGCTGCTTTTAATATTCTCTTTGTCTTTTGCTCTTGGTATTTTAATTATGATGTGTCTTGATGTGGTCCCTCTTCAGATTCCTTTTATTTGGGGTTCTGTGCGCTTCTTGGACTTGTAAGTCTATTTCTTTTACCAGATATGGGAAGTTTTCAGTCATTATTTCTTTAAATAGGTTTTCAGTATCTTACTCTCTCTCTTCTTTAGGCACCCCCACAATTCTGATGTTGGTACACTTGAAACTGTCCCAGAGGCTCCTTACACTATCTTCACATTTTTGGATTCTTTTTTCTTTTTGTTTTTCCAGATGAGTGTTTTCTGCTTCTTTATATTTCGAATTTTTGACTTGATTCTTGTCTTCCTCTAGTCTGCTGTTAGGTCTCTATATAGTAATATTTTTATTTCAGTCAGTGTGTGTTTAATTTCTAGTTGGTCCTTTTTCATCTCCTTTTGGGTCTCCCTAACTTTATCCATTTTTTCTAGGAAATTCTTGAAAAACCTTATAAGCGTGGTTTTGAACTCTATATCCAGTCGTTGGCTTTCCTCCATTTCTTTTGTTTGTTGTCTATTCCTTTGTCTCCACATTTTCACTATGCTGGGATAACTTCTGTGCTGGAATCAGCCTTATTATGCAAGACTTGCAAAACTGCGAAGCCTCTCTGTTCAGCTTGGGTGCAGTGGAGTCTCAGGGCTGAGCAGAGAGACAGCCTTGGCTTCCAGTTAGCCCTGCCCTACGCGGCCCCTGGGTCTCAAGTGTGTCTTGGTAATCGTCATGGCCCTTTTTGTGCGCACACATGGATGCCTCAGAACTCTGCCTTTCCAGTTCCCTTGTGCTCTGGGACCCATATGAGTCTGGGTCCCCAGGGTCTTGCCTGAAACTGGAGTTCAATGCAGTTAGAAGTGGCACAGTTGGGAGGCTCTGTCTCCCGCGCACCAGAGCCAGCAGCACAATCAGCAGTCCTTCCTTTCTGAGCACATTGGTTTGCATGCCCCAGACTTCTGCCTTTTTGCAGCTCCCTTAAATTTCCATGCACTCTTCCCTTTTCACAGTCCAGACACCTCCCCTATGAGTCTCACCCGGAGCTGGGTTTCAATGCAGTAGAATAAGGGGTTTGGCTCTGTCTTCCTCCCACCAGATGTAGCCAGCCAGGCACACCACTGCCTGCTCTCTCCAAGTGCACGTCTCTGTACCTCAGCTTTTTGAAGCATCTCTGAGTCTCTCTGAGCACCTCTTTTTTCTTCTAGTTGTAGAATTTTCACTCAGCCAACTTTCCTGTGGTTCTGGATGATGTCTGTTCTGTCTTTTAGTTGTAGTTTTGAAATTGTTGTGCAAGGCAGCAGTTTAGGTGTTTACCTATGCCGCCATCTTGTTCAGAATCCTTGTTAGTAAGTTTTAAAATATAGGGTGAATATTTCGATTGTCACAAGAATTTGTATTTAGTGGGTGGGGTCAAGGATGCTAAATGCTTCAAAGGTAGGAAGTCGTACACACACAAAAATGTGTTGCTCTGTTATAATTTGTCATTTATACCCCTGCTGGGAAGCATGAAGAAGACTCAGATCTGAGTTTCCATAATGTCAGGGATTAAGGTCTCCATTAACCACTCTCCCTTTCACCCCCCAACTAAGTAGAGTCAGGCATGGTTTCCCATTTGGGCATAAATATGCAGTTTCTTAGAGCATTTCTTATAACAAACCCAGTAGTTAAATACACGTTTTTGTAGCTAACCCCCACATATCTAGTTTTAATCTACTCCAGAGAACATTACACTTTAGTAAACCCCTCACTATTTGATATCCAACTCCTGTCACAAACCCAGCTGAAATGTCTAAGAAAGGTGAGCCTGTGAAATGTGAGAATTCTCTATTACTCTAGCTAGTTGACACTCTAGAAAGCTCCTTGAATGCCTTCATTTAGCTCCCTACAGAAATGCCTTCATAGAACCATGACTCCTAGCTTTGGTTGAGGAATGATAAAAATGAAAATGAGCCTTCAATCTTTATAAAAGTTGAAATTTCTTTTTGTAGAAGATAAAAATGTTCCTTCAACTTTTATGAAAGTGCTAGTGAAAATGTTACTTAATATCTACTGTTTCTTATCTAAATATTCTTAAATTTAGAGTTAAAATATTTTCTATCCTAATATATACTGATATTAGATAATAGAACTAAATAATTTGTTTCCCTTTTGCCTTGGTTGCCAGGAAAGTTGGAGGTAAACTTTGTGCTCCATTAGATTAATTACTTTTAGCAGAGATTTTTCTGTATATTGCTTTTTCAGTAGTGGCTCATGTTTTATTGTGTATTTAAGATAGAATTTACTTGCAATAAAATGCACATAAATATTCAATTCAATGACTTTTGACAATTTTATACATCCATGTTAACAATCATTGTAACATTTTCATCACCCCAGAACATTTTCTTGTGTCCCTTTCCAATCAACACCTCCTTCTACTGCAACTACTTTTTGGTTTCTATGACCATATATTAATTTGGGACTGTTCTTGAACTTTGTTTGAATGGAATCCTCCAGTGTGTAATAATTTATTTATTTATTTTTTAAGGCAAAATGTATTATTTTATTAAGTATTTTTAAAATAAATATTGTTCAGTTTATTACATATGTTCCTCTTTTTTTCCCTCCCATAGCTCCCCTCCACCTGATTCCCCACCCACACCCCATGCCCTTACCCCACCACTGTCCTCATCCATAGGTGTAAGATTTTTGTCCAATCTCTTCCTGCACCCCTCTCTCCTCCCTTCCCCCGAGAATTGTTAGTCCATTCCCTTTCTATGCCCCTAATTCTATTATATTTACCAGTTTATTCTGTTCATCTGATTTTTTTATTCACTTGATTTTTAGATTCACTTGTTGATAGGTATGTATTTGTTATCATTTTGTTGTTCATAATTTTTATTTTTACCTTTTTATTCTTCTTCCTCTTCTTAAAGAAAATCCTTCAGCATTTCATATAATCCTGGTTTGGTGGTGATGAACTCCTTTTGCTTTTCCTTCTCTGTGAAGCTCTTTATCTGCCCTTCAATTCTGAATGATAGCTTTGCTGGGTAGAGCACTCTTGATTGTAGGTTCTTACTAGTCATCATGTTGAATATTTCCTGCCACTCCCTTCTGGCTTGCATAGTTTCTGTTGAGAAATCAACTAACAGTCATATGGGTACTCCCTTGTAGGTAACTAACTGTTTTTCTCTTGCTGCTTTCAAGATTCTCTCTTTGTCTTTTGCCCATGGCATTTTAATTATAATGTGTCTTGGTGTGGACCTCTTTGGATTCTTTTTGTTTGGTGTCCTATATGCTTCCTGGATTTGTAAGTCCATTTCTTTCACCAAGTAGGGAAAGTTTTCAGTCATTATTTCTTCAAATAGGTTTTCAGTATCTTGCTCCCATAATTCTGATGTTGGTACGCTTGAAGTTGTCCCAGAGGCTCCTTACACTATCTTCACATTTTGGGACTCTTTTTTCTTTTTGTTTTTCTGTTAGGATGTTTTTTGCTTCCTCATATTTCAGATCTTTGATTTGATTCTTGGGGTCCTCCAGTCTGCTGTTGGATTTCTGTATATTATTCTTTATTTCAGACAGTGCATGCTTAATTTCTGACTGGTCCTTTTCCATTTTTTTGACATTCTCATTAAGATCTTTGAGGACTCACTAAGTTTCTCAGAATTCTCAATAAGTTTATTGGTGGTTTGTAGAAGATTCTTGAATAATCTTATAAATGTGGTTTTGAACTCTTATGTCCAGTCGTTTGCTTTCCTCTATTTCTTTCATTCGTGACATGTTTCTTGGTCTCCGTATTTTGGCTGCTTCCTGGTGTTGATGGAGTGGCTTTGTGTGCTACTTGTCCTTAGGTCCCAGTAGCTCCACATCCCCAATCACCTGAGGTGGACTCTCTTGGTGCACCCCTTTGTGGGCTGGGTTCACAGTCTTGTTGTAATTAAGCCTTGATTGCTATTGGTACACTGGGAGGAATTGACATCCAGGACAATTGACTGCGAGGATTAGCTGTGTCTATTAATGGAAGAACTGCTGTGCTGGAGACACCCCTATTGGGCAGAACTTGCTTCAGTGGGGCTTTGGTGCTCACTGAGTCTGCCTTGTGAGTGTGTCACTTATGTATGTGAGGAGCTGAAATCTGGTGTCGTCTCACACTGACCTCTAGGTACACTGGTTCCTGGATCTCCAAGGAGGTGCAAGTCAGCTAGTGTCTGAAGCCACCCAGCAGTAGCTACAGGGAGAGCTCTGTAGATTTCTCCTCTTTGCATGGAGTTTGGAAGTTTTGGAGTTGTCTGACCCAGCTGAAATTTGTTAGGTTAAGCTGCCAGAGGGCAGGCCATTCATATGCAAAAGTTGTCACAAAGCATGGTGAGTTTGTAAATTGGGTAGGGTAGGGTCTCAGGGAATCACTAGGCTAGGGCATGGCAAACAGCAATGGCTGCCAGTTAGCCCTCTCTGCCGCTTTTGTTCAGTGTCCTGTGTCTCGTGCCCTAGCGCAGTAAACAATGATTCCAGTGTGCAACTCTGCGAGAGAGCCACCTTCCCTTTCTGACCTGTCGGCAGACAGTCCAGTTTCTCCCTGTATGAGTCTGGGTCCCCAGAATCTCGCCAGAAACTGGAGTTCAGAGAGTCGGGAACTTGTAACTCTCTCCCAATTGAAAACAACAGTGCTCGCCAGCCCGATTCACATGTGTCTCCATACCTCTGGCTTTTTGAACTTCTGCATGTCCCACCAGGTCTGGATGCACTTTTTTCTTTCCTTCTAGTTGTAGAACTTCCATTCTGCCAGCTTTCTGGTGGTTCCTGGGGATAGTTGTTTTGTCTTTTAGTTGTAGTTTTGGTGTGGTTGTGAGAGATAGCATGTACAGATGTATATCTTATGCTGCCATCTTGGTTTCCTCCAGTGTGTAATATTTTAGTGTGGCTTTTTTCTCTCAACATTTCTGCCATTCTTCTTCCATGTTGTTGCATGAATTCCTTTCTTTGCAATTGCTGAGTAATATATCACTTTTTAAATATATTACAATTTACCATTTCTCCTGCATGTGGATATTTTGGTTGTTTCTAATATTTGGCTACTATGCATAAAGTTGCTGTGAACATTCATGTACAGTGTTTTATGGACAGCTCATTAAAAAATCTTTGTTTAATGATTTAACTGCGATTAGATTTATAATCATAACTTAAACAATAAAAACAACTTATACATTTTAATTTCCCATTGTTTTAGAACTGAGGACTAAGCTAGATGTATAACTTATTCCTTCAAATAAACTTCTGCGGTTTGGATGCTTTCTCATTCAAATTCTCCATGAGGTATATGTGACTATCTTCTCAAATCCCCATTTTTCTTTTTATTTATTTATTTATTTATTTATTTATTTATTTATTTATTTATTTATTATTTTTTCCCCTTATTGCTCTCCATACCCTCAACCCCCATACATGCCCTCATCCCTCCCACCCCCGGCCTTCCCCCATTGCCCTGCATCCACTGGCTATCCCCCCCCACACACATGCATACAAGTCCTTCGATTCATCTCCTATAGGCCCCTCTTCCCCAACTTCCCCTGCCTTCCCACTGTAGCACGACAGTCTGTTCATTGCTTCTTTGCCTCTGGGTCTGTTTCTCCCACCCCCCACTGCCCGACTGATTCTTGTCTTTAAAAACATCTTTCCCCTGTAGGCTAGAAATAAACCCACCAGAGCAAAAGAAAAAAAAAAAGATTGAGTCCCAATTTCAATGCCCGATAGCTTTAGGATCCAGTTTCAATGTCAGACAGTTCCTTATGTGTACGTGTCATCAATGGTATCTGGATACTGGACAAATGGTGGCGATGCTGGTCCGACCCTCTCTGGTTTGGTCCTTGGCATCCTGTAGTGATGCTCAGCTGCTAGCGGCTCACATGGCAAGGCATCATTGTCATCTTCCATCTGTGGACTGTTTCTCCTCTTGCCTTCGTGTTTGGCGCAGACCTGTCAGTTCCTCTCTGTTGCAGGAGTCCACTTGGTCTTGGAGTTGTTTTCTGAAAGTATATAAACATATTCTCGACCAAGAGTTAATACAGGAATCTTTTCTATAAAATTGACTTGGGGTCCTTTTTATTTTTGCCTACCCGCTTTCTTTTGGCTTATTTTGACACCATGTGTGTTTTTCATGGGTGTCTTGCTATTAGCATTATAAATGGAAATTAATTTTCTAAAGTGAAAATTTTCTTAATGTAATTTACTTACCAGATATTTTCCTTACATGCTATTATCCTACTCCCCCGTCCCATTTTTTTTTATTAATGGAGAATTTGGTAAAATTTTTAATGCAATCTTCATAACTTTAAATTTTAATTTTGTACACAAATATGCCTGTTTTCTGTTCATTACATATTAAGTAATTTTACCATGAGATGAGCTATCAATAGAAATTTTAATTAATACTTTAGAAACAGCTTTTTATCCAGTACATTTAAATTTTCTTGGATGTTCGCTTATTTCAGTTCGCCAATTTAAATTAATCTGAGAGCTTGTTAACTCTTTTTCGTCAAATTTTATACTCTACCAACAATCTTAGATTACTCTGTATATATTAGTGGAAAGGTTTATTTGCATTGAGTTGGCACTGAGCATTCTTAGTGCTACGATGAATTTAGCTATAGGGCAGCTGCTGTTGGCATGTTTCTGTCTGTTACCTGGGTCCCGATCTGTGCTGAGCATGGGAAGCGAGGTAGCCATGGGGGCAGGAGATCGCCCTCAGAAGAGGTGAAAGTTCAGACCCCTGCAAGGTTGGTGGGGGGTGAGGGTCTATGCCCCACCTCTGTTGATCCCCAAGTTCTTTCCTGATGGCCCCTCTGCAACTGTGCCTGTTTTAGGTTGTTCCTTTCCTGAGGAATTTTACCCGTCTCTGGCTAACCAGTCATCCTAAGGGGCCAAGCAGGATGTTGTGAGGTTCAGTTCTGTCTCCATGGTAGCCTATGCCCCCGTGGCCTCCATGCCCAGCACCTACCTTGGGGATCCCCTCGCCTGCTGGCGGGGGCCCCGGCACTGTTCACTTATCTCCGGGAATTCAGGTTCCTTCTCCAGGGAGGGCCCAGCTCACACCATTTGGCAAGAGACACATCCTTTATAACAGCCACCTCGAGCCTTCAACCTCAGCGTGAATAGAGAGCTCAGGCTACAGCTGCGGGCCATTGGGTTGTGAGAAGAGGGTCCCTCTTGGCAAAAGAGGAAAGAGGGTGAGTATAGAGTGCTCAAGCGCCTTCCCAGTGCCTCAATTCCTTCTGAAAGGAATTAAATCCTTTCATGTCCTCTTTTTAAATTGCTGCTAAACATTCAAAGAATTAGTTTGTACGTTTGTTTGGGGTAGTTGTACAATATGCTGTTGTGAAATATCAAAAATTAAATGATATTGTAGGATAATATCATGTAAGGATATTCTTTGCTCTAGGCCATGGCAATTCAATTTCAAACGGGCTGACAATTTCTTTTTGTAACTTTATATAAACTATTTCAGGGAGGCATGAACACAGATTAGTTACCTTAGCTCAAGAGGCCAAATATATTGACTTTCAATTACGATTCTTATGACGTTTAAAGGAAACTTCTCTTTATTTCCTTCCAAAATGATTTTCATGTTACAGAGTTTCATTTAAAAATCTTTGTCTCATGAAGTAATTTCTCTTAAGGTTATGGAGACCACTGTATGGATTCCCTCTCCTGTCACACCTTCTCCATTGTCTGTGCCCAATGATTATGCTCATACGCATGTACTAAGGTCCCTCTGTTGATCTCTCCCCCGTATTCCCACCAACCCCTTCCCCAAGGTTGGATGCTTTGATTGATGTTTCTCATTCTCTAGATCTGATCTTGATTATCAGTCTATGTCATTCATTATATTCCACAGATGAGTGGGATCATGTGATATTTGTCTTTCTCTGCCTGGCTTATTTCACTAAGCATAATACTCTCCATCTCCATCCATGTTATTGCAAATGGTATGAGCTCCTTCTTTTTACCACAGCGTAGTATTCCATTGTGTAGATGTACCATAGTTTTTAAATCCAATCATCTGTTGATGGGCACTTAGGCTATTTCCACATCTTAGCTATGGTGAATTGTGCTGCTATGAACATTGGGGTGCATATATCCTTTTTGATTGGAGTTTCTAATTTCTTGGGGTATATTCCTAGTAGTGGGATCACTGGGTCAAATGGAAGTTCCATTTTTAGTTTTTTGAGGAGACTCCATACTGTTCTCCACAGTGGCTGCACCAGTCTGCATTCCCACCAGCAGTGCACGAGGGTTCCTTTTTCTCCACATCCTCACCAACACTTGTCGTTTGTTGTTTTGTTGATGATAGCTATTCTGACAGGTGTGAGATGGTACCGCATTGTTGTTTTGATTTGCCTCTCTCTGATGATTAGTGACTTTGAGCAGGTTTTCATATGTCTCTTGGCCTTCCTTCTGTTTTCTTTTGAGAAGTGCCTATTTAGATCAGTTGCCCATTTTTTGATTGGGTTGTTTATCTTCTTTTTGTGAAATTGTATGAGTTCCCTGTAAATGTTGGAGATTATATCCTTATCATTGAGATCATTGGCAAATATATTCTCCCATGCAGTGGGCTTTCTTGTTGTTTTGTTGATGGTTTCCTTTGCTGTGCAAAAGCTTTTTATTTTGAAGTAGTCCCATTTGTTTATTTTTTCTTTAGATTCCATTGCCTGAGGAGCTGTGTCAGTGAAGAAATTCCTTCTGCATATGTCGGAGATTTTGCTGCCTGAGGAATCCTCTAGTATTTTTATGGTTTCCCATCTTATGTTTAAGTCCTTTATCCATTTTCAGTTTATTTTTGTGTATGGTATAAGTTGCTGGTCTAGTTTCATTTTTTTGCATGTTTCTGTCCAATTTTCCCAACACCATTTGTTGAAGAGACTGTTTTGACTCCATTGTACATTCCTACCTCCTTTGTCAAATATTAATTGAGCATAGTGGTTTGGGTCGATTTCTGTTTTTTTTATCCTATTCCATTGATCTATGTATCTGTTCTTGTGCCAGTACCAAGCAGTTTTGAGAACTGTGGCTTTGTAATACAGTTTGAAATCTGGCATTGAGATCCCACCTACTTTGTTCTTCTTTCTAAGGATTGCTGCAGTTATTTGGGTCTTTTTTTATTCCAGATGAATTTTTGGAAAGTTTGTTCTAGGTCTGTGAAGTATGCCTTTGGTATTTTCATGGGGATTGTATTGAATTTATAAATTGCTTTGGGTAGAATGGACATTTTAATGATATTGATTCTCCCAATCCATGAACATGGTATGTTCTTTCATCTGTTTATGTCTTCCTCTATCTCTTTTTTTAGAGTTGTGTAGTTTTCTGCATATAGGTCTTTTACCTCCTTAGTTAGGTTTATTCCTAGGTATCTTTTTTTTTTTTGGTGCTATGGTAAATGGGATTGCTGTTGTAGTCTCTCTTTCTGTAAGTTCATTATTGGTATATAGAAATGCCAAAGATATCTTGGTGTTAATTTTGTATCCTGCTACATTCCTGAATTCATTTATAAAGTCTAATAATTTTTTGATGGAGTCTTTAGGGTTTACTATGTACAGTATCGTGTCATCTGCAAATAAGGACAGTTTTACTTCTTTTCCTATTTGAATGCCTTTTATTTCTTTTTCTTGTCTGATAGCATTGGCTAATACTTCCGGCACTATGTTAAATAGAAGTGGTGAGAGTGGGTATCCCTGTATTGTTCCTGTTTTTAGGGGGAATGGTTTTAGTTTTTGCCCATTGAGTATGATGTTGGCTGTGGGTTTGTCATATATGGCTTTTATTATGTTGAGGTATGATCCTTCTATTCCTACCTTGTTGAGAGTTTTTATTAAGAAAGGGTGTTGGATTTTGTCAAATGCTTTTCTGCATCAATTGATATGACTATGTGATTTTTATCTCTCAATTTGTTTATGTGATGTATCACGTTTATTGATTTGCGAATATTGTACCATCCTTGCATTCCTGGGATGAATCCTACTTGGTCATGGTGTATGATCTTTCTGATGTACTGCGAGATTCGATTTGCTAGAATTTTGCTGAGGATTTTGGCATCTATCTTCATGAGGGATATTGGCCTATAATTCTCTTTCATTGTGTTGTCTTTATCTAGTTTTGGTATTCGGGTGATGCTGGCTTCATAGAAGGAGTTTGGAACTGCTCCTTCCTCTTGAATTTTCTGGAATAGTCTGAGAAGAATGGGTTTTAGTTCTTCTATGAATGTTTGGTAAAATTCCCCTGTGAAGCCATCTGGCCCTGGGATTTTGTTTGCTGGAAGCTTTTTGATGACTGCTTCAATTTCTTCCTTAGTTATCAGAGTATTGAGATTTTTTTAATCTTCCTGTGTGAGTTTTGGAAGGTAGTGTTTTTCTAGGAATCTGTCCATTTTCTCCAGGTTGTGAAATTTGTTAGAATAGAGTTGTTCATAATATTTTTTAACAATCCTTTATATTTCTGTGGGGTCTGTAGTTATTTCCCCTCTCTCATTTCTGATTTTCTTTATTTGGTTCCTCTCTCTTTGCTTCTTGGAAAGCCTGGTTAGAGGTTCATCAATCTTGTTTATTCTTTCAAAGAACCAGCTCTTTGTTTTGTTAATTTTTTGTATCATTTTTCGGTCTCTATGTAATCCGTTTCTGCTCTGATCTTTATTATTTCCTTCCTTCTGCTCACAGTGGGCTTTTCTTGTTGTTCTCTTTCTAATTCTTTGAGTTGTTGAGTTAAGTGATTCATTACCATTTTTTTCTGTTTTTTTGAGGTAGGCCTATAGAGCTATAAACTTCCCTCTCAGCACTGCTTTCATTGTGTCCCTTAGCATTTGCATTGCTGTGTTTTTATTGTCATTAGTCTCCAAAAAATTTTTAATTTCTTCTTTGATCTGATTTATAACCTAGTCATTGTTTAGTGACATGCTATTCAACTTCCAAGTGTTTGAATTTTTTGGAATGTTTTTATTGTAGTTTATTTCTAATCTTATGCCATTGTGGTCTGAGAAAATGCTTGATATGATTTCAATCTTTTTGAATTTGGGGAGACTGCTTATGACCCAATATGTGGTCTATTTTTGAGAATGTCCTGTGTGCACTTCAGAAGAATGTGTATTCTGTAGCTTTCGGGTGGAATATTCTGAAGATGTCAATTAGGTCCATCTGGTCTAGTGAGTTATTTAGAATTGATGTTTCTTTGCTGATTTTTTGTCTAGAGGATTTGTGCAGAGATATCAGTGGTGTATTAAAATCCCCTACTATGATTGTATTGCTGTCAGTCTCTACCTTGATATTCTCCAGGAGTTTTTTTTTTTTATGTATTTAGGGGCTCCTGTATTAGGTGCATATATGTTTACCAGAGTTATATCTTCTTAATGATTTGCTCCTTTTAGTATTATGTAGTGGCCTTCCTTATCTCTTGTTATAGCCTTTACTCTGAGGTCTATTTTATCAGATATAAGTATCACTACCTCAGCTTTTTTCTCATTTCTATTTGCCTGAAAAATATTTTTTCATCCCTTCACTCTCAGTCTGTGTGAATCCTTTTCTCTGAGGTGGGTCTCTTGTAGACAGCAAATGTATGGTTCCTGTTTTCTTAACCATTTAGCTACCCTGTGTCTTTTGATTGGTGCAGTTAACCCATTTACATTTAATGATATTGACAAGTTCATGTTTGTTGTCATATTTTTCCTTAGTGTTTGTGTTTGTGGGGTTTTTGTTTGTTTGTTTATTTTTGCCTTTCCCTTTCTTCTTTTTACAGCAGTCCCTTTAGCATTTCTTGAAATATTGTCTTGGTAGTGATTAACTGTCTTAGCCCTTTCTCCTCTGTAAAGCTCCTGATTCCACCATCAATTTTGAATGATAGCTTGCTGGGTATAGTATTCTTGGGTTCAGACCCTTGTTTTGCATCACTTTATATATTTCATTCCATTTCCTTTTGGCCTGGTGTGTTTCTGTTGAGAAATCAGTTGCTATTCTAATAAGAGATCCCTTATAGGTAACTTTCTGTCTCTCTCTGGCTGCCTTTAAGATTCTTGCTTTGTCGTTATTGTTCGCCGATTTAATTATGATGTGTCTTGGTGCTGGTTTTTTTGGGTTCAGCTTGTTTGGGACTCTTTGTACTTCTTGGACTTTCATATTTTTTTCCTTGCCAGTATCAGGGAAATTTTCTGTCATTATTTCTTCAAATAGGTTTTCTATTCCTTGCTTTTCTTCCACTCCTTCTGCTATCCCAATTAAGGGTATGTTGTTTCATTTTGTGTTGTTCCAAAGCCCCTTTAGGCTCTCTTCTTGTTTTTTAAGTCTTTTTTCCAGTTGTTGCTGTGTTTTTTCCTACCTTGTCTTCTAATTCACTGATGCAGTCCTCAGCCTCTTCTAATCTACTGTTTAGGTCTTCCATTGTGTTCCTTATTGCAGCTATGTAATTTTTCATCTCCTCTTGGTTTCGTTTCATGTTGGTGACATTCTCATTCAGCTCCTTATCATTCTCATTGAGTTGTGTGATGTTGTCTTCAATCCATTTAAACATCCTTAAAACCAGTATCCTGAACTCTTTCTCTGAAAGGCTGCTCACTTCAGTTTCATCTAACTCCCTTTCTGGTGATTCCTTTTTTTTTTTTCCTTTGGGGATTGCTTTTACATCTTCCCATGTTTTCTTGTTTTAATTGTAGATCTGCTTATTTTACTACACAAGTGCTGCTGAAAACCCGCCTTGGGTGGCAGCCTCGAGGACGCACCGCAAACACCGGTGACCAGGGAGCTCCACAAACTAGAAAGGAGTGTATGCCACAGACAGGGCGACCATGACACACAAACACAGGGTCTAGGGTGCCACAGACTCTGCGACCCTGATGTGCAAACACAGAGATTAGGGTGTCAGCAAGCTGGCGTGAAGGCCCACTGCAGATGAGCGCAGAAATGAGAGTTGATTTGGGAGTTCTGTGGGCGGGGATTAGCTCCTGACGCGCAAACACAGGGACTAGGGTGTCCAGAAACTGTTGCGAAAGCAAGCTGCATACTGTGTGGCGAGATCGCAAGCCGGGACCCCTGTGTGGCCGCTGCTGCAGATGCGCCAATGTCGCTGGGGAGGGAGAGGTTGCACTCACTGCTTTGGAGGCAGGGATCCCAGGGTCTGCAGGAATGCAGGGTCCGTGGGAATGCAGAGTCCATGGGAATGCAGGGTCCATTCCCTGCGGGACTCTGGCTGGTGTGGCTGTTGGGTCGCAGGGCGACTCCAATGTCTGTCTAGCTGGCGGTGTTGGTGAGTTCCAAAAGAAAAGCCCTGTTTCCCTTCAAGATGTGTGGGCTCCGCGCCCGAGTTCCACAGTTTGGGGTTTGAAAGCCGCGATGGCAGTCTCTCCCCGTCCAAGAGAGCCTGGACTGCCAGCCCCCACTGCTCCTGTGAGATTCAACTGTCCCTCACTCAATCACACACCCACCACACACATCCACACACTCTCTTTTTGTCCCCTCACTCACTTCCTCTCCCTCACCTCCGTCCTGCCAGCCGCCATCATCTCTGGCAGTAGTCCCCATTTTTCTTGTACAGCAGAAAGTCAATCTTGATTTTCTCTTCAAAACTAAGCCTCCCATGGTTTCTTTAATTCTCTCTCTCTTTTTTTTTTTTTTTCCAGTTTCTCAGGCTGAAATTGTGAAGTTATCTTTGATTCCTCTTTTTTGTAAACCTTACATCAAACTCATCAGCAAATCTAGAGCACTCTAACTTCAAAATACAGATTATCAGGAACTCAGCTACTTCTCTCTCTGTTGCTAACATTCTAATTAAAGGTGTTATCTCTTGCTTAGATTAGTCCAATAACCTAACTGGTCTTTCTGCCTCTGTATTGGCCCCTAGAACCTATTCTAAACAGAGCAGATAAGGTGATCATTTCTAAATCTCAGTGACATCATGCCACTCCTCTGCTCAAAATCATTATTTTTATGCAGAATAAAAACCAAAGTTCTTACGATGGACTGATTACAAGGCTATAAATGATCTCATATTACATCAACTCCTACCAATTAAGAGACTTTGTATTTTTAAAAATATATATTTTCATTGATTTCAGAGAGGAAGGAAAAGGGAGAGAGGGAGAAACATCAATGATGAGTGAGAATCATTGATTGGATGCCTCCTGCATGCCCCCTACTGGGGATCGAGCCTGCAACCCAAGCATGTGCTCTTGACCAGAATCGAATCCGGGACCCTTCAGCCAAACCAGCCAGGGCTTAAGTTGATATTTTGCTTGCTATGAATAGCCAGAAAATGGAAGGTATCTTCTGTGAGTCATACCTTTCCCAGAAGTTGTAGCCTTCCTGTAATCATTGTTTAAAATCCCAGATTTCTTGGCAATGACTTTGAAACACCATTTTCAATATTATTAACCCACATAGCCATTCCTAGATATACAGATTGTATGGTCTCATGGTGTGTGATCAGAACAGAGGACCAGACAGAGAGTACAGCAAGGAGAGAGTAGAAACAGAAGAGACACATTTGCTCACCAACCATAACCTTTTTGTTTTTTAAAGATCATATGCATATTTGACTTTTCATTATGGAAATTTTCTAACAAACACAGTGGCTCTCTTGAGACCATCACTCAGTTTTATCAATTAGCAATACTTTGTCTTTCTCATTTCATCTATTCCCTCCTATTTTATTAGTTTTATTGGTGCTGAAGAATTTAGAGCAGCTCTTAAATATTATATCATAATTATAATTAATTATTAATAACAAAAAGGGAACAAAGGGAAGGCCAGAATCATAGGACTGTTTCCTTCAAAACAGTGGGGAGGGAACCACATAGAAAAGGTAGATACATGCCCAGAAAAGTTGGGATGACATACAAAAGAAATTTATTTGGAGAAGACAAGATGGCCGCATAAGGTATATACCTGTACATGCTATCTCTCACAAGCACACCAAAACTACAACTAAAAGACAAAACGACTATCCCCCAGAACCACAGGAAAGCTGGCAGAGTGAAAGTTCTACAACTAGAAGGAAAGAAAAGTGCATTGAGACCTGGTAGGACGTGCAGAGGCTCAGAAAAACAGAGGAGAGGTATGGAGACACATGAATCGGGCTGGTATGTGCTGTTTTGTTTGTTTGTTTGTTTGTTGGTTTTTTCAATTGGGAGGAAGTTACAAGTTCCTAACTGCTCTGAACTCCAGTTTCCGGGGAGATTCTGGGGACCCAGACTCATACAGGGAGAAACTGGACTGTCGGCCTTCAGGTCAGAAAAAGAGGGTGGCCTCTCTGCAGAGGGGCACACAGGAATCATTGTTTACTGCGCCAGGGGTGCAGGACACAGGACAAGGAACAGAATGCGGCAGAGAGGGCTGACTGGCAGCCATCGCTGTTTGCCATGCCCTAGCCTAGTAATTCCCTGAGCTTCTACCCCATCCAATTTACAAACACACCTGAGGGCTGCGGCTTTTGCATATAAATGGCCTGCTCTCTTGCAGCATAACCTAACAAATTGCAACTGGGTCAGACAACTCCAAAACTTCCAAACTCCAAGCAAAGAGGAGAAATCTGCAGATCTCCTATAGCTCCTGCTGGATGGCCTCAGACAGTAGCTGACTTGCACCTCCTTGGAGATCCAGGAACCAGTGTACCTAGAGGTTAGTGTGAGATGACACCAGATTTCAACTCCTGACATAAATAAGTGACACGCTCAAGAGGCAGATTCAGCTGAAACCAGTTTGGCTGAGTGGATAGAGCATTGGCCTGTGGACTCAAGGGTCCCAGGTTTGATTGCGGTCAAGGGCATGTATCATGGTTGCAGCCACATCCTCAGTGGGGGCCGTGCAGGAGGCGGCTGATCAATGTTTCTCATCGATGTTTCTGGCTCTCTATCCCTCTCCCTTCCTCTTTGTGAAAGATCAATAAAATATATTTTTTAAAAAAAGATTCCTCTTGAACATTTAAAAAAAAAAAGAGGCAGATTCAGTGAGCACCAAAGCCCTGCTGAAGCAAGTCCTGCCCCATAAGGGCATCTCTAGCACAGCAGTTCTTCCATTATATACAAAGCTAATCCTCACAGTCAATTGGCCTGGAGGTCAATTCCTCCCTGTGTACCAATAGCAATCAAGGCTTAACTACAACAAGACTTTGTACCCAGCCCACAAAGGGTGCATCAAAAGTGTCCACCTCAGGTGATTGGGGAGGTGGAGCTATTGGGCCATAAAGGACAACTAGCACACAAAGCCACTGTATCAACACAGGGAAGCAGCCAAAATGTGGATACAAACAAACATGTCACAAATGAAAGAAAAGGAGGAAAGCAAACTACTGGACATAGAGTTCAAAACCACATTTATAAGGATACTCAAGAATCTTCAACAAAGCACTGAGAAACTTAGTGAGACCTTCAAGGATCTTAATGAGAATGCCAAACAACAACAACAAAAAGAAACAGAAAAAGAAAAAGAACCAGTCAGAAATTAAACATGCACTGACTGAAACAAAGAATAATATACAGAATTCCAAAAGCAGACTAGAGGACCCCAAGAATCAAACCAAAGATTTGAAATATGAGAAAGCAAAAAACACTGCACTGGAAAAGCAAAAAGAATCCAAAAATTTGAAGATAGTGTAAAGAGTCTCTGGGACAACTTCAAGCGTACCAACATCAGAATTATTGGGGTGCCAGAGGAAGAGAGCGAGCAAGATACTGAAAACCTATTTGAGAAATAATGACATAAACTTCCCCCACCTGGTTAAAGAAATGGACTTACAACTCCAGGAAGCACAGAGAACCTCAAACAAAAGGAATCCAAAGAAAACCACACCAAGACACATCATAATTACAATGCCAAGAGCAAAAGACAAAGGGAGAATCTTGAAAGCAGCAAGAGAAAAACAGTTACCTACAAGGGAGTACCCATATGACTGTCAGCTGATTTCTCAACAGAAACTATGCAGGCCAGAGGGGAGTAGCAAGAAATATTCAAAGTGATGAATAGTGAGAATCTACAACCAAGATTACTCTACCCAGCAAAACTATCATTCAGAATTGAAGGTCAAATAAAGACCTTCACAGATGAGAAAAAGCTAAAGGAGTTCATCACCACAAATCCAAGATTATATGAAATGCTGAAGGGTATTCTTTAAGAAGAGGAAGAAGAAGAAAAAGGTAAAAAAAAATATGAACAACAAAGTGATAGCAAATCCATACCTAACAACAAGTGAATCTAAAAATCAAGTGAATAAAAAATCTGATGAGCAGAATAAACTCGTGATTATAATAGAATCAGGGGCATAGAAAGGGAATGGACTGACAATTCTCGGGGAGAAGGATGTATGAGGGGTGCGGGAAGAGATTGTACAAAAATCTTACACCTATTGATGAGGACAGTCACTGGGGGTAAGGGCAGGGGTTAAGAGGTAAGGAATCTGGTGGAGGGGAACTATGTGGGGGGAAAAATGAGGAACATCTGCAATAAACTGAATAATAATAATTTATTTAAAAAAAAGAAAGAAATTTATTTGCCTGTCAATCTCACATGGGTACAGAAATGGTTAGCCAGAATGGGCATGACCACTGCAAGCACCTGAAGATTTGGAATATATAATTCCCTGACCAAAGGAGTTTGATCTCTTGTGATTTTGAGACTCTTGGGATTCTTGGTGCTCAGGACCTGTTCTCTTGCATTCACCTATATGGGGGATAGGGCCTAAACTGACAGTTGGACATCCCTCTCACAATCCAGACCTGCTGGCTCCCAACCGCTTGCCTGCCTGCCAGCCTGATCACCTCCTACCACTCCACTGCCAGCCTGATCAATACCTAACTGCTCCCCTGCCAGCCTGATTGCTCCCAACTGTCCTCCCCTGCAGGCCTGGTGTCCCCCC
>JAAGEH010000012.1:17716030-17751238 GCA_011751065.1 Lasiurus cinereus | reverse complement strand
TGAGAGATATTGGCCTATAATTCTCTTTCATTGTGTTGTCTTTATCTGGTTTTGGTATTAGGGTGATGCTGGCTTCATAGAAGGTGTTTGGTAGTATTCCTTCTTCTTGAATGTTTTTAAATAGTCTGAGGAGGATACGTTTTAATTCTTCCTTGAATGTTTGGTAAAACTCTCCTGTGTAGCCATCTGGACCCGGGCTTTTATTTGCTGGAAGCTTTTTGATTACTGCTTCAATTTCTTCCATAGTTATTGGACTATTGAGATGTTTGGCTTCCTCCTCATTGAATTTTGGGAGGTTATATTTTTCTAAGAAAATGTCCATTTCTTGCAGGTTGTCCAATTTGTTGGAATAGAGTTGTTCATAGTATTTTTTAACAATCCTTTGTATTTCCACAGGGTCTGTTGTTATTTCTCCTCTTTCATTTCTGATTTTGTTTATTTGGGTCTTCTCTCTTTGCTTCTTGGTGAGCCTGGCTAGGGGCCCATCAATCTTGTTTATCCTTTCAAAGAACCAGCTCTTTGTTTTGTTGATCTTTTGAATTGTTTCTTTGGTCTCCATGTTGTTTATCTCCGCTCTGATCTTCACTATTTCCTTCCTTCTGAGTACACTGGGCTTTTCTTGTTGCTCTACTTCTAGCTCTTTGAGTTGTAGGTTTAGGTGATTCATTACCATTGTTTCCTGTTTTTTGCAGTAGGCTTGTAGGGCTATGAACTTCCCTCTCAAGACTTCTTTCACTGTGTCCCATTAATTTTGTATTGTTGTCATTGTCATTTGTTGCCATGATGTTTTTTATTTCTTCCTTGATCTCTCTGGTTACCCAGTCATTGTTTAAAAGCATGCTGTTTAGTCTCCATGTGTTTTATTTCTTTCTATTGTTTTTATTATAGTTGATTTCCAGTTTTATGCCACTGTGGTCTGAGAAAATGCTTGGTATGATTTCTATCTTCTTGAATTTGAAGAGACTTTTCTTATGACCCAACATATGATCTATCTTTGAAAATGACCCATGTGCACTGGAGAAGAATGTATATTCTGTGGCTTTGGGGTGAAATGTTCTGAAGATGTCAATTAATTCCATCTGGTCTAGTGAGTCATTTAGGATTGATGTTTCTTTGCTGATTTTTTGTTTAGAGGATTTGTCCAATGGTGACAGTGGGGTATTAAAGTCTCCTACTATGATTGTATTGCTGTCAATCTCTTCCTTAATGTCCTCCAAGAGTTTTTTTATGTATTTAGGTGCTCCTATATTGGGTGCATATATGTTTACCAGAGTTATTTCTTCTTGTTGGATTGTTCCCTTTAGTATTATGAAGTGGCCTTCTTTATCTCTTGTTATGTCCTTCACTTTGAGATCTAATTTGTCAGATATAAGTATTGCAACCCCAGCTTTTTTTTCATTTCCATTTGCCTGAAATACCATATTCCATCCCTTCACCCTCAATTTGTGTGCATCTCTTTTCCTAAGGTGGGTTTCTTGCAGACAGCAGATATATGGATCATGTTTTCTTATCCAATCGGTTACCCTATGTCTTTTGATTGGAGCATTTAATCCGTTTACATTTAAAGTTATTATTGATAAGTACTTATCTGTTGCCATTTTTAGTCCTTACCCCCGAGTTCCTTCTTCGCTTCCTCTTTCTTTTTATTACAGCAGACCTTTTAACATTTCTTGCATTGCTGGTTTGGTGGTAATATATTCCCTTAGTCCTTTTTTGTCTGTGAAGCTTTTTATTTCACCTTCAATTTTGATTGAGAGTCTTGCAGGGTACAGTATTCTTGGATCAGACCCTTCCTTTGCATGACTTTGTATATTTCAACCATTCTCTTCTGGCCTGACGAGTTTCTGTTGAGAAGTCAGTAGCTAGTCTTATGGGGGTTCCTTTGTAGGTAACTTTCTGTTTCTCTCTGGCTGCTTTTAAGATTCTTACTTTGTCGTCGGTGTTTGCCAATTTAATTATAATGTGCCTCGGTGTCGGTTTGTTGGGGTTCATTTTGCTTGGGACTCTGTGAGCTTCTTGGATTTGTGTGGGTTTTTTCTTTTCTATATTGGGGAAATTTTCTGTCATTATTTCTTCAAACACTTTCTCTAATCCTTGTTCAGTTTCCACTCTTTCTGGAATCCCTATTATGCGGATGTTATTTTGTTTCATGTTATCCCAAAGTTCCCTTAGACTCTCCTCTTGCTTTTTAACTTTTTTTTCTAGAAGCTGCTGTACTTGGGTATTTTTTCCTACCATGTCTTCTAGCTCACTGATGCGGTCCTCTGTTTCTTCTGGTCTACTTTTGATGCTTTCTATTGTGTTCTTTATAGCAGTGATGTCATTATTCATTTCTTCTTGTTTATTCTGCACCTCCTCTAGTTTCTTCTGCGTTTCTTCTTCATGCTTCTTCACCTCCTCTAGGCTCTTAGTCATATTGTCAAATTTGTCTTCCATTCTTTTCAACCACATTATGATAATCTCTGAACTCTTTCTCTGGTAGGCTTATTTGTGGTTCTATTTCATTTACTTCCTTTTCTGGTGAAACCTGCCTTTCTGTCTTTTGTGGGCTGTTTCTTTTTCTGACCATGGTCTTTCTTCTCTGGGTGTCTGGTTATGTAGTGCTCTCTCCTACGTTGATTGAAAGGCACAAACTACAACACGACCAGGTATAGCACACAAGGCACTGAGTAGAGATTTATTCAAGATGTTAATAATCACAAATAAGGTGACCACCAATGAAGGACAAATTAGGGGTAAATAGAGAAAGGAGAAGAGGAAAATGAGGAAGAAAGAAAAGAAAGAAGTGCCAAAATCAAATTGGGAGAGTGAGGAAGAAAAAAAAAAGATAAATAAATGAACAATAAAATAAAATAAAATAAGAAAATAAAAAGGAGAAAAAGGAGAAGGAAAGAGGAAGAGAAAAAAGTCAGAGAGAAAAGAAAGTGTATAAGAGAGAAAAGAGGAACAAAATATGGATGTCAGGAGAGAAGTTCAATAGAACAGTCACTAATCCCAATAAAGGCCAGCAATCAGTACCTAGAGATTAATGCAAATTGCAAATAGCAACTGGTATCGAGGGAGATGAGGGAAAAGAGAGGTAGAAAACAAAGCAAGCAAAAAGCAAAATAGAACAAGTAGAATAAACTAAAACAATCTCTTAAAAAAAATTTTCAAAAAATCGATATAATCACTTTTCAGGCAAATAGCAACAAAAGGACATAGAGAAAAACAACTTTTTGGCTAGTGAAGACAAGAAGGGAGAGGTTTGTGTGGACTTATAGTAGGGGATTTGAAATTAGATATATAAATGGGGTGAAATTTTAACCAGGTAAAGAGAAAAATAGGGAGAATCAAAAGTTGGAAAAGGGAAAGAGAAACAAGACAGCAAAATGGGGAAAGTTAGGAGGAAAGTGTTGGCATAAAGGTGGAGTTGAGTTGGAGTAAAATTATGCTAAAGGGAAGATGAAAATAGAATGTAGAACTCTAATCCCGAAATAAAATAAAGAGAAAACAAAATGACACTTTTTTTTCCAAAAATGGTAAGTACTATTAGTAATTAATAATACTAGTTTAAAACAAAAATGTAATAATTATAAAGGTTAAATCAATTGAGGCAGAAAAAAAAATTCTTTTAATTAAAATATGTGAAAATGAAAAATAAAGAATTAAAAATTAAAAAAAAAAAAAAAAAAAAAAGGGAAAATAAAAAAATAAAAAAAAAGAAGAAGAAAAATAGAATGGTCTTTCACTTCCAATATTATTCTGCTTGGCACTCCTGTTTCCCAGTAGGGGAGGTATTGCAGTTCCCTGTGTTCCCCTCTTGGTGTTTTAATCTCTTTATTCTCTTGTGGTTATGCGAGAGTCAATTTGTGTGTCATCCATTGGGTGGCAGTGTTTCGGAATTGATCTCTGAGACAAAGCACAGGACCTCTCTAGGCTGTGCTCAGATCCTGCTACTCTGTGGTTCCCAAAACCAGTTTGTGGGGGTTTTGCAGCCTGGACACTGCAATAACTCCCAGGTTGTCCCTCTGCCCCAGAGAAAAAGAAAAAAAAAAAAGAGTCGTTTTCCGGAGCTCTCCTCTGTCAACAGCTCAGAGGGTCTGCCTTCACACTCAGGCATCACGCCCTGACCACCTCTGCGGACCTCTCCCGAGGCAGCTTTCCCGCAGCCCGGCTCCCACAGTGTGCGCGTCTCTGCCCTGCGGGGGTAGGAGACCGCACCCTGGCCCAGGCTAAGTCTGACCCTTCTGCACGCGCCTGTGGATCTCCGAATCCTCCGCCTGCGCGTCTTTGCCGCCTGGGAAGCCGCGCTCTGGGTCCTGGCTGCTCTGTGGGTGCCTCCGTCAGCCGCAGCCCTCAGACCTCGGCAGACATCCACCCCCACTTAAGTCAGGCGCAATCTGACCTTTCCGTGTGCTCTGTGGATCTCTGGTTCCGCTGCGTGTCTGCACCGATTGGAGAGCGGAGTTCTGGGTCCCCGGGTCCCTGGCTGCTCGATGGGTGCCCAGCCGAAGGCTTCAGACCGCCGCAGACATCCACCTCCCACTGCAAGATGGCTCGGGCTCCGCGTTCGCGCTGGTGGCTCCAGCGGATAAAATCCCCCATGGCAGTGGGGCTGCCTGGCCGGGAGAGCCCCTTCCAGCAGTTCCCCGCCTTCCCCTGGAGGACAACTGACTCCTAGCTTGCCAACAAACACTCCCAATGCAACTCTCAGCCGCTCTCTCTCCCTCTGCCCAGCGACAAAGCTCCAGACGCGTCCATCTACTCCGCCGCCATTTTCTCCCTCGATCTTGAAACTTTTTCTTTCTCTCCCTTATTGGACTATACTTCCCGTTTATTTTATTTATTTATTTATTTTTAAATATATTTTATTGATTTTTTACAGAGAGGAAGAGAGAGGGATAGAGAGTTAGAAACATGGATGAGAGAGAGACATCGATCAGCTGCCTCTTGCACGCCCCCTACTGGGGATGTGCCCGCAACCAAGGTATATGCCCTTGACCGGAATCGAACCTGGGACCTTTCAGTCTGCAGACCATCGCTCTATCCACTGAGCCAAACCGGTTTGGGCTATATTTCTTTTTTAATATAATCCAAATTTGGGGGTGCAAATATTTTGGGGTGCCTTTTTGATACTGGAAAGAAGGAAGGAAGGGAATGAGGGAGAAAATACAGCTTGAGCATTTGCTATATAGCTGTTACTTTTACATCATTTTTTTTAGTAATCTTCAAAATGACCTTGTCAGGGAGGTATTACATTACATTTTATAAAAGAGGAAATTGAAATTAAATATTTTGATGTTTATGTTGTAATTCAAAGAATCTTGAAGTCGTCTGATTCCAAATCCAAAGTCCTAACATTTATTTATTTCCTGAATTTTATGGTATTGATATCAAGCATGACCATTTTATCTAGGCAGTTAAGAATGTACTTAATGAACAATAAGTACAAAAAATGTACTTGATGGCATGAAAAAACTTAGGACTTGCTTAAAATGCTTGAGAGATTTTATTTGATATTTAGCAAGGCAAACTCAGGCATATGGAAACAGTACAGAAAGTTCTCCATTTTTCAGAGGTTAAAAAATGTTGCATGTTTTCTATATTCTCCTACATTTTAAAAAATGTATTTTTTAATTGATTTTAGAGAGGGAGAGAGAGAGAGAAACATCAGTGATGAGAGAGAATCATTGATCGCTGCCTCCTGCATGCCCCACACTGGGGATCCAGCCCATAACCCGGACATGTGCCCTGACTAAGAATTGAACTATGACTGCCTGGTTCATAGCTTGATGCTCAACCATTGAGCCACACTGGCTGGGCTCTACTACATTTTTTATGGTTTATCTTTTTTTGTGGTACTGGCAGTTTAGGGTCTTTAATTTAAACTAGGTGAAAGAATGGAAAAGTAGATAAAAATCTGTGGTGGAGGAGATTGGGATTGGGTTATTTATAAATCTTGTGTCATACCAATTTTTAAAAATATATTTTATTGATTTTTTACAGAGAAGAAGGGAGAGGGGTAGAGAGTTAGAAACATCAATGAGAGAGATACATCAATCAGCTGTATCCTGCACACCCTCTACTGGGGATGTGCCTGCTACCAAGGTTCAGCCCTTGACCGGAATCAAACCTGGGATCCTTTAGTCCACAGGCCAACACTCTATCCACTGAGTCAAACTGGTTAGGGCTGTCATATCAATTTTTAATTGTATGAGTTAATTCCAAGAAGCAAAGAATTTTAGAAGTGGAGGTACCTTAAAGATCATCTTCTGGAATATTCTCAATATATAACAAAGAGTCCAAACCTCCAGTCGGTTCAGTGACTTTCTTCAGGTTACTCAACAACTTAGATATTGAGACATGACTTGAATTCAATATCTTTGACCTTCAGTTTTATATATCATCATTGTTAATTTAACCCATTTTGGAAAAAAAAATTCCCTTTATGAACAGAAGGAAATACTATTTAAACAATCTTTTCATTACACTTAAGGTGGATACTGGTTTTGTCAGATTCAGAAGGAAGTCCTATAGTTGTAAAGCATGTGCCAGAAATGATTGCCTACTATTCTGAAAGCTGAGGGAAAGGGTATCAATAGGGACTGCAGAAAGGAAAAAACACATTTTAAATAAAATTGTAATTATCTTTTTCTAGAGTTTCTTTAATCCTCTATAGTAAAGTTTAAATAAATGTGCCTTTTATAGCCATTCAATACTTAATTTCAAAACAAAGGTGGAAGTTTAATAAGCTTGTTTATAATCTTACTGATCACACTTATAAAAACAGAAATACTTAAATATAGAAATAGAAATACTTAAGTATAGAAAAGTACAAATATGTAAAATTCATTAGAGGAAATTTAGGCAAAATTGTTTTATCAAACTACACTTTAAAATGCAAATATAAAAGAAAGAAATAATAGGAAATAGCTAATTGTTTATTCAGTAACTAGCTCTTCGGACAATGGTTTGAAGCAGTTAGATGATGTATTTAGCATCCAGTCTCCTACTATTTTGTATAAACTTTGCCTCTCTGATTCCTTCATGGATAAATTTAACCTTAAAAAATCAGTCTCAGTGTCTCTAGTGCTGACCTGTTTGCAAGGCAATAATCAGTCCACCATTTTTTGACACTTTGAATCTTACAGGCTATCCTTCAGCACACAGACATGGGCATTAGTTACTTATTTTCCAATGATATTTCTGGACTGTGTACAGGGACTGGTGGTACCATGTGATAAATAACTATTTTTTTTTCTGGTTTCTAAGAAACTGGAATGCAGAGAACTACTTAATTCCATGGTTCTTGAAAGGAGACAACAGATTTGCTAGACAAGGTTGAAAACAAGTATATCATTGTGAGCTGAGAATAAATTGGGATAAATATAGTATCATTCCTATTTGAATATCCAGTAGTAAAGAATAATATCAGATACCATTCATGTTGAAATTAAAAATGAGGGAAAAGAAACTCTGATGTAACCACTAAGTAACTTCAATAATTATCAGCTCATAGCCAATCTACTGTGCTCCAATCTACTCAAGCAAATTCCAGACATCAAATTATTGTAATCTATAAATATACTATTTATCTCTAAAATACAGGTACTCATTATTTTAAAAATGACACCTGCAATACCATATCACAACAAAAAGAAAGTCCATAATAATTTAATTAAACATACATATTAAAATTTCCTGAACTGTCTCATAAATATTTTTGTGTTCTTTTAAGTTTGTATGTTTGAGTAAATATTCAGATAAGATTCATGCATTGCAATTGACTATTTCTTAAATCATTTTCAACTAAAAACTTGATATTTTTAATTGTAGTATAATATACATAAGTTAAAATTTACTCTCTTCACTATTTATAAGTGTACAGTTCAGTAGTGTTTAGTACATTGACGTTGTTGTACAATTATTAACACCATCTATCTCCAAAACTCTTCATTTTGCAAAACTGAACTCTATATCTATTAAACAACTCCCCACTCCTCCATTCTCTAGGTGCTTGAGAATCACTATTCTGCTTTCTGTCTCTATGAATTTGAGTACTCTAGGCACCTCATATAAGTGCAATCAAATAGTCTTTGTCTTTTTGTGACTGGCTTATTGTACTTAGCATAATGTTCTCAATATTGATCCATGTTGTTGCATGTGTTATACTTCTATTCCTTTTAAGGCTGAATAATATTTTATTGTATATTTATACCACATTTTCTTTATCTATTGATGTATACTTGAGTAGCTTCCACTTCTTGACTACTGTGCATACTCCTTCTCTTAACATTAGGGAAGAAATACCTTTATAAGACCTTGCTTTCAATTATTTTGGATATATAACCAGATGTGGAATGACTAGATCATATGGTAATTCAATTCTTGTGGTTTTTTTTTCTTTTTAAGAAACACCATACTTGTTTTCTTAAAAAATACTTTTCTATACTTAATATACCTTTTCATATTCCCACCAACAGTGCATAAAGGGTTCCAATATTCCCACATCTTTGCAAACACTTATTTTCTAGTTTTCATTTTGTTTTGTTTCTTAATAGTAATCATCCTAATAGGTGTAGGGATGGTAAGCTCATTGTGGTTTTTGATGTGCATTTCTCTAATGTGCTTGTTCTCCATTTATATATTTCCTTTGGAGAAATTTCTATTAAAGTCCTTTGCCCTTAAAAAAAAATCAGGTCATTTGTTTATTGTTCTTAATTTTTAGTTTTTTTATTTATACTAATAAAAGCCTATGTGGTCCTCATGCCCTCACACATGGTATCATCACAAGATGGCCACTACAAGATGGCTGCCACAAGATGGCTGCTACAAAGATGGCCATCACAAAGATGGCCATGTGTACAGCAGAAGCAGGGTCCAGTGACCACTTCACGCAGTGAGGCCTGGGAGTCCCTCATCTCCATGTGGCACAAAGGAGGCTGTTCCTGGCATCTCCACTGCCTCATGCAGAAGAGGTGGGTTCTGGAGGAGGAGATAGATCATGGCAGGGTAGTGCAGGTAAAGGCTGGCAGGGGAAGGCAGTTAGGGGTGATCAGGCCAACAAGGGAGCAGTTAGGGGATGATCAGACTGGCAGGACAAAATGGTTAGGGGCAATCAGGCAAGCAGAGGGGCAAGTGGTTAGGAGCCACTGGTCCCAGATTGTGAAAGGGATGTACAACTGCCAGTTTGGGCCTAAAATGGCAGTCATACATCCCCCAAGGGTTTTCAGATTGGAGAGGATGAAGGCCAGGCTAAGGAACACACCCATCCTGTGCATGAATTTTGTGCACTGGGCCTCTAGTATATTATGAATATTAACCCTTTGTCATATATGTGATTTGCAAATATTTTTTCCCATTTCATGGGTTATTTTTTGGTGCTGTTCATTGTGTCTTTCAATATGCACAAGTTTTAAATTTTGATGTAGTCCAATTCACCTATTTTTACTTTTGTTGCCTGTACTTTTGGTGTCATATTCAAGATACCATTGCCAAATCTAATTTCACGAAGCATTTTTCCTATCTTTTCTTTTAATAGTTTTGTAGTTTTAGCTCTTATGTTTAGGTCTCTTATCAATTTTAGTTAATTTTTATATACCATGTAAAGTATGACTCTTAAGTCTGTCTTTTTTTACGGTTAGATTTTTTTTCTGCAGTTTTTGACATTTTAAGATTCTTTATTGCAAACTACAACACATATAGAAAAATATATTAAACATAATGAACAGTTTAACTTTTTAATATAAAGTAAACCCATATCAGGTCAATAAATAAAGCATTGCTAGCTTCTGAAGCCCCCTGCATAACTCTTCTCAACTGCAGTCTCCTTTTCAAAGGTAATTCAATCTCTACTTCTATGGTAATTCACTTTTTTCTTTTCTTTTCTTTTAAATTTAATAAATCTTTATTGTTCAGATTAACAATTGTACCTCTTTTTAATCCCCAAAGCTCCCCTCCACCTGGTTCCCACCCCACCCTCTGCACTTACCTCCCACCACTGTCCTTATTCATAAGTGTATGATTTTTGTCCAGTCTCTTCCTGCAACCTCCACACCCTTTTCCCCCAGAGAATTGTCAGTCACTCCCTTTCTATGCCCCTGATTCTATTCTATTCACCAGTTTATTCTGTTCATCAGATTTTTTATTCACTTGATTTTTAGATTCACTTGTTGATAGATAAGTATTTGTTGTTCATAATTTTTATCTTTAACTTTTTCTTCTTCTTCCTCTTCTTAAAGACTACCTTTCAGCATTTCATATAATATTGGTTTGGTGATGATGAACTCCTTTAGCTTTTTCTTATCTGTGGAGCTCTTTATCTGACCTTCAATTCTGAATGATAGCTTTGCTGGGTAGAGTAATCTTGGTTATAGGTTCTTGCTATTCATTACTTTGAATATTTCTTGCCACTCCTGTCTGACCTGCATAGTTTTTGTTGAGAAATAAGCTGACAGTCGTATGGGTGCTCTCTTGTAGGTAACTAACTGTTTTTCTCTTGCTGCTTTTAATATTCTCTCTTTGTCTTTTGCTCTTGGCATTTTAATTATGATGTGTCTTGGTGTGGTCCTCTTTGGATTCCTTTTATATAGGGTTCTGTGTGCTTCCTGGATTTGTAAGTCTATTTCTTTCACCAGGTGGGGAAGTTTTCTGTCATTATTTCTTTAAATAGGTTTTCAGTATCTTGCTGTCTCTCTTCTTCTGGTACCCCCACAATTCGGATGTTGGTATGCTTATAGTTGTCCCAGAGTCTCCTTACACTATCTTCAAATTTTTGGATTCTTTTTTCTTTTTGCTTATCCAGTTGAGTGTTTTCTGCTTCTTTGTATTTCAAATCTTTGACTTGATTCTTGCATTCCTCTAGTCTGCTGTTAGTTCTCTGTATAATATTTTTTATTTCAGTCAGTGTATGTTTAATTTCTAGTTGATCCTTTTCACATCCTCGAGAATCTCACTAAATTTATTGGCCTTTTCTAGGAAATTCTTGAAAAACTTTATAACCATGGTTTTAAACTCTATATCTAGTCATTGGCTTTCCTCCATTTCTTTTGTTTGCTATATATTTTTTGTCTTTGCATTTTTGCTGCTTCCCTGAGTTGGTAGTAGCTTTGTGTGCTAGGTGTCCTATAGGGCCCAGTGGCTCAGCCTTCCCAGTTACCTGAGATGGATACTCTTGGTGCACTCCTTTGTAGACTGTGTGTACAACCTTGTTGTAGTAAAGTCTTGATTTTGTGGTATCACTGAGGGGAATTGACATCCAGGCCAATTGGCTGTGAAGATCAGCTGTGTCTACACTGGGAGAACTTCTATGCTGTAGACAGCCTTATGAGACATGACTTTCAAAATTGCAAAAGCCTCTGTGTTCAGCTTGGATGGGGTGGAGTCTCAGGGCGGGAGCAGACAGCCTTGGCTTTCTGTCAGCCCTGCCCTCTGAGACCCCTGGATCTCAGCGTCCTGCGGTAATCACTGCAGTCTTCTGCACACACTTGCATGTGTGCCTCCAGACCTCTGCCACATGGCTCACCAAAGTTTCTGTGTGCTCATCTCTTTTCCCAACAATCCAAACTCCCCCTGTATGAGTCTGGGACTTCAGGGTCTCATCTGGAACTGGGGTTTAGTGTAGTTGGGAGTTTCCATCTCTCTCCCACTAGAGAAAGCCAGCCAGGCACTCAGCTGCCCATCATCTCCACGTGCTGGTGCGTCTCCGTACCTCATCTTTTTGCAGCTCCTCTGAGTCTCCATGTTCCCCTCTCTTTCCTTCTAGTTGTAGAATTTACACTCAGCCAGCTTTCCTGTGGTTCTGAAGGGTGTCTGTTTTGTCTTTTAATTGTATTTTTGATATTGTTGTATGAGGCAGAAGTTTAGGTGTTTACCTATGCTGCCATCTTGGTTTCTCCCACTTTTTGCTTTTCTTTAAAATTTCTATACATAAATATACAGCTCTGGACCCCATTGCCTGATTTTATGTTACTAAAATTTATAGAAATGAATCCATACATTGGCTACTTTTACCAACAATGTTTTCAAGTGGCATTCATGTTACACAGAGCTGTAGTTAAATTATTGTACTATCACACAGTATTTTATTGTATGAGTAATCAGCAGGTTTTTATAAATTTACTTAATTGTGAAATTTAATTGTTATTAATTTGGGAATTTTAATTTGTAGAATACATCTGCTCTGAGCATATGCTTCCATGTCTCCTGGTACTCAAGTACAAAGATTTAAATAGGGTAAATACTTTGGATTAGAATTCTTGGGTCATGGGATATGTTCCTTCAACTTTACTAGATGATTAAAAAGTTATTCCTTTGATTTTGACTCCCACCAACTGTGTATGAGAGGTCTCATGCTTCACATCCTCACCAACACTTGATAACATTAATACTTGCAAGGTTAGCTTTAAATCTCTTTTAATCTATAGATTCCTTCCTTTCTTCTTTGTCTCTCTCCTCCCTTCTAATTTTTCCTTGAAAATTTTTTTCTTGTTGAAAAAAATGGGTTGTTTGTCTTCCAAATGAGTTTTGTTGATGGAAGCTGTTGTTTTCATTCAACAGTTACCTGTTTCTCTTCCCTGAATTTCCGGTAAACTGATAGCTAGCTCTAAAGGCATGATTAGATTCTAGCTCAATATTTCATAGGTTATATAGACACATCAAGAAGCACATAATAGCTTAGATTTTTTTTTCCTTCTGTTGTTGTCACAATGTTAACCACTGCTGAACAATAATTACTTGAGTGGATTTGTTCATTCACAAGGGTTACAAAAAAGTGATATTCTAATTTTTCATTCTTTCAACTGTATAGGAAAACTTAGCATTAGCAGCCAATTAATTACCTTAACTTAGTGTTTATACATTAAAATAGGCTAGAGAATTCTAAAATGGCAGCAGAGTAAAGTGGAAGCTACTCTAATACTATCCCAGGATCAAACTGGAATTACAACTAAAAAACAGAAAAACCATCCTGAATAATTACCTAGCTGGAGAGAACTCTGAAAACAAAGGAAAAAAACAGTGAAGACTGCAGAGAGAATGGTAGGAAGTGTTGAAGCCCAGACAATGGTTTGACAGCAGTTGAAGTTTCAGAGGGATATCTCACTGAGGGGAATTCCCACTGAGAATGCTTGAGGTGCTAAACCCAAAGCTAGCCCCACTAGCCCAGAGCAGCAGAACTGAAAGGGATGCTCACATAACATCTGGCTGTGAAAAGCAGCAGGGTTGCTGTCAGCCAGGGAAAGACTGCAGGAAATGCAGGCACCCTCTTAAGGGCTAACACACAAAATTTCATGTGTAGAATCTGGCAGAGGAATGGCATAGTGGACTAGAGCTGTGTAAGCAGAATCAAAGGTTAGGAACTCTTGGGGTTAGAACTCAGAAGGCAGCCAGTTTCCTGTGCTGAGTCATTTCCTCATATTACAGAAGCCATCTTTCTCTGGAAGACCTTTACCATCCAGGCAGCTTTTGCCTGGAGTGGAAGCAATTGCCCCATCCTGTTGTAAAACCTTTCACCCCACTCTGCAGTCAATAACCTGAGGCTAATCAAGACTGAATAACAATCAGACTGCAGACAGAGAAGGATTTCTGGAGGCTTTATGTCTTTGCTTGATCCTCTTCTGGGTCTGGGGCTAGGAAAAGCAAACCTTGGTGCACATTTTGGTCCTTTCCAAAGGTACCCAGCCCCAGTAGAGGAAGCCACAAGTAATTGAGTACCAAAGAAGGTACTCAATTACAAATAGCATCTGACATTGTCCTGCACCAGAAGTTGAAAGGCATAGCAGATCTACCTAACACTTAGACATACTCAATAAATAAGTACCTGTCAATAATAATCTTAAGTGTAAATGGATTAAATACTCAATCAAAAGACATAGACATGAAAACATAACACAAATATACACTGAGTGGCCAAATTATTATGATCTTTGACAAAAAAAAGAAAGAAAGAAAAAGAAAACCCACAGAAAAAAGAACAAGAGAATCTTCAAGAAGAAGACCTAATGAAATGGAGATAAAAAAATTATCATCTATGGAGTTCAGAATAATGATGATAAGGATGCTCAAAAGCATGAGAAAAGATATAAACCTATGAAAAAAGACCAGTTGGAAATTAAGACATAGCACTAATAAAGAAGACATTGGAAAGAATATACAGCAGAAGTTAAGGACCAGATCATTTAACTCAGTGGTCAGAAAATTGTGGCTCATGAGACACATGCAGATTTTTGGCCTCTTAAATGTGGCTCTTCCACAAAATACCACGGCCTGGGTGAGTCTATTTTGAAGAAGTTGCATTAGAAGAAGTTTAAGTTTAAAAAAATTGGCTCTCAAAAGAAATTTCACTCATTGTACTATTGATATTTGGCTCTGTTGAATAATGAGTTTGCCAACTACTGAGTTAACTAGAAGAGAGAGTAGAAAAAAAAATCACTCATTAGAGAACCAAAAGGAAAAACAAAAAAAAAAGTAAAACAGGAGGACAGCCCTCATTTGTTTGGCTCAGTGAATAGAACATAGGCTTGTGGAATGAAGGTTCCAAGGTCAGATTCCACTCAATAACACATACTGGGTTGCAGGCTCGATCCCTAGTAGGGTGTGTGCAGGAGGCAGCAGATCAATGATCCTCTCTCATCATTGGTGTTTCTATTGCTCTGTCCCTCTCTCTTGCTCTCTGAAATCAATAAAAATATACTAAAACACACACACACACACACACACACACACACACGAGGACAGCTTTAGGGAGCTGTGGGATAACATGAAACATAATAATATTTACATCATAAGAGTGCTATAAGAATAAAGGGTAAGAAAGTGAGCAAGGGACAGAAAACACATTTGAAAAAATAATGGCAGAAAATTTTCTTAGCTTGGTGAAGGAAAAAGGAATACAAGGTCAGGAGGCACAGAGAGTTCCAATCAAGAAGAACCCAAACAGGCCCACACCCAGACACACCATAATTAAAATGCCAAAAATTAAAAACAAATAGAGAACTTTAAAGGTAGCAAGAGAAAAGCAACTTGTTACCAACAAGGGAGTTCCCATAAGACTGTCAGCTGATTTATCACCAGAAATTCTATAGGCCAGAAGAAAATGACATGAAGTATTCAAGGTAATGAAAAGCAAGGACATGAAACAAAGATTACTATATGTAGCAAGGCTATGATTCAAAATAGATTGTGAAATAAAGTGTTTCTCAGACCAAAACAGGCTAATGGACTTTATTACCACCAAACCAGTACTGTAGGAAATGCTAAAGGGACTGCTATAAGAGGAAGAAATACACACAGAGAGAGAAACATAGGCATAAAGAATAAAAATGGCAATAAATAAGAACCTATCAATAATAATCTTAAGTGTAAATGGGTTAAATGATCAATCAAAAGGCATAGACATGAAAACATAACACAAATATACACTGAGTGGACAGATTATTATGACCTCTGAACACATAATAATCTGGCCATTCAGTGTTTATCCTATATAATAAAAGGCTAATATGCAAATTGTCTCTTTGACCAGGAGTTCAACCAGCGGACAGGTCGGCCAACTGCCCATGTCCCCTCCTCCTGGCCAAGCTGGCCAGACCCTACCCATGCATGAATTCATGCACCAGGTCTCTAGTATATATATATGTATACACACACACACACACACACACACACTGTATGCTGTCTCTACAAGAGACACACCTCAGAATAAAAGACTCACACAGATGATAGTTAAGGGCTAGAAAATTTTTTTCATGCAAATAGAAACAAACAAACAAAAACTGAGGTAGCAATACTCCATATGTGACAAAATAGACTTCAAAATGAAGGCCATAAAAAGCGACAATGAAGATCATTACATAATACTAAAAAGATTGATTCAACAATCCAATTTAGGAACACCTAAATATATAAAAAAAAGTTCTAGAGCACTTTAAAGGAGAGATTGATAACAATATAGTCATAGTAGGGGACTTGAACACCCTGATGACTTCACTGGATAGATTGTCAAGACAAAAAATTAACAAGAAAACAGTTTTTCTAAACAGCACACTGAATCCAATGAATCTAATTGACATTTATAGAACATTTCAATCCAAAGCTGCAGACTATACATTCTTCTCAAGTGCACATGGTCATACACAAAGATAGACCATATGTTACGGCACAAAACAATTATCTACAAGTTCAAGAAGATTGAAATCATATCAAGTATCTTCTCAGATCACAATGGAATGAAATTAGTAATCAATTATAGTAAAAATACTCAAAAACTTTCCAGCACATGCATGTTAATAGCATGTTATTAAAAATGAATGGGTTACAAATAAGATCAAGAAATAAATTTAAAAAATTCTTAGAAATAAATGAAAATGAACATACAACAACCCCAAACTTCTGGGATACAGCAAAATCAGTCCTGAGAGGGAAGTTCACAGCACTACACATCTACCTAAAAAAAAATAAAATAAATTAAAAATAAATTAAAATTAATAATAAACTATTTAACCCTGCATCTTAAAGTACTAAAAAGAAAACAAGAAAGGTCCAGAATAAGTAGAAGGAAGAAAATAATAAAGATTAGAGCAGAAATAAATGTCATAGAGACTAAAAAAGCAATGCAAAAGATCAATGAAAGCAAGAGCTGGTTCTTTGAAAAAAGATAAAACATGATACATCACATTAAAAAATTGAAAGACATAAAACCCCACATGATCATATCAACAGACAAAAATAGCATTTGACAAAGTCCAACACCCATTTTTTAAATAAAAACTATCAGCAAAGTGAGAATAGAGGGATCATACCTCAAAATAATAAAAGCTATATATGACAAACCTATAGCCAACATAATACAAAATGGGCAAAAACTAAAACCATTTCCCTTAAGAATGAGAACAAAAGAGGGAGACCTGCTTTCACCACTCTTATTCAACATAGTACTGAAAGTCCTAGCCACAGTGATCAGACAAGAAGAAAACATCAAAGGCATCAAACTGAAAAGGAGGAAGCAAAATTCTTATCATTTGCAGATGAAATGACATTGTACATAGAAAATCTTAAAGACTCCAACAAAAAACTACTAGATTAAATAAGTGAATTCAGCATTGTAGCAGGATACAAAATCAATACTGGTGGCATTTTTTGTAAACCAATAATGAATTTTCAGAAAGAGCTACTAAACAAACAATCCTATTGACCACTGCAGTAAAAAATTAATATACTTAAGGAATAAACTTAGCCAAGAGGTAAAAGATTTGTACTCAGAAAACTATAGGAAGTTAAAAAAAAGAGAAAGAGAGAGAGAAGATATAAAAAAGTGGCGGAATAGTGTTCATGGGTTGATTGACAGAATTAACATCGTTAAAATGTCCATATTATCCAAAGTAATCTATAGATTCAATGCAGCCCTATTAAAACACTAACAGCATATTTCACAGATCTAGAACAAATACTCCAAAAACTTGTATGGAATCAAAAAGGATCCTAAATATCCATAGCAATCTTGAGAAAGTAGAACAAAATTGGAGGGATCACAATACCAGATATCAAGTTATACTACAAAGTTGCTATATCAAGACCGCCTGCTATGGGCACAACAGACATATTTAGATCAATGGAACATAGCAGCGGCCCCAGAAATTGGCCCAAGCCATAATACAGTGGTACCTTGAGATACGAATTAATTCGTTCCATAACCTTGAGGCGTGGGAAACTATGAGGTGCTCGAGTTGAGGTAAACTGGTGGGTTATGTGCAGCCGGCAATCCACGCAATTACTCCTATCTCAAATGTTGCTCGTTATTTCAAAGCAAAAATCACTTGCTCGACGGTTCGTATCTCAAAAATCTCATATGTTAGGGCACTCGTATCTTGAGGTACCACTGTACTCAATATTTGACAAAGGAAGCAAAAGCATCCAATGGCATAAAGACAGTCTCTTCAATCAATGGTGTAGGAAAATTGGATAGTTACGTGCAAAAAAATGAAACTAGACCACCAACTTACACCATAAACAAAATTAATCTCAAAATGGATGAAAGACTTAAATGTAAGTTATGAAACCATAAAAATCCTAGGCAGAAAAAACTCAAACATCTCTCATAGTAATATGCTTATGGATACATCTCTTAGGGCAAGAGAAATTAAGGAGAAAATAAACAAATTGGACTACATTAAAGTTAAAAATTTCTGAGAGAAACCAAGAAGGCAACATAGATAAACACCTAAACTACTGCCTCGCACAACAGTATTAAAACTACAACTAAAAGACAAAAGGGACACCATTTAGAACCACAGGAAAGATGGCTGAGTGAAAATTTTACAACTAGAAGGAAAGAGGAAAGCACATTGAGAATCAGAAGAGCTGCAAAAGGCTGAGGTACAGAGACACGTGAGCACATGGAGAAGATGAAAGGCTGAGTGTATGGGCAGCTGAGTGTGCAGCTGACTTTCTAAAGTGGGAGAGAGATGGAAGTTCCCAACTGTACTGAACTCCAGTTCCAGTCGAGTTTCTGGGAGCCCAGATTCATTTGGGTAGAAACTGGACTGTCAGGAAAAAAGAAAGCACATTGAGACTCAGGGGAGCTGTGGAGGCAGAGGTCTGGAGGCACATGCATGCAGAAAGGTTGGGCAGCTGAGTGTGTGGCTGGCTTTCTAAAGTGGGAGGGAGACAGAAGCTCCCAACTATGCTGAACTCTAATGCAAGGTGAGTTTCTGGGAACCCAAACTCATTCGGGGAGAAATTGGACTGGCAGGCAGCAGGCAAAACTTGTGGGCGGCTCTCTCTCAAAGGTGCTCACAGTGATTACCGAGACCCAGGGTCATCATAGAGCAGGACTGACAGGAAGCCAAGGCTGTCTGCTCTGCCCTGAGACTCCGCCCCATCCAAGCTGAGCACAAAGGCTTTTGCAATTTTGCAAGTCTTGTCCCATAAGTGTCTATCCAGCACAGTTCTCCCAGCGTAGACACAGCTGATTCTTACATCCAATTGGCCTGGACATCAATTCCTCCCAATGATACCAACAACAATCAAGGCTTAACTACAACAAGGCTGTACACACAGTCCAGAAAAGGGTGCACCAAGAGTGTCCACCTCATGTAACTGGGGAGGCTGAGCCATTGGGCTCTATAGGACACCTAGCACACAAAGCTACTCTATCAACTCAGGGAAGCAGCAAAAATATGAAGACAAAGAAATAAATCATAAATGAAAGAAATGGAAGAAAGCCAATGACTGGATATAGAGTTCAAAATCATGGTTATAAGGTTTTTCAAGAATTTCCTAGAAAAGGTCAATATATTTAGCAAGACCCTTGAGGATATGAAAAGGACCAATTAGAAATTAAACATACACTGACTGAAATAAAAAATATTATACAGAGACCTAAAAGCAGACTAGAGGAAGACAAGAATCAAGTCAAAACTTTGAAATACAAAGAAGCAAAAAACACTCAAATGAAAAGCAAAAAGAAAAAGAACACAAAAATTTGAAGATAGTGTAAGGAGCCTCCAGGAAAACTTCAAGCGAATGAACATCAGAATTATGGGGGTGCCAGAAGAAGAGAGAGAGCAAGATACTGAAAATGTATTTGAAGAAATAATGATATAAAACTTCCCCCACTTGGTGAAAGAAGTAGACCTACAAGTCCAGGAAGTGCACAGAACCCCAAACAAAAGGAATCCAAAGAGGACCACACCAAGACATATCATAATTAAAATGCCAAAAGCAAAAGACAAAGAGAGAATATTAAAAGCAGCAAGAGAAAAAGTTACTTACAAGTGAGCACCCAAATGATTGTCAGCTGATTTCTCAATAGAAGCTGCAGGCCAGATAGGAGTGGTAAGAAATATTCAAAGTAATGAATAGCAAGAATCTACAACCAAGATTACTCTATCTAGCAAAGATATCATTCAGATTTAAAGAGCAGATAAAGAGCTTCAAAGATAAGAAAAAGCTAAAGGAGTTCATTAACACCAAACCAGTATTATATAAAATGCTGAAAGGTATTCTTTAAGAAGAGGAGGAAGAAGAAAAAGGTAAAGATAAAAATTATGAACAACAATACATATCTATCAACAAGTGAATCTAAAAATCAAGTGAATAAAAAATCTGATGAACTGAATAAACTGGTGAATAGACTAGAATCAGGGGCATAGAAAGGGAGTGGACTAACATTTCTAGTGTGGGGTTTGTGGGAAGAGATTGGACAAAAAACATACACCTATGGATGAGGACAGTGGGTGGGGGAGGTAAGGGCTGAGGATGGGGTGGGAACCGGTGGAGGGGAGCTCTGAGCGGAAAAAAGAGGTACAATTGTAATACTCCAAACAGTAAAGATTTATTAAATTAAAAAAATAATAGAATAAAATTAAAAGTTTCTGCACAGCAAAAGAAACCATCAACAAAATGAAAAGGGATCCCATTATATGGGAGAATATATTTGGCAGTGATTCATATGATCAAGGGTTAATATCCAAAATATATAAGGAACTCATACAACTTAAACAATTCAATTAAAAAATGGGCAGAGGACCTGAATAGAATTTTCTCCAAAGTGTCCATATGGCCAAGAGACATATGAAAAAATGCTCAAAGTCACTGGTCATCAGAGAGATGCAAATTCAAATGACAATGAGATATCACTTCACACCTGTCGGAATGGCTATCATCAACAAATCAACAAATGACAGGTGTTGGTGAGGATGTGGAGAAAAATGGAACCCTAGTACACTGCTGGTGGGGATGCAGACTTGTGCAGCCATTATGGAAAACAGTATGGCGTTTCCTCAAAAACTTAAATATGGAACTGCCATTTGACTCAGTGATCTCATTTCTAGGAATATATCCTAAGAAACCCGAAACACCAATCAGAAAGAATTATGCACCCTTATGTTCATAGCAGCACAATTTACAAGTCAAGATCTAGAAACAGCCCAAGTGCCTATGAGTAGATAAAGTGGATTAAAAAGCTGTTGTACATTTATATCAAGGAACACTATGCAGCAGTAAAAAAAGAAGGATCTCTTACCTTTGAAACAGCATGGAGAGACCTGGAGAGTGTTATACTAAGTGAAATAAGCCAGTCAGAGAAAGATAAGTGTCACATGATCTCACTCATATGTGGAATCTAATAAACAAAATTAACTGATGAACAAAATAGACCCAGAGACAGAAGCATGGAACAGATTGTCCAATCTCAGAGGGAAGGTGGGTAGGTAGGTGATTGAACCAACCAAAGAGATCAACCAAAGAGCTTGTATGCCTATATGCATAACCCATGGACACAGACAATAGGGTGATATAGCTGTGCGGCAAACAATATGGGTGGGCAAGAAGTATTCATTGGGAAAAAAAGGTTGACATATGTAATACTTTCAACAATAAAGATTTTTTAAAAAAAGGAAAAAAAGAATAAATACTTGATTCTTTAATTTAACCATTTCCAAAATGTGTTGTTTCCCTAATACACAATGATAAATGCATTTTCTTTTTTAGTTTTATTTTAAAACACATCATGAATTTATTATGAAAAATGTTTAGGTACTTGAATTCATCTTAGTTATTAATCTTATTTGTGTTTGTGTTGTCCCATCTTTTTCAATGGGAGCTTCTCCAATTTAACTTGAATCCTTTTGAAATAATCATTTTAATCTTTGATAGCCTTCTTGCTTTCTGGAATGACAAACTGTTCCAGGCTTGTTTTTAACAATTTTCTATTTACCAGGATTTGGTAGTTTCTGAGGAGCCCTGATTCCATTTACTAAGAAATGATATTTAGATTTGATAAACTTATGGTATAAGAGATGCTTATTGTTACTGTGTTGGCCCTTATTTTTATACCTTTTCAGTAAACTAATCATATATATGTATATGATTAATAAAAGAGTAATATGCAAATTAACCATCACTTCAACATACAAGATCGCTGCCCCCATGTGGATGCAAGATGGCCATCACAAGATGGCGAGTAGGGGAGGGCAGTTGGGAGGGACCAGGCCTGCAAGGGAGGGCAGTTGTGGGCAATAAGGCCAGGAGAAGAGGGCAGTTGGGGGGACCAGGCCTGCAGGGGAGGGCAGTTAGAGGTGACCAGGCCTGCAAGGGAGAGCAGTTAGGGATGACGAGGCCCACAGGGGAGGGCATTTAGGGGAAAACAGGCTGGCAGGGGAGCACTTAGGCATCAATCAGGCTGGCAGGCAGAATCATTTAGGGCAATCAGGAAGATAGGCAGGCGAGCAGTTGAGAGGCAACAGTCCTAGATTGTGAGAAGGATGTCCGACTGCCCATTTAGGCCCAATCTAAACAGGCAGTCTGACATCCCTCGAGGGGGTCCCATATTAGAGAGGGTGCAGGCTGGGCTGAAGGATATCCCCACCCCCATGCATGAATTTTATGCACCAGGCCTCTAGTATGTAGTAATTGTTCTATCTACCTTGAAATTGGTGTATTAAAGTCCCAATTATTATTAGTGAGTTGATTATTTGTCACTTTAATTATATCAGTTTTTATTTCATGTATTTTGGGGTTCTGTTGTTAGGAACACATATGTTTATACTTATTATGGCTTCCTAATAGATTGATATTATGAAGTACTCTTTCGACCAATATTGAATAATTTTGATTAAAGTCGCTCTTGTCTGAAATTAATTTATCTACTCCAGCTTTCGTATGGTTGTTGTTTGAATGACATATCTCATCTTTTACATTTATCTATTAGTATCTTGATTTAAAGTGTCTTGTAGACAGTATAAGAACCTTAATTTTTTTAATATATTTTATTGATTTTCTTACAGATAGGAAGGAAGAGATATAGAGAGTTAGAAACATTGATCAGCTGCCTCCTGCACACCTTCTATTGGGGTGTGCCCGCAACCAAGATACATGCCCTTGACAGGAATCGAACCCGGGACCTTTCAGTCCGCAGACTGATGCTCTATCCACTGAGCCAAACCGGTTTCAGCAAGAACCTTAATTTTTACTTAATCTGCCAGTTTGGCTTTGAATTGTTTAATCTATTCACATTTAATAGCATTATTAATATAATTTGATTTATACCAGCCATCTTATTTTTATTTTTTATATGCCTCATGCATTTTTCTTTATTCTTCTTATACTGCTTTCATTTACATTCAATGGATATTTTCTGATGTAACATTTTAATTCCTATAATTTTCACTATTTTTTTAGTTATTTTCTTCATGTTAGCTCTAGCATTTACTTTAAATATAATTAGAATCTATGCCAAATTTATAATAACTATAGTTATACTAAAGGCCTGCTGCACAAAATTCATGCATGAGTAGGGTTCCTAGGTGTGGCTGGCGATCAGGGGCGATCAGGGCCTTCCTCCCTGGCTGCTGGCTGCCAGCTGCAGCCAGCGCCTTCCTTCATTCCACACTCCCCCCTAGTGGTCAGCGCACGCATAGCGAGTGATTGAACTACTGGTCTCCAAGTAGAACTCTCAAGGGGACACTTTGCAAAATTTCTCTATATAAAATCCTAAGTGGCCATTATGACCAAACAACCAGAACAACCACAACCAGTTGACCAGTTGCTATGACATGCACTGACCACCAGGGGACAGATGCTCAATGTAGGAGCTGCCTCCTGAGGGCAATGCACTCCCACAGCTAACCTCCTGTAGCCCATTCCCTGCAGCAGGCTGGCCCTCGATAGGCCTATGGCTAGCCTGAGGTGCAGGCAAGCTTCAGATGGCAGCTGCCCAACTGTCCAGGACCACCTGAGGCTCAGGTACCAGGGCTGGCTCAGGCTTGCACAGCTGGCAGTGGCAGTAGCAGTGTGATGGGGGCATCACCTTCTCCTGATCATTGGATCACCTCCTGCCCCTGAGGACTCCTGGACTGTGAGAGGGGGCAGGGTGGGCTAAGGGAACCCCCCTCCAGTGCATGAATTTTCATGTGCCATGCCTCTAGTTTCTTTCATAATAGATTGGGTTTGCTTGGTCTAGGACAGTGGTCAGCAAACTCATTAGTCAACAGAGCCAAATATCAGCAGTACAGCAATTGAAATTTCTTTTGAGAGCTGAAAACCATGTGCCATGAAGCTTCAATCACACTGTACATGTGCACCTGCACGTGGTATTTTGTGGAAGAGCCACACTCAAGGAGCCAAAGAGCCTCATGTGGCTCACAAGCCACAGTTTGCCAACTACTAGTCTAGAAATAAAAAATAGATAAATCAGGTTCAATTAAAATGAAATGTTTGTGCTTTAAGAAACACAATCAAGACAATTCATAGAATGGGAAAATATATTTGCAAATCATGTAACTGATAAGAAACTTTTATCTATAGCACATAAAGAACACAATTCAACAATAAAAAGACAACCCAATTTTAACATGAGCAAAAAACATTTGCATAGACATTTCTCCAAAGAAGATAAGCAAATGGGATAATAAGTTCATGAAAAGATTTTTAGCATCATTTGCTCTTAGAAAAATACAAATCAAAACCATAACAAGATACCATTTCAGAACCACTAGGATGCTTAAATAAATAAAAAATAGTCAATGGCAAATGTTGAAGAAGGTGTAGAGAAATTGAAACCCTCATATATCCCTGGTGGAAATGTAAAATGGTGCAGCCACTCTGGAAAACTGTTTGGCAATTCCTCAAAAAATTTTAACAATTCCACTCATCCTAATATATAAAAACCCTGGATTGTAACAACCAGTATCGACCGAGGCTCGACCCATTGGAAGTCAGTCCTGCAGTCAGCGCTGAGTTGCTATGGCTGACTGCTTCTGCACAGACTATGGAGGGGACTGCAAATCAGGGCCACAGAGAGGCCTGAAGAGAGAAGCAGGGATTGATTGGTTTCCTCTGAGGCAGCTTTTGGTCAGCACTTGCCTTTCTCTTTCTCTTCCAGTCTGGCCAGCAGCCACACCTCCATTTCTCTCTAGGCCTCCATCGTGGTTGCTGATTGTCTTGCCTTTCTGACCAGGCCCTGTTGATAGGCCCAGAGATGCTGACTGACATAGGAACTGACCAATTAGAAGCAAATCTGGGTGCTATGGGGAGCCAATGGCTGCCTAGGAGGCGGAGCTTTTGATGCTGACTGGCATAGAAATTGACCAATTAGAACCCAATTGGCCAGCAGAGGAGAGCAATTGGGGGTGAGATCAGGCCAGCAGGGGAGGGCAAATGGAGGCAACCAGGCCAGCAGAGGAAGGCAGTTAGGGGTAACAGGCCAGCAGGAGAGGGCAGTTAGGGACAATTAGGCAGGCAGGCAGGTGAGCAGTTAGGAGACAGTGGTCCCAGATTGTGAGAGGCATATGTGACCACAAGGATTGGGCCTAAACCAGCAATCAGATATCCCCCAAGGGGTCCCCAATTGGAGAGGGTGCATGCTGGGCTGAGGGAACCCCCATCCATGCACTAATTTCATGCACTGGGCCTCTAGTAAGTATATAAACAAATAATTAAAAACATATATCCACACAAACCTTGAACATGAATGTTCATTGCAGCATTATTTCTAATGCTGGAAACAACTAAATGTCCATCAACTGATTAATGAATAAACAAAATGTGGTATTTCTATTTGGTGGAATATTATTCAGCCATATAAAGGGATGAATACTGATTTATGCTGCAATATGGATGAACCTTGAAAATATGTTTTATGATCAATTTATATGAAATATCTGAAATAGACAAAAACATAGATATAGAAAGTAGATTAGTAGTTGCTAGAGCAAAAGAAGAAAGAATGGAAACTGCTGATTCTTTTTGGAAAGAAAAAAAATGTTCTTGAATTTTATAGTGGCAATGGTTCCACAATTCTGTGAAAATACCAAAAACCACTGAATTGTACTCTTTAAAATGGTTAGTATTGTAGTATTATAATCATATCTCCTTCAAAATAACTATCAAAAAAATCAATCAATGTCATTCACTATACCAATAAACTAAAGAAAAAATGTATTAAATTCTAATAGATTCAGGTAGAAAGCAAGTATATCCACTCTCACCACTTGTTTAATATTGTACCTGAAGACCTAGTTAGTGCAGTAAAGCAAGAAAATGAAATGAAAGCCATAAATAATAGAAAGGAATAAATAAAACTTTTTTAAAAAATAAAGGTTTTTATTGATATCAGAGAGAGGATGGGTGAGGGACAGAGACAAAGAAATAACAATGATGAGAAATCATCAATCTGTTGCCTCCTACACACTCCCCTACTGGGGATTGAGTCTGCAACCTGGGCATGGGCCCTGATTGGGATTTTAACTGTGACCTCCTGGTTCATGGGTTGACACTCAACCACCAAATTACACCAGCTGGGCAAAAATTGTCTTTATTTTTATAAAATATTATGGTGTACATAGATGTATATGTGAATTTAGCAAGGCTGAAGTACAGAAGATCAATATACAAAGCCATTGTATTTTTATATATAGTTGAACCTTAAACATGGACTTGAATTGCTGGTGTCCACTTATACATGGGCTTTTTAAATAAATATTTTTTCTTCCTTATAACTTCCTTATAATCTGTCTGTTTTTCTTACCTCTAAATTTCTTTTCTTTTCTATAATCTATTTTCTCTATTTTATTGTAAGAATACAGTATATAATACATATAACAAAATGTGTGTTAATCAACTGTTTATGTTATCAGTAAGGCTTCTGGTTAACAGTACTGTTATTAGTAATTAAGTTTTTTGGGAGTCAAAGTTATATATGGATTTTTGATTGCACAGATAGTCAGCACCCTTAATCCTTGCATTGATCAAGTGTCAACTGCAGAGGGGAATCCAAGATGGCGGCATAGGTAAACACCTACACTGCTGCCTCGCACAACAATTTCAAAACTACAACTAAAAGACAGAACGGACATCATCCAGAACCACAGGAAAGCTGGCTGAGTGGAAGTTCTACAACTAGAAGGAAAGAGAGGGGCTCACGGAGACCCAGAGGAGCTGCAAAAAGCTGAGGTATGGAGACGCGTGCGTGGTGCCGGAGTACCTGGCTGGCTTTCTCTGGCGGGAGAGAAACGGAGACTCTCAAAGGCACTGAACCCCTTATATTACTACACTAAACCCCAGATCCAGCCGAAACTCATACGGGGGGAGTTTGGACTGTGAAAAGGGAGAAGTGCACGGAAACTTAGGGGAGTCGCAAAAGATCAAAGGCCCGGTGCCACGCACAGCACTGCGCGCAGGACAGATTGCTGATTGTGCTGCTGGCTTTCGCGAGTGGGTGGGGGATAGACCCTCCCAACTGTGCCACTTCTGACTCCACTAAGCCCCTGTTTCGGACAAAACCCTAGAGACCTAGACTCGTGAGGTCCTGGTGCACAGGGGAGCTGGAAAGGCAGCGGTTAGAGGCACAAGGAGGGCTCCAGCCATTACCCAGTCACGTGAGACTCAGGGGCCGTGGAGGGCGGGGCCGACTGGAAGGCAAGGCGGTCCCTTAAGCCCTGAGACTCCACCCATCCCAAGCTCAATAGAGGCTTCTTCGGTTTTGTGTCTGCTATCATAAGGCTGAATTCAACACAGAAGTTTCCCCGGCATAGTGAAAATGCCGAGACAAGGGAAGGGATCACAAACAAAAGAAATGGGGGAAAAAAAACGACTGGATATAGAGTTCAAAACCAGACTTATAAGGTTTTTCAAGAATATGCTAGAAAAGATGGATAAATTTAGTGAGACCAAAGAGGAGATGAAAAAGGTCCAACTAAAGATGATAAAGGACCAAATAGAAATTAAACATACACTGACTGAAATAAAAAATATTATACAGAGTCCTAACAGCAGACTAGAGAAAGGCAAGGATCAAGTCAAAAATTTGAAATATAAAGAAGCAGAAAACATTCAATTGGAAAAGCAAGAAGAGAAAAGAATCCAAAAATGTGAAGGTAATGTAAGGAGCCTCCTGGACAGCTTCAAGCGTACCAACATCAGAATTGTGGGGGTACCAGAAGAGAGAAAGCAAGATACTGAAAACCTATTTAAAGAAATAATGACTGAAAACTTCCCACATCTGGTAAAAGAAATGGACTTACAAGACCAGGAAGCACACAGAACCCCAAATAAAAGGAATCCAAAGAGGACCACACCAAGACACATCATAATTAAAATACCAAGAGCAAAAGACAAAGAGAGAATATTAAAAGCAGCAAGAAAAAAACAGTTCATTACCTACAAGGGAGCACCCATACGACTGTCAGCTGATTTCTCAACAGAAACGATGCAGGTGGGAGTGGCAAAAAATATTCAACATGATGAACAGCAAGAACCTACAACCAAGAATAATCTACCCAGCAAAGCTATCATTCAGAATTGAAGGGCAGATAAAGAGCTTCACAGAGAAGAAAAAGCTAAAGGAGTTCATCAACTCCAAACCGGTATTATATGAAATGCTGAAAGGTACTCTTTTAGAAGAGGAAGAAGAAAAAGGTAAAAGACAAAAAATTATGAACAACAAATACATATCTGTCAGCAAGTGAATCTAAAAATTAAGTGAATTAAAAATTTGATCAACAGAATAAACTGATGAATATAATAGAATCAGGAGCACAGAAAGGGAGTAGACTGATAATTCTCAGGAGGACAAAAATCTTAAAGCATCAAACACTGTGAAATTACAGCAGAAAGATTAAAGTTAGGTGAGGTAGATAAGTGATCAATCAAAGGACTTGTATGCATGCATATAAGCATAACCAATGATCACAGACACTGGGAGGGAGGGGGGCAATGGGGAGATATGTATAAAAAATTAATAAAAATTAATTTTAAAAAAAGGAAAAAAAGAGTCAACTGTACTATCTATAACCAAATAGAAAATAAACTAGATAGCATTTATATAAAAATTCAAATACTTAGGGATACATTTGACAAATGATAGGTAAGATTTATAAAGTAAAGACTACAAAACATAATTCAAAGAAAATTTAAAAACTAGCTCTGAAGAAACCAAGATGGTGGCATAGGTAAACATCTACACTGCTGCCTCATACAACAATTTCAAAACTACAACTAAAAGACAAAATGACACCACCCAGAACTACAGAAAGCCTGGCTGAGTGAAAATTCTACAACTAGAAGGAAAGAAAAAACACACTGAGACTCAGAGGAACTATAGAAGGCAGAGGTACGAATACACGCGTGTGGAGAGGGCTGGCAACTGAGTACATGGCTAGCTTTCTCAATTGGGAGGCAGACAAAAGCTCCCTACTGCTCTGAACTCCAATACTGGGACCCAGACGCATTTGGGGAGAAACTATACTGTCTGGCAGTAAAACTTGAGGGCAGCTTTCTCTCAGAGGTGCTTCTAGCAATTACCAGGGGCACTGAAACCAAGGGGGCTTCTTAGGGCAGGGGTGAAAGGAAGCCATAGCTGTCTGCCCATCTCTGAGACTCCACCTCATCCAAGCTGAGCATAGAGGCTTTTGCAAGTCTTGTCTCATAAGGGTGTCTCCAGCACAGAAGTTCTACCAGCATAGACACAGCTGATCCTCACAGCCAATTGGCCTGTAGATCAATTCCTCCCAGTGATACCAACAACAATCCAGGGTAAACTACAACAAGACTGTGCACACAGCCCACAAAGGGGTGCACCAAGAGTGTCCACCTCAGGTAATGGGGAAGGCTGAGCCACTGGGCCCTATAGGACACCTAGCACACAAAGCCACTCTATCAACTCAGGGAAGCAGCCAAAATATGGAGGCAAAGAAACAGATTACAAATGAAAGAAATGGAGGAAAGCAAATGACTGGATATTTTGTTCAAAATCATGGTTTTAACATTTTTCAAGGATTTTCTAGAAAAGGCCCATAAATGTAGTGAGACCCTCAATGATATGAAAAAGGACCAACTAGAAATTAAGCATACACTGACTGAAATAAAAAGTAATATACAGAGATATTCAAAGTGATGAATATCAAGAACCTACAACCCAGCAAAGCTATCATTCAGAAATGAAGGTCAGATAAAGAGCTTCACAAATAAGAAAAAGCTAACATTAACACCAAACAAATATTATATGCTAAAAGGTACTCTTTAAGAAGAGAAAGAAGAAGAAAAAGTTAAAGATAAAAATTATGAACAACAAATACATATCTATCAACAAGTGAATCTAAATATCAAGTGAATAAAAATTCTGATGAACAGAATAAATTGGTGAATATAATAGAATCAGGGGCATAGAAAGGGGGTGGACTGACAATTCTCAGGGGTAAAGGGGTGAGGGGGTTGCAGGAAGAGACTGGACAAAAATCAGACACATATAGATGAGGACAGTATGGGGGGTGGTAAGGACAGAGGGTGGGGTGGGAACCGGGTTGAGGGGAGCTGTGGTGGTGGGGGAAGAGGAACAATTGTAATAATCTGAACAATAAAGATTTATTAAAAATTAAAATTAAAATTAAAAGATTAGCTTAGCTGTGGTGGCTCAGTGGTTGAGTGTTAACCTAGGAACCAGTAGTTCATGGTTTGGTTCCAGAAGAGGGCACAGTTCCAGAATATGGGCTTGATCTCCAGTGCGGGGCATGCAGGAGGCAGATGATTGATGACTCTCTCTCATTGTTGATGTTTCTATCTCTCTCTCCCTCTCCCTACCTCTTTGAAATCAATAAAAAATATATTTAAAAAAACGACTAAATAAATTGAGAAATATACTATAGTTGTGAATTAATAATTATAATAAAAATCCCAGCAGTCTTTTCATAGAAAAGCTAAGCTGATTCTAAAATGCATATAAAAATTTAAAAATACCAAGAATACAAAAATAAAATTCAAAAAGTAGAAAAAGTTGAATGGCTAATGTTACTTAATTTCAGCAATTACATTGCTGTATTCGTGTGAGGCGACATAACAGATCAACAGAATAAAATAGTCTAGTAACAATCCACACTAATAAAAATAAATTGATTTGACAAAGATACCAAGGCAATCTAATGAGGAAGGAATGCTTTTTTTTTCCAAACAGTACTGAAACAACTGAATATTTATATGAAAAAAAAATGAGCCTCAATCCTTATCTCATATTGTATACAAAATTAACCTAACTGAAATTTATAGAATACACATGCAACAACTGTAGAATATACATCTTTTTAAAGTCACATAGAACATTCTTCAAGATAGACCACAGGCTAGGCCATTAAACAAGTTTGAATAAATTTCAAATGATTGTAAATAAACTATTTTAATTAAAATTGCCAGATTGAAATTAGAGAACAAAAAAAATTTGGAAAATTCTCAATTATTTTGCTGTACTTGTCCAAACAATTCCTACAAAAGGAGTGTTATAAATCTTTTATTACAATTGGGGATTTGCTTATTTTTCCAGTTAGTTCTGTTGATTCTTGCATTATGAATTTTGAAGCTATCTTATTTAATACATGCATATTTAAAATTGCTGTATTTTCCTGAATGACCCTTTTACCAATATGAAATATTCTTTTCATCTCTGGTAAAACTTGTTCTAAAACCTACTTTCTTTCATATTAAAATAGGCACCCTAACTTTCTTATGGTTAGTGTTTGCTTTTTAAAAAAAATATTTTTATTGATTTCTGAGAGGAATGGAAAAGGAAAGACAGATAGAACATTAATGATGATAGAGAATCATTGATCAGCTGCCTCTTGCACACCCCCTACTGGGAATTTAGCCTGCATGTGCCTGGGACTGGTATCGAACCCAGGACCCTTCATTTCACAATCTGATGCTCTACCCACTGAGCCAAAGTGGCTAGAGCTAGTGTTTGCTTTTTTGAAATTTTATTTTTTTTATCTTTATTATTCAGATTACATTTGTTTCTCTTTTTTCCCCTCCATAACTCCCCTCCACCCAGCTCCCACCCCTCCCTCTAGCCTTACCTCCCTTCCGCTGACCTCATCCATAGGTGTATGATATTTGTCCAGTCTCTCCCTGTACACCCCTCACCCCTTTCCCCCTGTGATTTATCAGTCCACTCCCTTTCTGTGCTCCTGATTCTATTATACTCACCAGTTTATTCTGTTGATCAAATTTTTAATTCACTTAATATTTAGATTCACTTGTTGATAGATATGTATTTGTTGTTCATAATATTTTGTCTTTTACCTTTTTCTTCTTCCTCTTCTAAAAGAATACCTTTCAGCATTTCATATAATACTGATTTGGAATTGATGAACTCCTTTAGCTTTTTCTTATCTATGAAGCTCTTTATCTGCCCTTCAATTCTGAATGATAGCTTTGCCGGATAGATTATTCTTGGTTGTAGGTTCTTGCTATTTATCACGTTGAATATTTCTTGCCATTCCTGTCTGGCCTGCATCGTTTCTGTTGAGAAATCAGCTGACAGTCGTATGGGTGCTCCCTTGTAGGTAATGAACTGTTTTTCTCTTGCTGCTTTTAATATTCTCTCTTTGTCTTTCGCTGTTGGTATTTTAATTATGATGTGTCTTGGTGTAGTCCTCTTTGGATTCCTTTTATATGGGGTTCTGTGTGCTTCCTGGACTTGTAAGTCTATTTCTTTTACCAGATGTGGGAAGTTTTCAGTCATTATTTCTAGGTTTTCAGTATCTTGCTCTCTCTCTTCCTCTGGCACCCCCACAATTCTGATGTTGGTATGCTTGAAACTGTCCCAGAGGCTCCTTACACAACATTCACATTTTTGGATTCTTTTTTCTTCTTGCTTTTCCAGTTGAGTGTTTTCTGATTCTTTATATTTCAAATTTTTGACTTGATTCTTGCCTTCCTCTAATCTGCTCTTAGATCTCTGTATAATATTTTTTATTTTAGTCAGTGTATGTTTAATTTCTAGTTGGTCCTTTATCATCTCTAGTTGGTTCTTTTTCATCTTCTCTTGGGTCTTGCTAACTTTATCCAACTTTTCTAGGATATTCTTGAAAAACCTTATAAGCGTGGTTTTGAACTCTAAATCCAGTTGTTTGTTTTCCTCCATTTCTTTTGTTTGTGGTCTCTTCCCTTTTCTCAGCATTTTCACTATGCCGGGAGAACTTCTGTGTTGTATTTAGCCTTATGATACTAGACTTGCAAAACTGCAAAAGCCTCTCTGTTGAGCTTGGGATGGGTGGAGTCTCAGGGCTTAACGGACCGTCTTGCCTTCCAGTTGGACCCACCCTCCATGGCCCCTGAGTCTCACGTGACTGGATAATCGCTGGAGCAGTCCCTGTGTGCGCGCTCCAGTGCTCTTGGAGTGCTTCTAGACTGCTGCTTTTTTGGCTCCGCTGCGCTCCAGGACCATATGAATCTGGGTCCCCAGGACTTCGCTCGAATCTGGGGTTTAGTGGAGTTAGAAGTGACGCAGTTGGGATGCTTTGTCTCACGCCCTCTTGTGAAAGCCAGGGGCACAATCAGCCCAACTTCTGCCCTCCTGTGACTCTCCCAAATTTCGGTGCACTTCTCCCTTTTCACAGTCCAAACTGCCCCTGTATGAGTTTTGGCTGGACCTGGGGTTTAGTGTTGTAGGATAAGGGGTTCAATGCCGTTGGGAGTATCCCGCCAGACAAAGCCAGCCAGGTACTCAGGCACCCGCTCTCTCCACGTGCATGTCTCTGTACCTCAGCTTTTTGCAGCTCCTCTGTGTCTCTGAGAGCCCCTCTCTTTCCTTCTAGTTGTAGAATTTCCACTCAGTCAGCTTTCCTGTGGTTCTGGATGATGTCTGTTCTGTTTTTTAGTTGTAGTTTTGAAATTGTTGTGTGAGGCAGCAGTGTACATGTTTACCTATGCCGTCATCTTGGTTACCTCTCTAGTGTTTGCTTTCTAATTACACCTTCTTTGATTTGTTTTGAGTTTGATTGCTATCTCTCTATCTAAAAGGATAATATGCTAAGTGTTCCTTCAACCATCCAACCAGTTGCTATGATATGCACTGACCTCCAGGGGGCAGACACTCTATGCAGGAGCTGCTATGATGCACACTGGCCATTTACAAAGAAACAACACTGTGGACCTGGCATCGACAAAGCAACACTTGGCTTCCCCCATAGGGATTCAGGCCCTGCCACCACCCTGGAAGGATAGCCCACCAAATTGTAGACAATGCTGCCAAAAGCTCATGGCACAAAATGCAGCCCACAGCCCAGCCCAGCCCTGATATGGTTGCTGTGGATGCCAGGTAACGATGTCATGTAGCAACATCCAGCTCCCTCTTCCCAGTGACTAGCCTCCTTGCAGTTTCTTCAGGAACACAACTTGCTTTATAGCCAGGTGTAAACATTTTACACTTTAACCAAATGTCTGTGAAGTGTTTTCTCCTGCCTCATCTTATTTGCTCCCCACAGAAGTCCTGGAGTAGGTAGATAGTAGACTTAGTGGAATCCTATTTTCTTTTCATTGGCCAGAAAACAGAGATTTAGAAAGCTTAGAAACTTGACCTGAATGAAAAGAAGAAATGGTGGAATTTGAAAATAACTTCAGGTTTTTCACTGTTCAGAATATAGTCAAACACTACTACAGTTAAATATTTCACCCTTTGTTCTCCTGCATGACCTACAATAATAATCTGCTTCATTTTGATATTTACTGCTGTATTGCTGCCAATTAACTGAAAGAGAAGTTGGGTGTTTAATTGGGCTGGAAAAAGTTTAGCTAAGTCAGAAAGCAGGTCTAATTATCTATATATATAAAGCTCTCCCTGATGCCAATTGCACGTGTGTGTTTCAATCCATCATTGTTGATTTGGTTGACACTTCTATTATAGAGAAAGGATGAATAGTGGTATTAAAATATTTATTCTAATTAATTTTTTTCAAATTTGTGCACTGGGCCTCTAGTAGTGATTATAATGGGCACCTCTGATGAATTAATGTTATACATCTTTATTATATGTGAGAACCTCACAAAAGTGATTATATATCTTTTTAATGAAAAATTATGTAGTTTTTTCTTATTATAAAACATCAGACATGGAATTGAAGAAACCTAAATTTATTGTATAAAATGAAAATGAAGAGAAACACCTGCCTGCATATTGTTGTTTATCCTTTAAGGCCTTTTTCTACATGCAAATGCATTTCATTAATTCTTCTATGAATTTGCCACCACTCAGTATTAAATGCACCTTAGTCTCAGTCTCATGTGAGCAGCTTTCAAGAGGCAATATAAATGACCCTAATCTCAGAACAAATTCCTTGGAAGAAGACATAGAATTTATCTGCTAGATTCCCTTATCAAAGTTTTTCTTCATGGACATTAAACCCCCCGATGTATAGGCACTTATCAGGTCCTGCATTGTCTCATTCCTCATTGCCAATAGAAAAG
>JAAGEH010000012.1:17585349-17716020 GCA_011751065.1 Lasiurus cinereus | reverse complement strand
ACTTATCAGGTCCTGCATTGTCTCATTCCTCATTGCCAATAGAAAAGCTCCAGGGCAAGGTATTATTTGGGTATATTGTGAGCTACCATTGAGTTATACTTCTATGTATCTGTTGCCATACAGTATAGCCCACCAGGAGTTGATTGCCAAAATCTTGGCTGGTATAATACATAGAGAAGTGATGGTGGAACGAGTGAGGCCAAGAACATCTGATTACATAGGCAGTTTTTGATAAAATCCATTTCTTGCACCATTAATTTTCACTTATGCCTTTCCACTATATTCACCCCAATACTGCAAACATACAATAGGGGCATCCAGTTTTGTGTGACCATTCCTTCACTTCTTCCCTAAGGAGGAAGGAACATAGTCCTGTTCAAGATAGTGTCCAGTCACAATCTCTGAAAAGGCACAAAGGTTACTAAAACAAGGTACCAAGACCATAATTAATAATATTTCTCTTTCTTGCCTAATCCTTTACTATCCTTCTGTCAGTCAATTACTGGCCAAGATCTGTCAGCAAATGAGGGGGCGGGGTCAGGAGTGGGGTAGAACTCATAGATGAGGCAGCTCCCATTTGGCTGAGGACAATTCTCAGTCAACATTCACAGCAGTTGGAGGATGAGTGTGCCAGTAGGAAAAGGAGATTTAAGCAAAGTACCAACATTCATCCACTGCAAGGGGCTAATCCTACCTCCACTCTTTATTCCTTGCACCCTTATATCCTACTCATAGTATCACATATTAGCTATTGGTTCAGTGCATATACTGTATCTTGGAGGACAGTGCCCAACCGTGCACTAAGTCTAGAGCACTTTGTTATGGAATAAGATCTAACTAATACAGATGAGTTACATAAAACCACAGGGGCCTTTGGTCATGTATTCATTGTTTCTTCTCTTTTGCCATAAAATTGATCCTTTGGTCTGAGAAACCATGTCAATAGACCAGACTTCTATAAATTCTTGAATAGTGGTCCTGGCAGAGGCACTGAAGGCAAGAAAGGCAAATTCATGACCAGATTAGGTACCAGTTCTGATGAACATGAATTGCTGCCTCTCCATTGTATAAGGAATGCAGTGTGATCAATCTGCCAACAAGTGGCTGATTGGTCTTTTCCAAGAGTAATGTCATATTTTGGTCTCTCAAATGGCAAGTTGGGAATTGAGCAACAGCAGTAAACATCATTTGGATAGATCAGAATTGGTGAAAAGGAGTCCATATTTTTGGGCCCTTGTAAGACTTTCATCACTGCCACCATCACTTCTCTATTTCTGGGATCTTTGTGCTAACACCACAAGACAAGTTATTTCATCCACCTGTTGCCAGAGAATCTCCTCTGTGATTGATGCTATTTGGTAGAAATTAACATGAGACACAAAGATAGAAGTGCTTTATTCTCACTCCCACAGATCCACTCATCTTCTGTTTTCAGACCAAACTATACCCAATACTCCAATCTTCCCCGCCTCCAGGTCCTGACCAAGGCAAGAAGTTCATGAATATTCACATCTCAAGCCACTTATTCTTCCATAGAAGTAAACAATCAAGTTACTGCTCACAAATCTGCTCAAGGGAGGATTTCCATCATCACTGTAATTTGGGGCATCAGCAATGCATTTTTAATGGTACCTATATTTTTTTACCAACCCATATGTAAACTAGGTCAGAGGTTTTTCCTCCTCCATCATTTGGTCCTAGAGAACCTCCTTTGGCCAAAGGACTGAATTCAGGGAGAGGTATCAGTGCAAGAGAGTTGGTGAAGTAAGAGTTTGGATAATTTGTTCACTTAGCTTACTCATGCCTTGTTGGTCCTTGCATGGGCCTGATCCTGAATGTACCATATCCGTTGTACAATAGATTGATGCTGTGCCTGCCAGTGGCAATAACGTATAACTCAGGGGATAATAATCAGCTCATGATGGGCTACTCCTATTGTTTAGGTACCTTACGGTCTCCATAATCAGGCACTCAGTTCCACTTGGGCCCGTGATTTTTCAAATAGAGATAATTCACTATTGCAGAAGGCATTGTGTTGCTCCAAACCCTCAGAGTATACTTCCTACTGGGACTTACCAGAGACCCTATAGATTGCTTATCCATCATAAATACATCTCATACCATTGGATTTGGTGGGTTACACTGCTTAAGTAGTAGGGCACCTTGTGCTGAAGCCTAGACCTGATTTTGAGATGTCTCTTATTTTGGCACCCACTTGCAAATAAAAGCTTTTAAGTCACCTGAAAAATGAATTTAATTTGTATTCCCAAAGACAATATATACTGCCCTCAAAATCCAAAAAGGACCACCACTATGTAATGAGTCTCTCAGTTACTTGAAGGAAGTGAGAGGTGCAACAACTTGTTCTTTACATCAGTGATATTCCTAGCATTCCCAGAATATTGGAATCCTAAAAACTTCATCAATGTGGCAAGTCCTTGGATTATTTTAGACTAGAGGCCTAAGTGCATGACATTTGTGCACGGGAAGGGGGGGTCTCCTCAGCCCAACCTGTGCCCTTTAAGTCTGGGGAGCCCTTGAGGGACGTTCAACTGATGGCTTAGGTCCACTCCCTCTGGAGGGGGAGCTGTCAGTCAAACATCCTTAGCATTGCCTCGAAGGTGGGAGAGGCTCCTGCCACTGCCACTGTGCTCGCCAGCCTTCACCTGGACTTCTGGCTGAGCGGCACTCCCCCTGTAGTAGCACACTCACAACCAGAGGGCAGCTCCCACATTGAGCATCTGCCCCCTGGTGGTCACTGCACATCATAGCGACTGGTCATTCTGCAGTTTGGTTGATTTGCATATTAACCTTTTATTATATAGGATTCTATCCTTCATTCTTTGACATGCTTTAGTAGGCCATTTAGATTGTGTTATTCAAAGTACAGTATATAGACTGGTATTGGTTAACTCTTAGTTACTGGTTCATGGCAAGATAAATTCAGAAATTAAAATTAAAAAGGATAAGAGTACACATTTACTTTATAGCCACAGGGCTATTTTAACTCTTCTGTCTTCTGTCCTGGTGCGTACAAAGGGCAAGTACTCTAGATTAATGCTTGTCACGCTATCTGTGGTGAAGGACCAGTTTTTTCAACCTGTTTTAGAGCAGTCCAGGGTATGATCTATCTATACTATTCAAGGAGATGAGTCTTCTGATCATGTGCTTGGATAGTACAGCAATGTCAAATTTCTACAGGAAATCATAGCCTTGTTAAAACAACAACAAAAACAACACCTGCTAACAAAGGCCCTCCTACATTCTTAGTGTGCTTTAAAGTGACAGTTGGCTGTCTGAGGTATCATTTTCTCTTGCAAGGCATACACTTCCATAAATAGAATTCATCCCATCCACAATCCTTAAAATTATTGTCCCCATATTGTTTAAGCTTTATAGCCACCACACTTTCCAATGCCCCATCTTCTACCTGCACTGTATCCCAGTGGACACAAATGCGAAGCCTTCACAATTATGATAAGCTGTTTGGCCTCAGTTACTACGTAACTTACTATGCCAGGGGTCTTTATCACCCTGAGCTTTTAACTCCAATATCCCATCCTGTCTGCAGGACATTCTGGTACCGTCTTTTAACTTGGATTCTCCAGAAAATATAGCTTGAGTGCAATTTGAGAGAAACAGGAGTTAAGACAAATGGAGTGGACAGGGAAGGAGAAGAATAGTATAATACCAAAACTAGCTAACCCTGGGTTATCAAGTCTGATTACATACAAGCTCATATTTTTTAGTATTTTAAACAGACATAAAACTGCATTTCAGAAAACAATTAGAATAAAAGATAACAGGATAAAAAAAGTACAAAACTACACTTCGTTCACTGAAAGTGCACATGTAGATGATTAATAGAGGATTGCCAATACACCCTTACTTTTTTATGATTTCACAGTCATAACAACTAAACAAAGCTTGGTAATAAATTAGCAATTTCCCACATTAAATGCTCTAACAACATTTAGTATTTTAAGTTTGTCAATATTTAAAGTTTTTTTAAAATATATTTTATTGATTTTTTACAGAGAGGAAGAGAGAGGGATAGAGAGTTAGAAACATGGATGAGAGAGAGACATCGATCAGCTGCCTCTTGCATGCCCCCTACTGGGGATGTGCCCACAACCAAGCTACATGCCCTTGACTGGAATCAAACCTGGGATCCTTCAGTCCACAGACTGACCCTCTATCCACTGAGCCAAACTGGTTTCGGCAATATTTAAAGTTTTAACATGTCAAATAAACATGCCTTTTGCGTATTAAAGTATCTAATTTAGGTTGGACTGGGGACAATGCTACTAGCAGAAGGTAATGTGGTATATCTAAACTGTTTCTATATTTTATTTAACAACCCTCATAGCAGAAGAAACCAGTCTCTCAAAGGTATATTTAAGGAAATGGAAGAAAATATTTTAATGTGATTTCAGCAAGCTCAGAATATTCACTTTTAATTTTTATCCAAAATGAAGCAAACAATGATTTATTTTTAAAATTCATTTTCAACTCTTTATCTGTAGCCAGGTCCCAAAATTTCTCCTATTAAGTTATAGCTATATATAAATTATCTTTCAACAGGAGAAATGGATTTTACACCCATGAATTTCTTCTGTGTAGTTTATTTTCATGGAAAATAAAAATTCAAAATGTTTTATCAAATTCAAAATTAGTTTCTCTATATTTTATATGTAAACTAGGGGCCTGGTGCATGGATTCATGCACCGGTGGGGTTCCTCAGCCTGGCCTGCACCTGCTTGCAATCCAGGATCCCTCAGGGGATGTTAGACTGCTGGTTTTGGTCTGACATCACCCAAAGGATATAGTAGTGTGTGAACTGGCAGGCAGCTGGGGAGGAGCCCGAGTCTGGGTCAGGTGCCACACTACTCCCTCTCATTCTGGTCTCGCTGCGCCTGCTGCTGCCCAGTAGGTGCTGCTGCAGACTGGGGAGAGGCTCGTGCCACCATAGCTACGCTTGCCAGCAATGAGACCATCATCTGCTGCTTGAGGATCAGCTGAGTGGGAGTGCACTGACCACTAGGGGGAAGCTCCTGGGTTGAGCATCTGCCTCCTGATGGTCAGTGCACATCATAGCGACTGTTCAACTGGTCATTTGGTCACTTAGACTTTTATATATTCAGTCTATAGATGCCACTCAAGTTTGATGGCTTTATTGCTTTATTTGTCAGTTTGTGGTTTTAGTACTATGAGTTATTGGTATGAACTCAAATATATTTTTGAGTAAAATTAGTACTAACACTTAGGTCTTTAATTCCTTGAGATAATTTCTCTGGTCATTGTTTGGTTTACTACTATCACTACTACCTCGCTACTGATGTGTGTGTCTTTTCTTGATAAAATGGGACAATAAGGCTTATTTTGCCATATATAATGTAGGATTAAAAACCAATGACACAAATTTTACTTCCCTAAGGTAGCTATGCTTTTCAAAAACAGGCTTGATTAAAAATTCAAATGACTATAAAACTAATATTACAGAAGTAAATAAACATATAAATTTTAACTTACTTTTGAGTTATAGTTGACAAATTAACCTTGAAATAATGTGGTCCTACTGCATATGACAAAGACATAGTCATCCTACCTGCAACTCACCACACCAGTTGAAGAACACTTGTACTGTGCTTATGCTGTTTAATGAGAGCTGTCCAATGATCACGAGTTTGGATATTGATGAAATGTTAAATTGCTAAAGAAATGCTGCTAAGCATTTACTCTTAATTTCTGTACTTATCTCCTGGTAGACCAAACACAAACAGTGTGCAATTGGCACTGGTCCAAGGACCACTTTGAGTAATGCTGATTTAGGGAACCTGTGAAGAGACTGGGAGAAGAACTGGTAGAGGAATTTATGAAGTAGCAGAAGGGAGGAGGAAAACAAGGAGACCACGGGTTTGTGGAAGAGGAGGTAAGTATTAACAAAGAGGAAGTGGTCAACTGTGATAAGTGCCAGAAAAGTTAAATAGGCTGAGGACAAAAAAGAATCTATGAGTTGACAATTAGGACATCAGTGATCTTTGAAAAAGTTATTTCAGTGGAGTGCTGGAGTGGTGTTATTGGTAGAAAAGAAACAGGCACTAGTAGGCTGAGGAAGGAGAAAGAACACATGGGGACTTCCCTTTCAAAAGGCTAGATTATAAAGACATGGAAATAGTATGGTAGCTTATGAGTGCAAAAAAAGGTCAAAAGAAGACTAAAAAAAAAATATTGTAATGTGATTAAGGCACCTCAAGCTGGAAAAGTTCTATCTCCAGATAGAAAATCTAAGAAAGATCTTCATTTGGACTTAATGGCAATTTTAAAATTACTATGGAGGCATGGGAAGATCAAGAGAAGCTTCTTTTAAGAATCTGCAAAATGTCTAATACTTTTCTGGTAGTGCAACAGAAGATAAGGATTTTGATTAACTTGATTTTTCCTAAGTTGTGCATAAAGATTTAAATGTAGTAAGGAACAATTAAATTAACTTACATCCCTTTGTAAATTGAGGAATCTCTCTTTGATTTATCATAATTGTGGTACATCCAGATGTTAACAAACTGGGTTTAATAAAGCAAGTCATACCTATATATGAAGAGAGTTTACTTTAGTTCCCAGAACTTTCCTACGCTCTCCTGCCTTCCCTACTTTTAACAAATAAGAATTTACTATATGCCCAACACTATGCTAGGTGCTGAGACTATAATGATGATTTGGTCTCTAACCTGAAGGAGCTCATTAGAGAAAAATCATATTATGATGTTTCTGGTTAAATTAGAGGCTCAGTTTTATCACGGAGGACCCATTTTTTAAATATTCTTACTGTGCCATCCTTAATATTTCTGCTTTATTTTCAAGTCAGGTGTCTTAGGTCACAGTGTTGCAGCAATTGCATGGATAACATTCTCATTGTAGTTAAGAAGTAGAAGAACTGTTTTAGCAGGCTTTCAGTGGACTATCTTTGATCTAGCAAAACCCAAAATTTCACCCTGAGCTCCTGCCTACACTACTCCTGGGCAAGGTGAATAGGATTAATAGGATTACCACTTTGATGGTCTCTTCTCTCTGTAGTTGGAACTGGTGATGGACTCTACCTCTTGACAAACTTTTGGCCTCCAAGAGAGGGTTTCTGAACTTTGGCTGATATAGCTGGCTTTCAAATATCCTGGGCTGATTGGCAGGCCAATGACTGCCAACCATTTGTAGATTCTGGCATATGTCCTGATATACGCAGAAAATGGTAATCCATCATACCATATCCACTCACTGGGATAAACCCAAGAAGTTTGCAGCAATGCCTTGCTTGAAGGCTCCTGCTGCCTTAGCCCTGCTCAGGTTTTCCAAGGATAAGGAGATTCACATCAGAGCACAACTGTATTTCGTTTACTGCACCTTAGTTGGGAAGTTCTGGAGGGATAATCCATAGCATCTGCCAAAGAGGAAAAAAAACATGTACTCAAACTAGACAATTTATTACTATAAGACCAAGAGACAGAAGAGACATAGTTTCTGAGCTAATGTTTGATGGTGGTAGTTCCAGCAATCTCTGATGTGTTTGTGCCTTTGAACATGCTGCTTCTCTCTTCTTGCTGTTTTCTTTATTAGTACAATGTAATGGATAAGCAGAGTCAAATATACCTGGGTTCAAATCCTCTACCACCCATCAGCTCTGGAATATTGGGAAAATTGAACTCCTCTGAGCCTGTTTCTCCATATGCAAAGTGGAATAATACTATGCACTACTCATTTGAAATAACTGTTTTTGAGGACTAAGATAATTATGTAAAATTACCAGCACAACTTAATGTTAACCAATAAAGATTTGAGGGTATAAAACAAATTAAAAGTTTGTTTGGGGGTTTTAAAAAAAAGAATTAGAACCTGAGACCCATATTTAGATAGCAATGCAAACTGCTCTGAAGAGAAGACAGGATTTATAAAGTCAAAAACCACAAAATATAATTCTTACATGCAAATGAAGTATTGCTGGGTAAGGACAGGGATTAGTTAGTTCTAATATATAATACTAGAGGCCCAGTGTATGAAATTCTTATACTGGTAGGGTCCCTAGGCCTGGTGGGCAATCAGGGCCAATCTGTGGGGCAACCTGCAGGGAGATGGATGGAGGGTGTTACCCCTCTCGCCCCTCCTAAGCCTCCCCCCCCCCCCCCCCACTGGCACCCACCTTGGCTGGCCTGGGGCCTGTGGGCAACTCTTGCATTGAGTGTCTGCCCCCTGGTGGTCAGTGCATTATCATAGCAGCAGGTTGTTCTACTGGTAGTTCTGCTGTTTGATTTGCATATTAGGCTTTTATTATATAGGAGGATGTAGGGAGGCAAAAAAAATGACTTCCTATGATAAAGTAAAGCCCCTCCCCCCCCTTCCACACACACACACACACACATGTAGCAGGATTGTTACAGGATATTTATGGCTGGGCCTTGAGCTGAGTGCAACAATTTAATAGCTGCTCTAAGAACTGAAGCACAGGATGTGGATGGGCCCCACTTCTCTAATAGCCTCTATTTTAAGTGACTCTCTTAGCAATACTTATTCCATTTAATTTTTTCCCATTATCTGTAGTAAGACCTCCTTAAATGTTACATCTCCCTGGCAAAGTTCTACTAGTATCCAACTGCCACTGTTCCTTTGAAGACGTCCCTTAAACATTTCTAGGTGCCTCCTGTAAACCACTAGACAACTTATTACTATAAGTAAAGACCAAGAAAACATGTTAAGATGTCTTCTGGTTAAGTTAGAGGCATGAAAACATTAATTACATTGCAATCTGTTCTTTACCCACAGTCCTCCTCTCTTCCCTATCTAGTGATCCTACAATTTGTATCTCCTAGTGACTGGCAGAGTCCAGCTCCTATTATGTGTTTCAGCAATGTTTGTTTTTGTTTTGGCCCACTCCGCTTAGCTTAGCGGACCGGGCGGGAGGAGGGGGTGAAGCCAAGCCGGAGGGCGCCGCCCAGAAGGAGAGGGGCGTGCCCGCAGAGGGTGCAAACGCCTGATATTCCCGGCGGGGCCTGAGCCGCACCCCATGATCTACCCACAGATGAACATGGGCCCAGTCTCCCCCACCAGACGGTGCAATGCCCGGTTACGGGCACCCATGCCTGGAAGGGAACGTTTCGGGTAGAGACAGGTTCGGGCGGCGGCCCCAGCCTCAGGAAAGACGCCTGGGCGCCGGCCCGGGCTCCATGCCCAGCCCGCCCGACCTCGCGCCCCCGCCCCGCGCGCCACCCGGCGCCCGGGTTCCCTCCAGACGCCGGCGGGCCCGGAGCCTCGCGGACGTGACGCCGCGGGCGGAAGTGACGTTTTCCCGCGGTTGGACGCGGCGCTTGGTTGCCGGGCGGGGGAGGGCTTGTCGGTTTTTCTCAGGGGACATTCATATTATTTTTGTAACGGGAGTCTGCAGAGGACGGGGCGTGCCCGGCGTGCGCGCGTCCTCCCGCCCCGGCACCCCTCACCGCTCGCGGGCTCCTGCCCTGGCGGGGCGTCATGCCTCCGAAAACCCCCAGGAGAGCCGCCGCTGCAGCCGCCGCCGCCGCCGCGCCCCGGGCGCCGCCGCCGCCCCCTCCTGAGGAGGACCCCGAGCGGGACAGCGGCCCTGAGGACCTGCCTCTGGCCAGGTGAGCGAGCAAAGCCGCGGCGACGCCGGCGCGCGGAGAGGGCGCCCGGAGGATGCGTCGGGGCTGACGCCGCGCTGCCCGGCGCGGGTGCGTTTTCGCCGGGGGCCGGTCCGCGGAGGAGGGTCCCTGCGTGTCCCCCGCCGCGACGGAGCCCCGGGGGGAGGGTGACAGGGTCTGGATCCGCGAGCGAGGGGAGAGCCGCCGGAAGGGGTCTGGCTCCAGCTTGACAGGTGTCGGGCGGGTGGGGCTCCAGTCCCTGAGCGAAGTGACAGGTGCCGCCTTTCCTCCGCGGGACTGGAGGCTCGCAGGCGCGGGTAATTTCGAGGCCCCGTCAAACGGGGCGGGGAGAAATCACCCCAAAACAACCAGAAAAGACTGGTGTCTGGCGGGGAGTTTTTTCCAGGGGAGATCTGTAGCACGCCGGGGGTCGTGCGACTTTGTTTTGGTCTCCCGGGATGCAACAGTTGGAAATGCTTTCCTGTGGGCGTGCAACTGCCTCGGAGCCTCCTCCGGGAGAGGCGGCCGGAGAGCCTCGGGCGCCGTGCAGAGCCGCCATTGGGCGGAAAGTGCCGGGTCCTGGGGTCCGCTGTCCCCGGGGCACCTGGCTGAGGTGCTTTGTAGGGTTCTCTTATTATACCAGTGCTTTGGGTTCCTGGGGACACAGAGAACTGGTGGGACATAAAGCTCCTTAGAGGGACCGATGTATGGACACGGGTTTAGCCTAAGTGCTTTCTTTCTTGTTTCATGTTAGTTGGTTTCAGCATGTCTCATTATTTTCCCCCTTTTGCCTTCTGGCTTGCAGCCAGGTAGGGTCCTGTTGCTCCCCATCCCCGCCCCCTTTGTTTGGGTGCAAAATCAGTGTCCTTGTGCTCCCATGGATGGAATTTAAATTTAAGAAAGTCATGGTATCACGATATAATAACGCAGTAGAACACGACAGAGATATTGATTCTTTTTAGCAGCAGCTTATTTTTCTGATTGTGATGCTCTGTGGTTAAGAAGCCAAGATTGGAAGAGTATAATTAATTGTCTTATTCTTGTCAGCACTGGTCCTCCTAAGACCACATATCCATTGCAGGGGAATGAGACTCCTTTCTCTCCCTGCCACTCCCTCCCTCTTTGCACTCCATGGCCAAGGCCTGTTTCTTTCACCTCCCCAGACACTCATAGAATTCAGGCTAATTTGTAAAAGATTGGAATGGGTTTTTGGAAATGGCTTGTGAAAGGCTATTAACAATTCATATATTTAAAAAGACTGCCTTATGGGTCAATTGAAAGTTAAAAAAAAAAAATAAGTCCGAGGATGTTCTGGGAGAAGACATTAATTTCTGCTGAAACTCTGACGACTTGAAAGTTTCCCTTTGGAAACAGCAGTAAAGACTCAGTGAAGCGTTCCATGTTGTACACAGAGCTTTGGAAGCATTCTCCATTATTGTATGGTAACCAGAAATATTGAAGTTCTGGTCTTCATCAGGACTTTTTTTTTTTTTTTAAACTTTTTTTTTTTCTGAAACTTTTTATATACCTTAAATGATGGAATTATTACATTATCCTGTAAGTCAAAACCATACAAAAATTGTGCGCTCTTTATTATCCATATCCACAGCAGGTTCTTTAGCATGGGCAGCTGAACTCTGTAGACTAACTTCTTAGCAAGGGTAGAACCACTGACTGGCAAACTGAGGCCAAGAAACGTATTCAGGTCCAGCAGGACTTCCTGTTACAGAGTCCATTTCTAACTTGAGAGCTGAGGTCTTATTTCTTCTGTTGCATTATCTCTGGCCTAAATGATGTAATTGGAAGGGAAACTCTCACTAGTAACAGCATGCTATCTTTATTGTTGAGATAACTAAAAGTTAATTATGTTTTGAGAGAGAGTTGACAGTCTGGAAAAATGGTCAAGGGCATGAATTATGAATATGAAGTTAGATTGTTGGGTTTATGTCAAGGTTCCCACTTACTGGCTGTCATCCCAGGTGAGTGCTTTAACTTCTCTGATTTGGTATTTATCTATAAAATAAGATAATAAGAGTACTTACCTAATAGGGCTAATTTGGGGATATAGGAAAACCATGCATCTAAGCTACTTTACACTGGGTCATAGTAAATAGTCAAAAATTACTAGCTATTTCTCATATGAACATTATACAGTATTATACATACTGTTAACATTAAAAAATTTATTAGCTACTCCTCAAAATATTATTATTAGAGGTCAAATAGTCATTAAATGAATAAAAAGGAATTATCCAAAAAGAATAATTTATGTCAAATTAGTCATTGTGTAAGAAATATCAGCAGATATCAGCAGGTAGATTACGTATGAAGCATTGATAATTATAGACTATATTTTAACTAAGTCACTGGTAGTGAATTGATTTCTGTAATAATGGGTTTTTCTCTTCTTGCTGTTATTGCTATCCCAATTTCCCCAAACAGCTTTAGCTATTTTACTTACTTTCCTTCACAAACTATTTTGCTGCTCTGAAGTCTAAGTGATTCACCAGGCCAGCAAACATTTTTCACTGTGTGGTATCCTTATTTCGGAAAGAGTGAAAAAGATAACCATATGCTTAAATTCTAAGTGTAAATTTTTCAAAGATAAATTTATCCTGTGAAGATAAATAAGATCCTAAAGTATTTAGTGATGCTAGCTTTTCAGAATAGTGCTATTATTTGAAAACCATTGAAACAAATGTTTACTTAATTAGTTTAATTTATGATTTTGTGCCTATTAAATGTATATTTTTATTTGGTAGGCTTGAGTTCGAAGAAACTGAAGAACCTGATTTTACTGCATTATGTCAGAAATTAAAGATACCAGATCATGTCAGAGAAAGAGCTTGGTTAACTTGGGAGAAAGTTTCCTCTGCAGATGGAGTATTGGTAAGAATTTGCCTAAAATTTTTAATACATTTTTATCATCTTAAAAATAAATTTTTGGACCACTGTAGAAAATTTAGAAAATAGAAAAATTCAAAAAAAAAAAGAAAAAAAGAAAAGCTAGTAATAATTCTATTACCCAAAGGCAATTTACCTCTGATAACATAAAGAAGTCATCACATAACCCCCCACCAAAGTATTTTAAAGCAGATTTTATATATATTTTATTTATAAAACTTTCATATAATATAAAGACTTTTTAAAAACAAAGCCATACCTTAAAAATAATTTTTAATAAGTTCTATTATGCAGGGAGTGTTCAAATTTCCCGTAAGTCTTAGAATTAGTTTTATTAGAATTCAGAATCTTTGATAATATTTTGATATGTTTATTCTATTTTTTTTTATATAATATTGGAAAATACTAGTGCTTTATATGTACTGGGGAATATTGTAAGCACTTTGTAAATTACTGATTTAGCAGTCCATTGGGATGTGAAATGTAAAATCCTTATTTTACATGTATTATGTAAAATTTTTATTTTATAGTGAAGACACTGAAGTAGAGTAAGGTCAAATAACTTGAACAAGGTCCCTGGCTAGTAAGATCTAAAACAAAGATTTGGGATCCTACTTATCCTATCTAGCAATCTAATAAAAAAGTGATATGCAAATTGACCACTACTCCAACACACAAGATGGCTGCCTCCATGTGGTCAAAGATGGCTGCCGCCATATGGACAAAAGATGGCTGCCACAAGATGGCCACCACAAGATGGCCGTCACAAGATGGCCAGCAGGGGAGGGCAGTAGGGGGGGCACCCAGGTCTGTAGGGGAGAGCAGTTAGGGGCAACCTGGCTGGCGAGGGAGGGCAGTTAGGGGCAATCAGGCCAGCAGGGGAGCAGTTAGACATCTATCAGGCTGGCAAGGTAGTGGTTAGGGGGTGATCAGGCTGGCAGGCAGATAAGTGGTTGGGAGCCAGCAGTCCCAAATGGGAGAGGATGCAGGCTATGCTGAGGGACACACCCTCCCCAGTGCACGAATTTTGTGCCCCGCACCTCTAGTAGTAATATATAGTTTCATATACATTTGTATCTTGCTTTAAATGCTTTCCTTAATATCATGAGCATTTACTTGTTATTAAATATTTTTTGAAATATGATCGATATAATTTTCAGTGGAAGTATAATATTTTATTCATTAGATGCATTTTAATTTTTTAATTCTTACTATTATTAGATACTTATTTTCCCTATTTTGTTATATAGAATAATGAGATAACTGTCCTTTCTTATTCATAGGAATAATGTTTGCCACAAATAAGTCCTTGATAATTTGTTATATAAATTAATGAATGACTCTCTGATTATTAGAGTCAATTTTTATGAGTTGAATTACTGAGTCAAAAGCTATGAACATTTAAAAACTCTTGATAATTATTGCTGAATTCAGTCACTTTTAATGAATTTATTTCTCATCAGCATCCTGTCCTATATAATCCTGTATAATAAAAGCCTTATATGCTAAATGTCTGTTGACTGGCTGGCCGTTCAACAGATTAAAGTGTAATATGCTAATGATATGCCAAGGCCGCTCAACTGCTCACTATGACATGCAATGACCACCAGAGGCAGATGCTCCGACCAGTAGGTTAGCTTGCTACTGGGGTCTGGCCGGATGAGCCAGGTGGAAAAGCTGAGTGAGACAGGCTGGACATACCCTGGAGCCCTCCTGTGGTCCCTCCCCAGCTGGCCAATCTCCTGCATTTCTTCCCGGCACTGATCATGCACTGGTGGGCCTGTGCCCTCTTGCAATCTGAGACCCCTGGGGATGTCGGAGAACCAGTTTTGGCCTGATCCCACAGGGAGAGCACTGCTCAGCCAGAAGCCAGCCTCACAGCTGGCCAGTGCAACAGTAGTGGGGGGAGCCTCTCCCACCTCTGTGGTAACGCTAAGGATGTCTGACTGATGGTTTAGGCCCACTGCACCCAAGGAGTGAGCCTAAGCCGCAGTTGGACATTCCCTGAGGTCTTTCAGACTGTGAGAGATACAGGCTGGGCTAAGGGGAACCCCCCCTCCTCCGAGTGTACGAATTTCGTGCACCAGACCTCTAGTTGCATTAGAATACATCTGTCTATTTTTACTGATCAGATCAATACAGAAAAAAGAAAATCTCTGCTGTCTTAGTCTACTCTGTGTACTATAATGAAATACTATAGGCTGTGTAGTATTTCAACAACAGATATTTATTTCTTACAATTCTAGAGGCTGGTAAGTCCAAGATCATGGTGCTGGTAGATTCTATGTCCATTGAGAGCCCACTTCTTGACTCATAAAACTTATCACTAGCCTTACATGGTAGAAAGGGTGGGAGCTTTCTCTTTTTTTAATAAAAGCACTCATCCCATTCATGAAAGCCCTGCCTTTATGACTTAATCACCGCCTAAAGGCCCTACCTCCTAATACCATCATGTTGTACATTTAGTTTCAGCATATGAATTTAGGGAATACAAGCATTCAATCTATAATATCTATAACAATAAACAATAAAAGCATATTATGCTAATTAGACTGGACATCTGTGAAGCCACAGCCAGCGTAGTCTCAGGTTCAAAGGTTTGGAGAAAGGGCCGACATGCAAATTAATACACATGACAAGAAATATAAATTTGGAAATTATGGGGGAAGCCAGGGAAAGCTTAGCTGTAGTAGCCAAGTTCCACTAAGTCTCTGTTCCTATCTGCTTTTATCCTATACAATAAAAGGCTAATATGCAAATCGACCAAAATGCAGAACGACGGGTCGCTATGATGTGCACTGCCCACCAGGGGGCAGACGCTCAATGCAGGGACTTCCCCCTCAGGGTCAGTGTGCTCCCACAGGTGGAGTGTCGCTCAGCCAGAAGCTGGGGTTCATGGTTGGTGAATGCAGCGGCGGTAACGGGAGCCTGTCCTCCCTTTGTAGCAGTGCTAAGGATGTCTGACTGCCAGCTTAGGCCCACTCCCGTGGAGCCTAGGCCATCAGTTGGACATCCCTATAGTGCTCTGGGACTGCGAGAAGGTGAAGGCTGGGCTGAGAGACCCTTCCCCAACAAGTGCATGAATTTTGTGCACTGGGCTTCTAGTTTACTAGAATACACAATTGCCTTTTAGGAAATCAAACAGACATATCTATGGTAATGCTTAGTGAGCAGTAAGATTATCAGGTTGGGGGAGTTTGCTCTAGGCCATTGAGTCAGCAGTAGGTGATAAAATACAAATATTCACCCTCTGAATATCAAAGAGCCCAATTCTGACCAGACCTCTCTCATTTATATTAATTATTGTTGATCTTGGTTCTCAGCATTTCCCCCTCTTTAATTTCTTAATAGATGTTGATGTGCCACTCGCAGAGCTCAGATTCTTTTAAGACTTTTATTCTGCATCTGCAGACTAAAATTAAACAAATAAGAACAAGAATGAGACAGGCAATAGTGGTTATGCTAAAAGGCAAAAGTAATGCAATCCAGTGAAAAATTAAAAGTAATGAGATCCAGAGTAAATTCTTTCTTTAAATTGCTGCCAGGCATCTAAGGAATTAGTTTGTAAGTTTGCCTGGGATAATTATACAATATGCTGCTGTAATTCCAAAATGTCAAGGGTGGTGTTATTTTTACTTTAAGTACCAAGAAGGTGATTTTTCATTGAAGTTACCATTTTAAACTATATCATTTTACTGGTGCAAATGCAGCAGCTGATTTCCATTGATTATTACTATACGTAGACCCATAGGGGCTTCAATCCACAAAAGAAAAAACTGTTTTTAAGTTTGCTGCTGGTGGGTACCAGTCATAAGACTTTTTACAGAATGACTTAGTTGGGGGAGGTCTTAGTAATGTTAAATTCTCTTTGCCTCTCCCAGAAGCAAGCAGTGATAGTAATTATACAGTATTTAGGTTTTTGCTTCCCCTTCCTTTGGTGTTGATGCTAGCCAGAAAAACCTCTCTTTAATTCTACACACAGAGGAGCAGTAATTTGATTCTTGTGTCATATAAAAAAGGGAATCTGGGTGGGGACACTCATGTAATTATACTTTGCCCATATATTTACTATACTAGGTGGGGGATCAGTCCACATAAGGGATTTTACCCAAGGAGGACTTCCCCATTAGCACGTGGTGAAATTACCATATAGCTGGTTACTGCCAGCATGGCAAGAAAGATGTTTTCCAGCATTCTTGGGGTTCTGATCATCTCACAAATTCACTCAGCCTTTGGATGGTCTTCTTAATCACTCCTAAGTCATCTCTAGGCTGTTCATCATCTATCTTTATCTTCTTCTTCCACTCCTTATTTTCAGTGTATTGCCTGGGAATTGCTGTTGTCTGCAGCTGCAAGGTGTGGCCTCAGGCGCAAGGTCCTCATTAATCTGGCTAGTTCCTCTTTTGGATTCATGTTGTAGTTTAATATTTCTTGCAGGAATCCACACAGCTTTGGAGAAATTTCCTGGAAATATACAAGCATATCCTCGACCAAATGTTAGCAATGGATCAGGTCTCTTCCATAAACCAGATTCAGGATCTTTCCATTTAATTAGACCATTTCCCTTTGTTTTATTCTGACACCAGTGTAACTTCATCGGTGTTTTGCCATCAGCATCACAAGTGAAAAATTTTAAAGTAATTAAGGCTTGGTGCAGCCTATCCGTAGGTGATTTCTCCATTATAATCCCCTCTTTTAGTTTTTCGACTTGAGATTTTAGCCCCTAATGCTGTCTCTCAATAATAGCCTGCCCCTGGGAATTATATGATATTCCTGTAATGTGCTGAATTTTCCACTTTTTACAAAATTGCTGGAAATGACAGCTTGTGTAAGCAGGTTCATTATCAGTTTTAATAATTTTTGGAATTTTCATGATGGCAAAAGCAGCTAGACAATGATTAATAACCTGTTTTGCCATTTCCCCTGTACAGGCAGTAGCCCATAGGACTTTTGAAAAGGTGTCTGCACAGACATGCAGTGCCCCAAGGCGTCCAAAGGAACATCCATTTGTCAGATATGGTACCTTAGCAAACCTCTAAAGTTGACTCCTGTGTTAGGCTGTTGAGGTAGATGTAACATGCAAGTAGGGCATTCTCTGATAAGCTGTTTTGCCTGCTGTCAAGAGATTGAGAATTGTCTAAATAACATTTTGGCAGGCTGATGAGATTTTGAGGCATGTTCTAATAAAGCAATTAATTGGTCAGCATGTGCATTTCCTTTTGCCATTGGGCCAGGTAATAAACTGTGGGTCCTGGTGTGAGTGATATAAAAAGGATATTGTCTCTGTTGTACAATCTGCTGAACTTGTTTAAATAGTAAAACTTTGGTCACTGAGCCATTTCAAATGAACAGTTTCAATTCTATTTAATAAACCTGCAGCATAAGAAAAATCATAGGTAATATTAAGAAGCTCTTGAAAATCCTGTAATGCAGCCTTAATAGCTTCCAACTCAATTTTTTGTATAGAAGTATGAGAAGTTTGGATGACTCCGTCTGAATTCATTGTATGAATAGCAGCTTTGCCATTTGATGGTCCATCAGTAATAACAGTTAATGCTCCAGGAATAGGTTCTTGCCTAGTATTTTTTTGGTATAATAATAGGAGTATGATATAGAAATCGTAATAATTTGTCTTTTAGTAGGTGACAACTAAGTTCCTCTGAATATCCACTCAGTCCAATTTGCCAATTTAAATCAGTCTGAAATAACATTTCTAATTGCGTCCAGTGAGAGGAAGGTAAATGCATTGGGGTTCTTCTCCTCTAAACTCTCTGCACCGCTTTCTAAGTTGAAATATCAAGTGAGCCATAAGTTCTGTATATGTTACTGTAGTTTTAGAGGATTGATGTCCTAGGTGGACCCATTCAATAATAGCAAGAGAGTTTTTATTTTGGAAGACAACTCCAGTGGGACTATTTGAAGTGGGATTAATCTGTCCCAATTAAGTCAATTCAGGCAGTACTTACTTGTGCCACTTGGGCTAAGGAGATTGCCTGCTCAATTCTTTGTAACTCCATTCTATCTTCATCTGTCAATACATACTCGGGTGAGACAAGATTAAAGTCAACCCTAAGTATATTAAATTTGTCATTTCTTCTGTAGAGATTTTTAGATAAGGTCTTAACCAATTAATGTCCCCTAATAATTTTTAAAAGTAATTTAAGGTTTTAAGGCAATCTTTTCGTATTTCTACTTCTTTGAGGCCTAACATATTGGTTTTCAACGATGGCACCTAGATATTTGAAAGGCATTTCTTTCTGTACTTTTTTCTGGAGCAATTTTAAAGCCCCATTTAGGAATTTCCTTTTCTAATTGAGAAAATATTGCTAAAGTCTGTTCTCCCCATGGACTCACTAGGAGCAAGTCATCCATATAGTGGACAATATAACACTGGGATATTTGTCCCTTAAAGGCTGAATAACTTGAGCTACACATTTTTGACATAAAGTAGGGCTATTGGCCATTCCTTGAGGCAAAACTTTCCATTGATATCTTTTCGTAGGCCCTATATTATTAATAGATGGCACTGAAAAGGCAAATCTTTGTATGTCTTGTGGTGCCAAGGCAATAGTAAGGGAACAATCCTTAAGATCTACTACTATAAGAGACCAATCTAGAGGGATTTATGAAGGTGCTGGGAGTCCAGGCTGTAAAACTCCCATGATATGCATAGTAGCCTTACCATCTCTAAGATCATGTAACAATCGCCGTTTTTCTATTGCCTTCTTAGGGATTGTAAATATAGGAATATTCCAAGGACTATTAGAAGCTTCTATATGACCAGCCTCTACTTATTCCTGTATTAATTTATGAATATGACTTAATATCTCCTTGGTTAATGGCCACTGATCCACCCATATACATCTATCTTCTTTCCATCGTATAAACTCAGCATGGAGGTGAGGAGATTGAGCAGTGACTGCTCCTAAAAAGGCTGATATTCTAATCCTTGTTTTTCCTCTGTTTTCTTTGGCCTGAATGGGTTCTTTAATCTTCTGATTATCTTTTCCTAAACCTTGAGCAGCTTGATATCCCATCTGAGTTATTAACTGTTGTCCCTTGCCAGTAATAATTCAAGCTTGTAAACCTAAAACATCTCGACCCCATAAATTGACTGTAATTCCAGAGATTATATAGGGCTGAAACCCTCCTGTTTGTCCTTCCTCATGTTGCCACTTTAACACTGCAGTGCTGCTTGTGTGTTATCAGGAATTCCAACACCGTGATAGAGCCTATAGCTTCTATCATGAACCAACTTGGAGGCCTGATATCTTGACTGATTAACACTAACATCTGCTCCAGTGTCTACTAAAACTTTAAACAGTTTTCCTTCTATTCTTAGATTAATCATAGGATGGGTTTTGCTAATTTCCTGTATCTAGTATATATCTGAGCTTCCAAACCCTTATGTTCCTCTCTTCCTGTTTATAACTTCATCTTGCTGAATATAAGGTAAAAGCAGGAGCTGAGCAATTCTTTGTCCTGGAATAATTTGCATAATATTTTTGCATTCTAAAATTGCTTTGATTTCTCCCTTATAGTCTTAATCTATGACTCCAGGAAAAGTAGTTCTTTTAGCGTATTTTTACTCTTTCCTCGTACTAAACCTGATATTCATGGTGGCATATGTCCCCAAATTCCTGTAGGAACAACTTATCTAGCCATATCAGGGATCAAGGTGATTGTTATTGTGCTATTAAGATCAAAGCTAGCATTTCTTTCTGGAGTGACTGGAAGGAGGGAATCTACTGTGGTCCTGGCAGGGTAGAACTTCCCCTTATTTAATAACGGGGCTTAGGGGAACCCCTCCAGCTTTTTCCCTGCAGCTGACCATTTCCTATGTCTTGATTTAATGGCTGGCCACTTCTTTGAAATTTAGATCTACACTGACTGGCCAAATGATTTCCCTTCTGACATCTGGGGCATAGACCTGCATTACCTGAGTTGGGAGGCGGAATGTTCATGCCTTCTCCCTGAGCGTCACCTTGTGTCCTTCTTGGTTGCTTACATTCCTTTCTAAAATGTCCTTGCTGTCCACAGTTGAAACATAATTTGTTTCTTGTTGTGATTGCAGTATTGAGTAAGCTTACTTGAAAATGCCTGACCCCACATTCTGACATGCTTGAATCATTTCTGTAATGGTACTACTTTTTCTTAGAGGCTTTAGACATTTCTTACAACCAGCATTGGCATTTTCATAAACTCATTGCTAAGTCAAAATGTCTCCTGCTGTCTCATATTTAATCTGCCATCTCACTGTTTGAGTGAAGCGAGCTACAAAATCAGAGTGATTCAGTGGGCCCTTGTATTCACTTACTAAAGACTTCTTCAGGTTCCCCTTTTGCTGGTAAAGTTCACCAGGCTTTTATTCCATAAAGTCTAATTTGCTCATATGCCTGTTGGATGTAGAAGAGCTGATTTTGGACATCACTAAATTGATCCCATCCTGCAAGCATCTCAAAAATTATTTGAACATTCTGTCTGAGATTTGAAGTACAGTGGTACCTCGAGATACGAGTTTAATTCGTTCCGTAGCCTTGAGGCGTGGGAAACTATGAGACGCTCGAGTCGCGGTAAACTGGTGGGTCGTGTGCAGCTGGCTGATCTGCACGATTACTCCTATCTCAAATGTTGCTTGTATTTCAAAGCAAAAATCACTCACTCGACGGCTTGTATCTCAAAAATCTCGTATGTTAGGGCACTCATATCTCGAGGTACCACTCTAGCTTGTTCTTGACATTTCTCTAAAAATTCTCCTTTCCATAGCAAATAATCTCCTCCATCCAGAGTTACACAGGCCAGAGAATACCATCATAAGGAGTTAGGAATGCATCAGAAATGTTAGTTATAATTTCTCCAGTAAATGGAGCATTTGTGCCATTGTGTATATCACACAACGCCTTTACCATTTTAAAGTCAAATCTCTCATGCTTTCTTATTACTTGATTTGGAAATTGTGAATTAGCTACCTAATAACAGGAAAAGCAAGTCTGTCCTCCACCGTCATCTCCTTTAATTTTTTTTGGATAGCTCTTTGCATAGGTGATTCTGTTAGTGGCGATTTAAATGTTTCAGAATCAGGACATGAAAGCCACTCCTCCAAGTTATCTTTCTGCTTCTCTTTAGGAGTGGAAGGCGCAAATGTAGGAGGTCTTTCTTCTCTGAAAGGCTCTAGCAAATGTGATATCATTTCCCACAAGGAGAAAGAATTTAGAGGCCTATTTTTTCCCTGCTACGGAGCTTCTTTCAAATTCTGACCTCTTCTTTCCCAACTTTCAATATTCAATGTACCCTTATTAGAAAACCATGGATTATATTCTATAGTAATCTTAGAAACTGTAAAAGAAGATATTCTGACACTGCAACTCCCTTATCCTTCAGCCAGCAAGCCAAAAGTCTACAAGAAATTCTCTCCCCTTTCGAGGAATTCTGCCCTATTATGTTCTGGCTGAAACAAAAGAATTATTCAAGCACTTATGGATCCTCAGGCTTCTGCAGCTATAAGAGTTTTGCATGCAGTTTCATCTTACACCACCAGGTCCTGTGATTTCTTTTTCCACTCTGGCAAATTCTTTTTCTCCAAGTCCCAATTCAGGGCGCCAAATGTGAAGCCACGGCCAGTGTGGCCTCCGGTTCAAAGGCTTGGAGAAAGGGTTGATGCACAAATTAATACTCAAGACAAGAAATATAAATTTGGAAATTATGGGGAAAACCAGGGAAAGCTTAGCTGTAGTAGCCGAGTTCCACTGAGTCTCCATTCCCATCTCTGCTTTTATTTACTAGAATACACAGTTGCCTTTTAGGAATGCAAACAGACATATCAATGGTAATATTTAGTAAACAGTAAGATTATCAGGTTGAGGGAGTTTGATTTAGGCCCATGGTCGGCAAACTGCGGCTCATGAGCCATATGTGACTCTTTGACCCCTTGAGTGTGGCTCTCCCACAAAATACCACGGCCTGGGCAAGTCTATTTTGAAGAAGTGGTGTTAGAAGAAGTTTAAGTTAAAAAAATTTAGCTCTCAAAAGAAATTTCCATTGTTGTACTGTTGATATTTGGCTCTGTTGACTAATGAGTTTGCAGACCACTGCTTTAGCCCATTGAATTAGCGGTAGGTAATAAAATGCAAATATTCACCCTGTGAATATCAAAGAGCCCAATTCAGCCTTCTGACTGGACTTCTCCAATTTATATTAATTACTGTTGATTTTGGTTCTCAGCAGACATCCTTCCATATGAAGCAGGGCCTGTGAGGGAAACTGGGTCCTCTGTGTCAGAGGGAAGGCGGTGCTGGCAGCCACGTTCAGAAGGAAGGCCTTCTCTTGCATGAATTTTGTGCATCGGGCCTCTAGTCTAGTAATAAAAAAGATAAAACAAATCCCACGATTTCAAAGATCTAAACATATTCTAGAAATCCTTACTAAAATAAGGAATATTGCAGTATCATGGATAAATGATTTTGCTATTATAATCTCTAGGCATGAAATGTATAACCATTGATTTGGACACTTCATATACAAAACTGAGTTGTGCATATGCAGTTAAAAGGAGTCAGAGCTTATTCACTTCTCTGTCTTTCAGAAAACTTAGGCTTTTAGTTTTCAGGGAGTTGGGAAGGAGTAGCTGATTATAGAGAGTATTAGTGAATATAGATAGTCTCAATTTTTAAGTGGGTTGTTTTCTGAATCTCTTTGCAAGCAGTGCAGTAGAGTACTAAGGTTTCTAGTTAGTTTAGTGCAGCTATAGCAGTAATAGTAATAGTAATAGGCCCTTTTGGGCTTTAGACTTGAATACATATACCAATAAACATTACTACTTTCTTGTCCTATCCTTCTCCCCTCCTGGCTTTGCCCCTGACTTCTATGGGAACTGGCATAGTTTAAATCTCATTTCCTAATGGAGCTCATGATGGAGACTAAAACATGTGAAATCATTTCTAGTTGTGTACTGGAAGAAGACAAGAAAGGCATTTCATGTTATCTTTGGGATTTGGGATACCTGTTTTTTGAGGGGGTACATCAGAGAATGATGATGCATTATCCTATTACAACTCACCACACTTTAACCCAGAAATATTAATGACTTAAGTTTTTGAGTGTTGGTCTGAGAACTTCACTTATACTTACGCAATAATTTCTAAGGGAGAATGTGACAGTGGGTGTGCTGAGTAGCAAATGTAATAACAAAATAAAACTGTTTTTGAAGTAACTATTTGAGTTGCAATTGGCTATCTTTGAAACAAGAAAAGAAATGTGATATTACAGGGAATTCTTTGGCAACTGAAAGATGATGATGTTTATTGGAATAGAGCAGTGATTTTCAACCTTTTTCATTTCATGGCACACATAAATTAATTACTAAATTCTGCAGCACACCAAAAATATATATTTTTTGCTGATCTGACTAGAAAATAGGTATAATATTGAATCATTCACACTGAACAGCTGTAAGTTGTGTTGGCTGTTATACTTTATTTTTTTACAGTCTACAGGAGGTCAGTACCCCTGACTAAATAGTCAGTATCACATGTTTTAAAAATTATTTTGGTTCATGAGTTGAAAATGGCCGGAATAGAGAATGAGCTAAGTAAGAGCAAGGATTTGTTGTCAGACGAGACTGACGCAAGTCTCAAATCTACCATTTACTAGCTCCATAATCTTGAACAAGTTACCTAAAATCTCCGAGCCTCAGTTTTTTCATCTGTAAAAAGATCAAATAATAATTTCTGGATCTTGTAATTAGTTCCTAAATAAACTGAATAAATTTATGCACATAAGGCACTTAATAGTGCAAAGGAGTGCCTGAATTAAGTCATACAAGCAGAATAATTTGACTTAAGAATTATTATACATTTTTAGGAGAACTTAATTAAAATAGTTGAATTTTAAAATAGTTGAATTTTAAAATAGTTGAATTTTATTGATTTCATAGAAGATGGGAAAGGGAGCAAGAAAAAGAAAATTGATCGGTTGTTTCCTGCATGCCCCCCCACAGGGGATTGAGCCTACTACCCAAGCACGTGACTTGATCGAGATTCAAACTGTGATCTTTGGCTGATAGGTCGATGCTCAACCAATGAACCACACCAGCCATGCTAAAATAATTGAATTTTTATTTTATTTATTTTTAATATGTTTTTTTTTTATTTCAAAGAGGAAGAGAGAGGGAGAGAGAGATAGAAATATCAATATGAGAGAGGATCATTGATTGGTTGCCTCCTGCATGCCCCCCACTGGAGATCGGGTCCACAATTTGGGCATGTGCCCAGACTGGCAGTCGAACTGTGAACTCCTAGTTCATACATAGGTCAACACTCAACCACTGAGCCATGCTGGCTGTGCTAAAATAGTTGAATTTTTAAATGTATGTGTAGCGATTTTGATGTGGTGCTTTCGATAAATTCGTATTTTTAAGTTCCTGGTAATCAGAAAAGTTGTTTGTGCACACATGAAATTATATATTCATTTTTTGAGGAAAGTGTTTAGTGTTTTTTTTCTAGAAAAGTGTTTTCTCCCTTTTGTATAAATGTTTAAAAGTGTGTAATATATGATTTCTGTCTTTTAAAATATATATATATTTTATTGATTTTTTTTTTCTTTTTACAGAGAGGAAGGGAGAGAGAGAGTTAGAAACATTGATTAGCTGCCTCTTGCACACTCCTTACTGGGTATGTGCCCACAACCAAGGTACATGCCCTTGACCGGAATCGAACCTGGGACCCTTGAGTCTGCAGGCCAACGCTCTATCCACTGAGCCAAACTGGTTAGGGTTAGAATTCTTGTCTTAAGATTAGATTATGTACATGCTGTTTATAGCGTATGAATAAGGGACTTTTTATTAAGAAATTGGCCAGAAGTGCTGTTCTTTTTATTTTATTTCCTTTTGTTATTATTTTTTACATTGCTGTTTTAGAGATAGTGGCAGAGAGAGGGAAAGACACAGAGAAACATCGATTGGTTGCCTCCTATATGAGCCCCTACCAGGACCCAGGTTGGGGAGGAGCCTGCAACCAAGGTACTTGCCCTTGACTGGAATTAAAGTCAGGACCCTTTGGTCCTCAGGCTGATGCTTTATCCACTGAGACAAACCTGCTAGGGCCAGAAGTGGTGTTCTTATTGTGACTTACGATGAATCATTTTAGAATTCTGATTTTCTTTCTGCATCTTGAATGGCAGTGTGGTAGAGTGGAAAGGACTTGGACCTCAAGACAGAAAACTTTGATTATAATTAGATTGTACCTACATGATTTTAGGCATATTGGCTACTTTTCTAAGTTTCAGTTTGCTTATATGTAAAATAGAAATCATGCCTGAATGTCAAACCTCTTAGGGTTTTGTGTGTGTTATACATATGAGTATTCAAGAGCTTTGAAATATATTGCTCTTGATAGAGGCATTTGTTTTTTTGATATGGGTCATTATATTTAGAAAGATAATGGAAAGAATGGGGTTGGAGTAAATTGGGGCATTCCATTTAATTTATACTATAGAAATATGACAAAGAGTTTTCTTAATAACTTAAAAAAAGCAGACTGTCTTTTTAGTAATTATGTGTAATGAAAGGTCTCAACTATTATTTTCCAATTCTTAGTAATGTATGTACCATTTCTATTTAAAGATGGTGCTAGTATTCTGATTCAATGTGGGTGTTGCTGAAAAACAGTTTTTTGAGAAAATATTTATGAATGCAAATATGAATGTTATATTTTGTCTTAATAGATATAGACTACTTGCAGCTTCTTTTATAATGTTAAAAAACATTTTATTATAAAAAAATCAGACATTTATAAAAATAGATAGGGAAAATAGTATCAACTCTCATCAACCTCTTAACTAGTTTCAATAATTAAACATGGGCAAATTATATTTATCTCTGAATTCAGATTACTTTAAAATAAATCCCAGATAGGATGTTTTATCCATAAATATTTCAGTATATATGTGGAAAAGATAAGAATTCTTTAAAAAAATAACCACAGTTCATCACACCTAACAAAATTAATGAAAATTCTTTCATGTTAAATATCCAGATTTTAAGATTTCTCAATTGTTTTGTAAATTGTTATGATTCCGTATGTTCTAATCAGTACTGAAATAGGTTCATACATTATAATTGGTTGATTAATCTCCTAAACCTCCTTTAATCTATAGGCTTTACCTCATTCCCTCCCCCTTTCCCTTTGTTTTCTTACATTTTATTTGTTGAAGAAACTGGGATTTATCCTGTTGAGGTTCTTATATTGTATATTTTAGATTTCACCTCCTTCATTATTTAATATATTTGTCTAATTTCCTGGAAGTGGATCTAGAGGTCTGATTAGTTCCTGATTTGACTATTTTTGGAAGAAATGCTTCAGAGATGTTGTGTATGCTGTCAGGTGGAGTATAATGTTTTATTATTTCTCTTTTTTGATGTAAGCTATTATTACTGGATCAATTAGGTGTTGCTAAAAGGTGAACTGATAATTTTATCATTCCTCTTTTCAATTAATTGTAATTCTTCTGTAAAGAGAAACTTTTCTCCATCAACTATTCTTATTTGAAGTATAGTTCATTCAGAAAATGTAGGATAAGCGCTTTATTCTTTGTTGTTTTTAAAATATATATATTTTATTGTTTTTTTTTTACAGAGTGGAAGGGAGAAGGATAGAGAGTTAGAAACATTGATGAAAGAGAAACATCGATCAGCTGCCTCCTGCACAGTCCCTACTGGGATATGCCCACAACCAAGGTACATGCTCCTGACTAGAATGGAACCCGGGACCCCTGAATCTGCAGTCCAATGCTCTATCCACTGAGCCATACTGGTTAGGGCTATTCTTTGTTTTTATTGACTAGTTTTCAAACTAATGAATTTGTTCTGTAATATCCTTCAAAAAAGATTAATACTTTTCAAGTATTATCTTGAGAGTACCAATAGACAAGTTTGGCTTTACATAGACATTTAATTAAGATCTTTACTCAGTGATAATGTGACATACTTTATAACTTCAAGGATTTTATATAAATGTAGTCATGTAGTATTTAATCTTTGGGGCTGGCTTTTTTCACTAAGCACATTTTCCTGGGGACTCACTGAAGTTGTATATCTCTCTTTTAATTTGCTAGGGCTGCCATAATAAAATACTACAGACTGAGTGGCTTGAATAACAAAATTTATTTTCTCTCATTTCTGGAGGCTAGAAGTCCAGGAAGAGATGTCCACAGATGTAGTGTCTTCTGAGGCCTCCTTTCTTGGCTAGGTGACTACCTTCTCCTTATGTTCTGGACTGATTTTTTTATGTGAACATCCATGGTGTTTTTATGTGTATCCAAATTTCCTGTTCTTACAAAGACACTAGTCATATTGGATTAGGGCCCACACTTATGTTTTCATTTTAACTTACCGTACCTCTTTGAGGCCCATTTTCAAATACACATTCTCAGATACTTGTGCTTAGAGTTTCAAAACATAACTTTTTAAAAAGGGGTATGTGTAATAATTCAGCTCATTGCAAATAGTTTGCTCCTCTTTATATTTTTTTATTAAATGTATTGGGGGAGATATTAGTTAATAAAATTTTAGGTATCAAGTGTACAGTTCTATAAAATATACCATCTGGGTATTGCATGTGTGTTTACCATCCTAAGTCATATCTGCTGTCACCATATATTTGACTCCTTTTATCCTTTATTACTCCCCCATCCCCTCACTATACTGTTGTCCATATCTATGAGTTTTTATTTGTCTTGTTTGTTCATTTGTTGCTTTCAGTTTTATATTCCACGTTAGAGTGAAATTCTTTTTTTTCTGAGTATTATTCCATGGTATGGCTAGACCTGTTTGTTTAACCATTTACTCATTGAAAGATATCTGTATTGTTTATAGGTTTTAGCTATCCTATATAATTCTGTATAATAAAAGTCTCTAATATGCAAATTGTCCCCTTGGATGATCTTTCAACCCTGAGTTTGACCACTAGCCATGACATGTGCTGACCACCACGGGGAGGTGTGGAACATGGCCGTGTCGGTGACTCAGTGCTGGCAGTGACGGCAGTGGAAACGCTGCCGCCCCGATGGGCCCAGACGACTGTGGGACTGTGGTGGGATGGTGGAGCAGGTGTGTGGGTGTGCCAGACCAAGATGAATGTGAGCAGGGGCCAACCACCCTGCTAATTGCCCCACAGGCACCCCGCAGACAGCGACCAGTGGCAGGGGACGGGGCCACTGTCTGGCTCCCAGGTGCTAAGGGAGCTGGGCATGGGGACCCAGCCCCAACTGATCGCCCCACAAACAGGATGGTGGAGCAGGTGAGGGGGCAGTGCCAGGCCAAGGCAGGGTGCCAGGTGAGGCTGCAAGGCTAGGGCACGAACTGGGGCCGATCTCCACAGGCCACCCCAGGGGACCCCACCCATGCACAAATTTGTGCATTGGGCCTCTAGTTATGAATAAAGGTGCTATGAACATTCATGTATAGATTTTTGACATCAGTTTTTATTCTTCTGGTGAATAAATGCCCAAGAATGCAGTTATTGGTTGTGTGGTATGGTCGTATGTTTAATTGTATAAGAAACTGCCGACTTTTCAAGAGAGGTTATACTATGGTCACATTCTTCCCATTACTGTAGGGTGATCTTTCTGTGCATCTTTGCCAGCATTTGGTAGCTTTACTATTTTCATTTTAACTATTCTTATAGGTGTGTAGTGATAATCTCATTGTGGGCTTTTAAATTTACATTTTCCTGATGGCCAATGATATGGTACATATCTTTTTAATAGACTTTAAAAAAAAACAGTTTTAGGTTCACAGAAAAAATGAGCAGAAGTTGCAGAAATTATCTATATATACCATATCCACATATGGATGGTCTTTCTCAGTATCAAACTTCCCAAGAGTGTTACATTTGTACAATTGATGAAGTTACCGTGATACATCATCACCTGCAGTCCATAGTTGTTGAAGGTGTTCTAAATGCCCTTGTTTGCCATTTGTTTGTCATCATCGATAAAATGTCTCTTTATGCTTTTTGTGTTTTGATAGGATTCTCTACATATACAGTTATGCAATCTGTGAATAATGACAGTTTTATATTTTGCTTTCTAATCTTTGTGCCTTTTTTTCTTGCCTGTTGGCACTGGCTAAGAGTTCAATACAATGTTGGATAGAAATGAGAGTTCCTGATCTTAGTGAGAAATCATTCTGTTTTTCACTATTAAATATAACATTAGGGATAGGTTTTTCTTGGGTATCCTTTATTAGATTAAGGAATTTTCATTCTATTCCCTTCTGTTTCTATTTTGCAGAGGTATATTTTATTTATTTTTAAAATATATTTTTTATTAATTTCAGAGAGGAAGGGAGAGGGAGAGATGGAAACATCAGTGATTTGAAAGAGAATCAATGATTGGCTGCTTTCTGCATGCCCTCTACTAGGGATCGAGCCTGCAACCCAGGTAACATTCCCTGTCCAGGAATTGAACCTCCTATTTCACAGGTCGATGCTTAACCACTGAGTCACACTGGCCAGACTGCAGAGCTATTTTTTAATGTATTAGAAATAAATGTTGGATTTTATCAAATGCTTTTTCTGCTCCTATTGAGATGATCACATACTTTTCCTTTTTTAGACTGTTAATATTATTAATAATATTGACTAATTTTCAAATGTTAAAGTAACCTTGCATTCCTGGAGTAAACTCCAGTTGATCACGATATACTATCCTTTTAATATACTACTACTGAATTTGATTTGCTAAATTTTTGTTAAAAATTTCTGCATGTATATTTATGAAGGGTAGTGGTCCATCCGGCTTGCAGACTGAAAGGTCCCAGGTTCGATTCTGGTCGGGGGCATGTACCTTGCTTGCGGGCACATCTCCACTGTGGGGAGTGCAGGAAGCGGCTGATCGATGTCTCTCTCTCATCGATGTTTCCGACTTTCTATCTCTCTCCCTTTCTCTCTGTAAAAAATCAATAAAATATATTAAAAAAACACACAAAAAAACATATTTTTAATTATTGATAGTATTATAGATATCTTCCACTTTTCTCTCCTTCATCCCCCTTCTCTCAGGCCCTACCCATTCCCCTATGTCTTCACTCCCTTATCGCTTGTGTCCATGGGCTATGCATACAATCATGTAAGTTTTTTTTCTATTATTAAATATATTTTTATTGATTTCAGGGAGGAAAGGAAAGGGAGAGAGAGATAGAAACATCAATGATGAAAGGGAATCATTGATCGGCTGCCTCCAGAACGCTCCCTACTGGAGATTGAGCCCACAACTTGGGCATGTTCCCTGACAGTGAATCAAACCTTGACCTCCTGGATTAAAGGTTGATGTTCAACCACTGGGCCATGACAGCTGGGCAGTATATAAGTTCATTAGATTATCTCTTCTTGTTCCCCCAAACCTCACATGGAAATATGTCAGTCTGTTCCATGTCTCCATGCTTTGTGTCTTATTTTGTAGCTCAATTCATTTTGTTCATTAGATTTCACAAATAAGTGAGATCATATGATATTTGTCTTTCTCTGATTGGCTTATTTCACATAGTATAATAGTCTCCAGGTCCAGTCATTCTGTTGTAAAGGATAAGAGATCCCTTTTTTTTTACTGCTGCATAGTATTCCATTATGTAAATGTCACACGGCTTTTTTTGTTTTTATCTTTCAGCACTTTGCTATTTTTTTTAAATTAAATCTTTATTATTCAGATTATTACATTTGTTTCTCTTTTTTCCCCTCCATAGCTCCCCTCCACCTGGCTCCCACCCTTTCCTCTACTCTTACCTCCCTCCCGTTGACCTCAGCCATAGGTATATGATTTTTGTCCGGTCTCTCCCTGACAACCCTTACCCTTTACCCCTAAGAATTATCAGTCCACTCCCTTTCTGTGCTCCTGATTCTATTATTTTCACCAGTTTATCCTGTTGATCAAATTTTTAATTCACTTAATTTTTAGATTCACTTGTTGATAGATAATGTATTTTTTGTTCATAATTTTTTATCTTTTACTTTTTTCTTCTTCCTCTTCTTAAAGAGTACCTTTCAGCATTTCATATAATACTGGTTTGGAGTTGATGAACCCCTTTAGCTTTTTCTTATCTGTGAAGCTCTTTATTTGCCCTTCAATTCTGAATGATAGCTTTGCTGGATAGAGTATTCTTGGTTGTAGGTTCTTGCTATTCATCATGTTGAATATTTCTTGCCACTCCTGTCTGGCCTGCATTGTTTCTGTTGAGAAATCAGCTGACAGTGGTATGGATGCTCCTTTGTAGGTAATGAACTGTTTTTCTCTTGCTGTTTTTAATATTTTCTCTTTGTCTTTTGTTCTTGGTATTTTAATTATGATGTGTCTTGGTGTAGTCCTCTTTGGATTCTTTTTATATGGGGTTCTGTGTGCTTCCTGGACTTGTAAGTCTATTTTTTTACCAGATGTGGGAAGTTTTCAGTCATTATTTCTTTAAATAGGTTTTCAGGATCTTGCTCTCTCTCTTCCTCTGGCACCCCTACAATTCTGATGTTGGTACGCTTGAAGCTGTCCCAGGGGCTCCTTACATTGTCTTCACATTTTTGGATTCTTCTCTCTTCTTGCTTTTCCAGTTGAGTGTTTTCTGATTCTTTATATTTCAAATTTTTGACTTGATTCTTGCCTTCCTCTAATCTGCTGTTAGGTCTCTGTATAATATTTTTTATTTCAGTCAGTGTATGTTTAATTTCTAGTTGGTCCGTTTCCATCTCTAGTTGGTTCTTTTTCATCTCCAGTTGGTTCTTTTTCATCTCCTCTTGGGTCTTGCTAACTTTATCCAACTTTTCTAGGGTATTCTTGAAAAACCTTATAAGCGTGGTTTTGAACTCTATATCCAGTCGTTTGTTTTCCTCCATTTCTTTTGTTTGTGATCCCTTCCCTTGTCTCGGCATTTTCACTATGCCGAGTGACGGGAGAACTTCTGTGTTGGATTCAGCCTTATGATACCAGACTTGCAAAACTGCAAAAGCCTCTCTGTTGAGCTTGGGATGGGTGGAGTCTCAGGGCTTAAGGGACCCGCCTTGCCTTCCAGTCGGCACCGCCCTCCACGGCCCCCGAGTCTCATGTGACTGGGAAATTGCTGGATCGGTCCATGTGCGCATGCCCGCGTGCTCTCTCTCGTGGTGCCTCTACATTGCTGCCCCTCCAGCTCCCTTGCGCTCTGGGACCACAGGAATCTGAGTCCCCAGGGTTTCGCCTGATACTGGGGTTCAGTGGAGTTAGAAGTGATGCAGCTGGGAGGTTCTGTCTCCCACCCACTGGTGAAAGCCAGCGGCACAATCAGCAGTTGGTCCTCCACGCGCAGTGCCGTGCACGCCACTAGACCTCTGATCCTCTGCGACTCCCCTAAATCTTCGTGCATTTCTCCCTTTTCACAATCCAAACTACCCCCATATGAGTTTCGGCTGGATCTGGGGTTTAGTTTCGTTGAGAGTCTCCATCTCCCTCCCGCCAGAGAAAGCCAGCCAGGTACTCTGGTACCCTCTCTCTCCACGCGCGCAGTCTCTGTTCCTCAGCTTTTTGCAGCTCCTCTGGGTTTCTGTGAGCCTCTCTCTTTCCTTCTAGTTGTAGAATTTCCACTCAGCCAGTTTTCCTGTGGTTCTGGATAATGTCCATTCTGTATTTTAGTTGTAGTTTTGAAATTGTTGTGCGAGGCAGCAGTGTAGGTGTTTACCTATGCCGCCATCTTGGATTCTCTCTCCACACAGCTGTTTTATCCATTCGTCTATGGATGGGCACTTGGGCTGTTTCCAAATAGTAGCTATTGTAAATAATGCTGCTATGGACATAGAGGTGCATATATTTTTTCTGATGGGTATTGTGGGTTTTTTAGAATATATTTCCAGGAGTGGGATCCCTGGGTTCAACGGACATTCCATTTTTAATTTTTTTAGGAAATTCCATACTGTTTTCCATAGTGGCTAAACCAGTCTTCATTCCCACCATCAGTGAACTAGTTAGTGTTCCCTTTTCTCTACATCCTTGCCAGCACTTGATTTTTTTAAATTGTTTCCTCCACCCCAATTTTTATTTGATTTTGTGACAAAATAATGTTGCCTCATTGAGTGAATTGGGAAATAGTTTTTTCTCGACAATTTTTTGGAATGGTTTTTGTAAAATTGATGTTATTTTTCTCTTAAATGTTTGGTGAAGCCATATCTGCCTGGAGTTTTCTTTGTGGAAAGGTTTATAACTACAAATAAAATTTCTTCAATAGAGATTACAAGAAATTTCTTCATTCCATCTATGTTGTTAAATTTATTGAATAAAATTATTTATAGTGTTCCTTTATTATTATACCTGAATATTATCTTAATAATGTTCTTTTATTATTATACCTTAATATTATCTTAATACACTTAGTTATTAATATATCTTATATATATCATATATTAATGTAGTATATAATGAAATGTCCATCTATCATAATATTCTTTGCTCTGAAATATACTATTTTTAATATCAATAAAAACATGTGAGCTTTCTTTTGATAGATATTTGGTATACATGCCTATTTTTTAGTCTTTTCAACCTATTTGTGTCTTAATGTTTATGTGGGTTTCTTAACCAATCAGAAAGTACATATCCACCCCTATGTTCATAGCAGCACAGTTTATAATAGCTAAGATTTGGATACACCCTAAGTGCCCATCAACAGATGAGTAGATTAAAAACCTATAGTATATCTACACAATGGAATACTACACTGCTATAAAAAAGCATGGATGAACCTGGAGAGCATTATGCTAAGTGAAATAAGCCAATCAGAGAAATATAAATATCCCATGATCTCACTCATTTAATATAAAGAACAACATAAACTGATGAACAAATATAGATCTAGAGACAGAGAAGCAACTAACAGACTGTCAAACTTCAGAGGGGAGACAGAGGAGGGAGGTGATAAGAGATCAACCAAAGGACTTGTATGCTTGCATATGAGCATAACCAGTGGACTCAAACAGTAGGAGGGGTGAGGGCATGCGCTGAGGGTTGGGGGTAGCCGGGGAGAGGTCAATGGGAGAAAAAGGAGACATAATAGTATATGTGATACCGTACTTTAAACAATAAAAAATAAATAAAGTGGGTTTCTTATAGGTAGCAGATAATCAGGCTGGTCTTTGTCTTTTAATTGGGGTTTTTAGAGCATTGACATTTATGTGATTACTGAAATGGTTGGGTTTAAATCTGCCATGTTGTTATTTAGTTCTATTTGTCTCTTTGTTTCTTTTCTCTTTTTCTGCCTTTGTTTAGATTGACTATTGTTTTTTTATGATTTCTTTTTTCTCATTAATTTATTAATTTATTAACTATAACTCTTTGTGTTAGTCATTGTTTCACAGTTTATAGCGTACAATGGAAACTTTTCAGTCTACTTTCAAACAAAATTACTATGTTATGGATAGAATAAAAACTTTACATCAGTATGCTAGCTTTTCTTTCCTCTTGGGCTTTGTTCTGTTGTCATATTTTTTTCTTGTATGTGTGATATAAACCCTATAGTACACTGCTATTATTTTTGCTTTGAATAGTCAATTATTTAAAAATAAATTTAAATAAGAAATAAGTCTTTATCTTTAGCATTGTACTACCATTTCCAGTGCTCTTCATTCTTTTATATCAGTCCTGGCATTATTTTCCTTCTTGAAGGGTTTTCCTTTTTTAAGAATGTATTTTTGTTGATTTCAGAGAGGAAAGGAGAGGGAGAGAGAGATAGAAACATCAATGAGAGAGAAGCATTGACCCAGTGCCTCCTGCCACATTCCACACTGGGCATTGAGCTTGCAACATGAGCACTTGCCCTGACCAGGAATCAAACCATGACCTTCTGCTTCATAGGTTGATATTCATCCACTAAATCACTACACCAGCCACCCTTGAAGGATTTTCCTTAACATTTTTTATAGTGCAAACCTGATGATGATTTCTGGCAGCATTTTTACATCTGAAATAGTCTTTATTTTGCTTTCTTCTCTTTTTTAAAAATTTCTTTTTTAAAAAGTATTTTTAAAATATATTTTATTGATTTTTTTACAGAGAGGAAGGGAGAGGGATAGAGAGTTAGAAACATCGATGAGAGAGAAAAATCCATCAGCTATCTCCTGCACGCCCCCTCCTGGGGATTTGCTCGCAACCAAGGTACATCTCCTTGACCAGAATTGAACCTGAGACCTTTCAGTCCACAGGGCAACGCTCTATCCACTGAGCCAAACCGGTTAGGGCAGTGGTTGGCAAACTGCAGCTCACAAGCTGCGGTTTGCCGCTCTGTTGACTAATGAGTTTGCCGACCACTGTGTTTGCATTACTCTTACCAAGAAGTTTTGACTTCAGGTTAAATACATTAGTACATTATTAAGATGTTTTTTAAGTGTTTTTCCCTAAGGCAGTGGTCAGCAAACTCATTAGTCAAAGAGCGGCAAACTGTGGCTTGCAAGCTGCAGTTTGCTGATCACTGGGTTAGGGCTTTTATAATTTATTTATTGATTAAGGTATTACATATGTGTCCTTATTCCCCCATTACCCTCTCATCCCTCCCCATTCATGCCCTCATCCCCCTGTTGTCTGTGTCCATTAGTTAGGCTTATATGTATACATACAAGTCCTTTAGTTGATCTCTCCCCCTTACCTCCATCCTCCCCTACCTTTCCTCTGAGATTTGATGGTGTGATCCATGTTTCTTTGTCTCTGGATCTATTTTTGTTCATCAGTTTGTTGTTCATTATATCCCATAAATGAGTGAGATCATGTGATATTTATCTTTCTCTGACTGGCTTATTTCACTTAGCATAATGCTCTTTAGTTCCATCCATGCTGTTGCAAATGGTAAGAACTCCTTTTTTACTGTAGTGTAGTATTCCATTGTGTAGATGTACCACAGCTTTTTAACCCATTATCTGCTGATGGCACTTTATTTTTCTTTATTTTCTTAAAGATATTTTCACTGGTTAAAGTATTGTAGATTGACTTTTCCCCCTGAGTACTTTAAGATGTTGTTTCTCTTTCTCTCTATTTTTTAAATATATTTTATTAATTTTTTTACAGAGAGGAAGGGAGAATAGAGAGCCAGAAACATTGATGAGAGAGAAACATCAATCAGCTGCCTCCTGCACATCTCCTACTGGGGATGTGCCTGCAACCAAGGTACATGCCCTTGACCGGAATTGAACCTAGGACCTTCCAGTACATAGGCCGACGTTCTAGCCACTGAGCCAAACCGGCCAAGGTCAAATATACTTTCAGTAATGACTTGAAATTCCAGATTTTAATTTAGAATTCTTCATCTCCTGGGGGTTATAAGCTGAAACATGGCAATGAGGAGAGAGCATGTTCTGGGTCCTTGGCCCATCCCCCTTCTCTGTGTGGCCCTGGCTGTGTATTGTTCTGTAAGGAGCCTTTGCAACTGTGTCTGAAGATGTTGTTTCTCCATGTTCTAGCTTGTATTTTTTCCAAAGAGAAATTTGCTGCCATCTTTATCCTGGTCCTCTGTCTGTAATATGTCATATTTTATGATCTCTTCTTACTGGATTTTCATGCCTTGAGTGAGGTTCATTATGCTTCTTGAATTTGTAGGTTTATAATTTTCATCAAGTTTGGAAAAATTTGGGCAGTATGTCTTTTAAAAGTTTTTTTTGGTCTCTTCCCTTTCCTTCGGAGTCTTTAATTATACATATATTTAATTACTTGAAGTTTTTCCACAGTCATTGGTCCTTCGTTTAGTTTTTGGTTTCTGATTTTCTTTGCTGTGCTTTTCATTTTGGATAATTACTTTTGCTTTGTCTTTAAGTTCAGCTATTTTTCCTTTTGCAACAGTCTAATTTGCCCTTAATCTCATTTGCCTTTTCATCTCTAGAAATTCAACTTAGGTGTTTTAAAAATATATTTCTTTGAACTTAATATGTTTAATATTTGCTCTAACTCAAGTGTTGGTAAACTTTTTCTATAAAGGGCCAGATAACAAATGTTTTAGGCTATGCAGCTCTATCTACCATTCTATTATGAAAACAGTCCTAGACAAAATGCAAATGGATAAGTGTGGCTGTATTTCAATAAAAATTAATTTATAAAAAGGGGTAGGCTGGATTTGGCTGTAGGTTGATGACTATTGCACTAGTGCCTGAACATACAAGATTCATTTATAAAAACTGTTTTAATGTTCTTATCTAATAAAACTATATCTGAGTTAAACTTTTTTGATTAATAATTCTCCTTATTATGGTTATTTTCCTGCTTCTTGTTGTGATTTTTTTCTGGCTGCCAGATATTGTAAGTTTTACCATGTTGTGTATTAGATATTTTTGTATTCTTCTAAATATTCTTGAATTTTGTTCTGGAATTTTATTATTTTTCTTGGACACAGGTTGTTCCTTTTAGTTTTTATGTATAGGGCTTAATACTCAATAGATGGCACTAGTGAAGAGTTTAGTCTAGGGCAGAGATTGCCACTATGACACTTTGGGCTGAATCATTTTTTGTTGTGGAAGCTATCTTGTGCATTATAGAATGTTTAGAGGCATTATCTCTGGCTTCAATCTACTGATGCCAGCAGTATATCCTACCCAGTTGTGACAACCAAAATTGTCTCCAGACATATGACCATATATCCACTGGGATGGAAAATTGTCCCTGGTTGGCAATCACTTGTTTAATGTTAAGTCTTTACTATTGATGTAAACCCCTTTTCTATAATGTATAACTTCTATATTATGTCTTCTTCTCTGGCCATTAGGAATAAGCAGTATTCCTAGCATGTGTGAGCCAGAAGTAATTATTTCTCATCTTGATTGCTTTGATGTTTTGACAAATTTTTAAAAAAATATATTTTATTGATTTTTTACAGAGAGGAAGGGAGAGGGATAGAGAGTTAGAAACATCAATGAGAGAGAGAGATATCGATCAGCTGCCTCTTGCACGCCCCTTGCTGGAGATGTGCCCGCAACCAACGTACATGCCCTTGACTGGAATTGAACCTGGGACCCTTCAGTCCACAGACCGACACTCTATCCACTGAGCCAAACTGGTTTCGGCTGATGTTTTGACAATTTTGAATAAAGCTGCTCTAAATTAAATTGACATAGGTTTTCAAATTTTGGGGTAAATAATACCAAGGAGCTTAATTGCTGGATCCTATGTAAAGAGTTTGTAATTTTTGTAAGAAACAACTAAATTGTCTTCAGTGTGACTGTACCATTTTGCTTTTCCAGTGTTAATGAAAATTCTTGTTACTCCACATCTTTGCCAGCATTTGATGTTCTTAGTGTTTGGATTTTGGCCATTTTAATAGGGATGGTATCTCATTGTTTGAATTTGCATTTCTCTAATGGTTTTGAACATCTTTTCATATACCCATTTGTCATCTGTATATCTTCTTTGGTAAGGTGTCTGTTCAGGTTTTGTGTTTATTTTTTAACTGTGTGAACATTTTATTATTGTTGGATTTTAAGAGTTGTTTGTGTATTTTGGATACTAGTTCTTTATCAGATATATTTTTTGCAAATATTTTCTCTCATTCTTTGGCTTACCTTGAATGTCTCTTGACAGTGTCTAGAGCAGAAATGTTTAATTTTAATGAAGTCTAGGATATCAATTCTTTTATGAATTTTGCCTTTGGTTTTGTAATCTAAAAAGTCATTGTCATCATACTTGTAGAATGTTTAGAGCTATCCCAGAAATAAGTCCACAAATATATGTTCAATTAATTTGTGATATAAGGAGCCAAGAATGCAGAATAGGAATAGGGAACAGATTATTCAATAAATAGTATTGGGAAAACTGTACAGGCACTGTCTTACACCATACACAAAAATCAACTGAAAATGACTTGAACATAAGACCTGAAGCTGCAAAACTATTAGAAGAAAACATAGGCGGTGAGATCGTTGATATTGGTCTTGGTGATTATTTTTTGTATTTGACACCAAAAGCAAAGGCAAAAAAAAGCAAAAGCACACAAGTGGAACTACATCAAACTAAAAAACTTCTGCATAGCAAAGAAAACCATAAAAAAAATGAAAAGGCAACCTACTGAATGGGAGAAAGCATTTGTAAATTATATATCTTACAAGAATTTAATATCCAAAAAATATAAAGAATGCATACAACTCAATAGCCAAAAAGCAAACAATCTGATTAAAAAATGAGCAGAGGAGAAACCAAGATGGCAGCATAAGTGAACACCTAAACTGCTGCCTCGCACAACAATTTCAAAACTACAACTAAAAGACAGAACAGACACCATCCAGAACCACAGGAAAGCTGGATGAGTGGAAATTCTACAACTATAAAAAAAGAGAGGGGCTCGCAAAGGCTCAGAAGAGCTGTAAAAAGCTAAGGTACAGAGACACATGTGTAAAGAGGACAGGAGGCAGAGGGCCTGGTTGGCTTCCTCTAGCGGGAGGGAGACGGGAAAATCCTGACTGCACTGAATCCCACTTCTGACTGCATTGAATCCCAGTTCAGGGTGAGACTCATATGAGGGGAGTCTGGACTGTCATAAAAAGGGAGGAGTGCACAGAAATTTAGGGAAGCTGTGAAAGGCAGAGGTCTTAAGGCTGAGTCCAGCACAGAAGTTCTCCTGGCACAGACACTGCTGATCCTCACAACCAATTGGCTTGGAGGTCAATTCCCTCCAGTGATACCAACAACAATCAGGACTTAACTACAACAAGACTGTACACACAGCCCAGAAAGGGGTGCACCAAGAGTGTCCACCTCAGGTAACTGGGGAGGCAGAGCTACTGGGCCATATAGGACACCTAGCACACAAACCTACTCTCAACTCAGGGAAGCAGCGAAAATGTGGAGTCAAAGGAACAGATCACAAACAAAAGAAATGGAGGAAAACAAACGACTGGATATGGAGTTCAAAACCATAGTTATAAGGTTTTTCAAGAATTTCCTAGAAAAGATGGATAAATTTAGCAAGACCCAAAAAGAGATGAAAAAGGACCAACTAGAAATTAAACATACACTGACTGAAATAAAAAATATTTTACAGAGACCTAACAGCAGACTAGATGAATGCAAGAATCAGGTCAAAGGTTTGAAATACAAAGTAACAGAAAACACTCAACTGAAAACACAAAAAGAAAAAAGAATCCAAAAATGTGAAGATAGTTATAAGGAGCCTCTGGGACAACTTAAAGCGAATCAACATCAGAATTAGGGGGGTGCCAGAAGAAGAGAGAGAGCAAGATACTGAAAACCTATTTGAAGAAATAATGTCTGAAAACTTCCGCACCTGGTGAAATAAATAGACTTACAAATCCAGGAAGCGCACAGAACCCCAAACAAAAGGAATCCAAAGAGGACTACACCAAGACACATCATAATTAAAATGCCAAGGGCAAAGACAAAGAGCAGCAAGAGAAAAACAGTTAATTATTTACAAGGGATCACCCATATGATTGTCAGCTGATATCTCAACAGAAACTATTCAGGCCAGATGGGAGTGGCAAGAAATATTCAAAGTGATGAGTAGCAAGAACCTACAACCAAGATTACTCTACCTAGCAAAGCTATCATTCATAATTGAAGGTCAAATAAAGAGCTTCATAGATAAGAAAAAATTAAAGGAGTTCATCAGCATCAAACCAGTATTATATGAAATGCTGAAAGGTATTCTTTAAGAAGAGGAGGAAGAAGAAAAAGGTAAAGATAAAAATTATGAACAAGAAATATATATCTATCAACAAGTGAAACTAAAAATCAAGTTAATTGAAAATCTGATGAACAGAATAAACTGGTGAATATAATACAATCAGGGGTATACAAAGGAAGTGGAGTGACAATTCTCAGGGGAAATAGGTGAGGCGGGGTGCAGGGAGAGACAACAAAAATCATACACCTATGGATGAGGACAATGGTGGGGGCCGGGAGGTAAGGACAGAGGGTGGGGTGGAGCCAGATGGAAGGGAGCTATGGGGGGAAAAAAGAGAAACAATTGTAATCAGAACAATAAAGATCTATTTTAAAAATATGAAAAATGAGCAGACAAACTGAATAGAGATTTTTTCAAATGCCAATAGGTACATAAAATGGTACTCAATGTCACTAATTATCAGAAAAATCAAAATCAAAACCACAATGAGATATCATTTCAGACCTGTCGAATGGCTTGGATTAAAAAGACAAGAAATAACAATGATTGGCAAGGATATGGAGAAAAGAAAGTTCTTGTGCATCATTGGTGGGAATGTAAATTGATGTAAGTATTATGGGAACAGTAATATGGAAGTTGCTAAAGTAATAAAAATAGAACTACCATATGATCCAGTAGTTTCGCTTCTGAGTATTTATCTGAAGGAAGCAAAACACTAACTTGAAAAAATATATGCACCCCATATTCAATTGCTACATTATTTACAATAACCAAGATATAGGAGCAACTTAAGTCTCCATCAATAGATGAATGGATGAAGAAATTATGGTACATGTACACACACACACACACACACACACACACACGGGAATATTTTTCAGCCATAAAAAAAATGAAGGTAACCTTGCCATTTGTGACAGCATGAATGGACCTTGATGGCATTATGTTAAGTAAAGTAGTTGATCATAGAAAGACAAATATTGTATGATCACATAGATATGTGACATAATAATAACAACAATAATAAATTGACCTCAAGGTTTAAGAGAATAGACTGGGCAGGGATGGCAAAATGGGTGAAGATGGCCAGAAGGTATGAACTTCCAGTTATAAGTTATGGGATGACTTAAAGAAGGAAGGAAGAAAGGAAGGAAGGAGGGAAAAGAAGGAAAAAGGGAAGGAAGAAGAGAAAGAGGGAGGGAGGGAAAGGGGGAGGGAGGGAAAAAGGGAGGGAAGGAAGGAAGGAAGGAAGGAAGGAAGGAAGGAAGGAAGGAAGATTCCAGTTAATAATACTGTGTTGTATATTTGAAAGTTGCTAAGGGAGTAGATCTTTATAAAGTTCTTATCACAAGACAAAAATTTATAATGTATGTGATGATGGAAGTTAACTAGACTTATTGTGGGGATCATTTCACAGTAGTATATACAAATATTGAATCATATTATATACCTGTAATAATATAATGTTATATATCAATGAAAAACGTCATCATCAGACCCAGGGTCAACTAGATTTTCTCCTGTTACCTTTTAGGGATTTTATAATTTTCCATTTTATTAAACATAAATGATGGATTTTTGAGTTAATTTTTATAAAGTTTATCAGGTTTGTGTCTAAATTAATTTTTTTTGCACATGTATATACTTTTGTTCTAGTACTATTTGTTGAATATATATCTTTTCTCTACTGTATTATCTTCGCTCTTTTGTCAAAAATCATATTGCCCTGACCGGCGTGGCTTAGTGGATAGAGCGTCGGCCTGCCGGAGTGAAGGGTCCCCAGGTTCGATTCCGGTCAAGGGCATGTACTCTGGTGGCGGGCACATCCCCAGTGGGGGGCGTGCAGGAGGCGGCTGATCAATGTTTCTCTCTCATCATCGATGTTTTCTAGCTCTCTGTCTCTCTCCCCTCCTCTCTGTAAAAAATCAATAAAATATATTTTAAAAAATCATATTATATGGGTCCCTTTTCTGCACTTTTTATCAGTTCCATTTATCTATTTGTCTCTTATTTTGCTACTATGATGTATTGATTATTTTAGCTTTATAGTTATTTGTGAAGTTGAATAGTGTCAATCCTTAAACTTTGTCCTTCTTTATCATAATCACGATTTTTTGCCTCCATATAAGCTTTAGAATCAGTGTTCTGATATTCACAAGATAACTTGCTGGGATTTTGATTGAGATTGAGTTGAATGTATGGATGAAGTTGGAAAAAACTGGTATCTTGACATTATCGAGTCTTCCTATTCATTTATTAGTTATTTTTCAGAGGTATAGTTCTCAGATCTTGTGTTTCATTTTTTGGGGTGCTGATATGAATGGTATTATGTCTTTTATTTCAAATTTCACTTGTTCACTGTCCTATATAATAAAAGCCTAATATGCAAATTGTCTCCTCCGGCGGTTGTATCAACCAGGAGTTGGACCACTTGCTATGACGTGTGTGAAAAAAGGCAGGTGTCGGTGACGAGGCGCTGGCAGTGGACGACAGTGGAGGTGCTGCCAGCCCCGAAGGGCCCTGATGAGAGTGGGACCACGGCAGGATGTTGGAGCAGGTGAACGGATGGTGCCAGGTGAAGGCAGGTGCTAGTGGGGCCTGATCACCCCACTGATTGCTCTACAGACAGCAACAAGTGGTGGTGGTGGGGGATGGGGCCATCGCCTGGCTCCCAGGCAGTGAAGGAGCCAAGGGGGAGGGGCGATCACCCTGCCAATCGCTCAGCAGATGGCGAGTAGTGTTCATTACAGAGAAAGGGCAAATAGCAATATTAAAATATTTCTTCTAATTATTTTCTGTGTGCACGGAGCTTTTTTTTTTGAAATCGGAAATTCTTTCATATTTTCTAAATTAATTATATCATTTGCAAATAGAGCTTTATTTCTTTCTACCAGATTTGCCTTATTTTTTGTTTTACTTCATTTTCCAGGACTTCTAATATGATGTTGAAAAGGAATGTTGCCTTATTCTTGATCTTTCATGGGAAAGCTTGTAGTTTCTCACCCTTAAGTATGATGTTAGCTGGAGGTTGTTTGTAGGTGTTCTTTATCTAATTGAGGGACTTCCCCCTACTATTCATAGTTTGCCGAGAGTTTTTATCAAGAATAATACTGCATTTTGTCAGGTGCTTTTCCTGTATCTGTTGATAGGATCATGCCATTTTTCTTCAACTTGTTGATTTAATGGATTACATTGATTTTGAATGTTGCATACCTAGAAAAAAATCCCACATTATCCCACTGGATACTGGTATATGATTCTTTTTATACAATGTTGGATTCAATTTACTAATATTTGGTTGAGGATTTTTGTGTCTATGTTCTAGTATATATTAGTCTGTAGTTTTTTTTCTCTCCTTGTAATGTCTTTATCTGAATTTGGTATTAATGCTAATGCTTGCCTGATAGAATGAGTTAGGAAGTATTGTTTCCTTTACTTCTGTCTTCTGGAAAAGACTATTGAGAATTGGTGTAATTTCTTTCTTAAACATTTGTTAGAATTCACCAGCAAATCCTATCTGTGCCTGCTGCTTTCTGTTTTGAATTATTATTACTTACTGGTTTAATTCATTTAATAGATTATAGGTCTATTCAGATTGTCTATTTCTTGTGTGAGTTTGAAAAATTGTATTTTTAAAGGAATTGGTCCATTTCATCTAGATTTTCAAGTATATAGGCACAAAGTTGCTCATAGTATTTTTTATCATCTTTTGAATTTCCATGGGATCTGTAGTGATAGCCTCTATTTCATTTCCGATATGAGTAGTTTGCATTTTTGTTGGTGTTAATCTGACTTATAAGCTTATTGATTTTATTGATCTTTTTGAAGAACCAGCTTTTGTTTCATTGATTTTTCTCTTTTGATTTTCTGTTTTCAATAATTCTTTTGTGTTTATTTAGTGTTTGTAGTGAAATATTTAAATTTATTTCTTATTTCCCTTGGTGTGTATTTTTAGTTGCTTTTGTTCTTTTGGTTTTGTTTTATAGTTACTGTGGGAATTATATTTAACATCTTAAAGTTATAACAATCTAATTTAAATTTATTTTAGCTTAACTTCAATAACAGAGCTCTTTCAACAGTTCGGTCCCCACCCCTTTTGGTTGTGAATGTCACAGAATTTTACATCTTTTTACATTATGAGTCCAAAATCATAAGCTAATAATTTTTAATATGTTAGTCTCCTAAATTAAGTAGAAAACAAAAAGTGGATTTACACACCATGATTATAATAATATAACTTTTATAATTGCCCATTTGCTTTTATTGAGATTTTTATTTTTTCTTATGACTTTGAGTTACTGACTTTGGTCCTTTCACTTCAGCCTGTAGGATTCCATTTAGAAACATTGCTTATAGGGCATGTTACATTGTAATGAATTCCCTCAACTTCTGCCTATTTGAGAATGACTTTATTTCCCCCTCAATATTAAAAAATATCAATGGATATTTTTGCCATTGATCTTTTAGAGAGAGTGGGAGGGAGGAGGGGAGAAGAGAGGAGAGAGAGAGAGAGAAAGAGAGAAGTATCGACCGAGAGGGACATGTTGATTGGTTGCCTCCTGTATGATTCTAGGCTGGGTTGGGGAAGCGAACCTGCAACTGAGGTGTGCTCTTGACTGGAATCAAACTTGTGACCCTTTGACTGATGCTCTAATCACTGAGCCAAACTGGTCAGGGCTTTCCCTCACTTTTGAAGGACAGTTCTGCTGGTTATAATGATCTTGGCGAACAGGTTGTTTTCTTTTAGTACTTTTAGTATATCAGCCAAAAATCCTATTAGAAACTCTGAGTTTCTAATGAGCTGATAATCTACTGATAATCCTATTGAAGATCCCTTGTACATGATGATTGATTTCTTTCTTGCTGCTTTCAAAATTATTTTGTTTTTATCTTTTGACAGCTTAATTATAATGGTTCTTGGTATGGGTCTCTTTGATTTCATTCTACTTAGAATTTATTGCATTATTATCCTATATAATAAAAGCCTAAAATGCTAAGTATCCAGTTGTCTAGTCATTGGTTCAACCAATCAAAGCATAATATGTTAATGATATGCTAAGGCCACTCAACTACTCTCTATGACATGCACTGACCACCAGGACCAAGATGCTCTGACAGGTAGGTTAGCTTGCTGCTGGGGCCCAGCCGATTGGGACTGAGTGAGATGGACTGGACATGCCCTGGAACCCTCTTGCCTTCCTCCCTGGCCCTGATGGTGCACCAGTGGGGTCCTTCAGTGTGGCCTGTGCCCTCCCTCAATCCAGGATGTCACAGAGCTGGTTTCAGCCCGATCCCACAGGCCTGGCTGATGGACCCCATTGGTGCATGAATTTGTGTACCGGGCCTCTAGTATGCATTATAATTTTAGAAACCTGATAGTCATAATTTTGATGTTCAGATTTGTAGTAGTTTCTGGATCATATTCAACTATATACAGATAATCAAGTTTATCTGAGATCTAGATATTTCAGAAAACTTTTAAATGAAATCTTTTTTAAAACATTCCTATTCTTATTCCTATTTTAATTTACCTCTTTTATATGTACCTTGATTTTCTAATTCTGCAAAGTATTTTTTAAGGTAAGTTAAATTACAATTGTATTGCTCTCAGAAACCACCAAATACTCTTTATTAGTTTTCTTCGACATTGAGTTTGTTTCAGAAACTCTACCAAACTTTGTTTATTAGGAGTTATTTTTTATTAAACCTGTATAATCTTATTACCCAGTGCCAACCCAATAAATTTAGTTTTAAAAAAGAATTATTTTTTTTAGTTTTATTCAGGTTATAGGAAGATAATAGCCAATGTTTTATTTTTTTTATTAATATATTTTATTGATTTTTTTACAGAGAGGAAGGGAGAGGGATTGAAAGTCAGAAACATCGATGAGAGAGAGACATTGATCAGGCGCCTCCTGCACGCCCTCTACTGGAGTTGTGCTCACAAGCAAGGTACATGCCCCCGACTGGAATCGAACCTGGGACCTTCCAGTCCGCAGGCCGACGCTCTATCCACTAAGCCAAACCGGTCTCGGCTTAGCCAATGTTTTTAATCAGCATAAAGATAAATTGTGTTACCATGCTTCAGTGAATTCTGGAAAAAAGGAAAAGCTTCTATTTTAGAAGCAGGGGGCTTATTGAAAATAAACATATGGGTTCTATTAAGTTTTTTTTAATATTGGAAAATTTGCCAAAGGTTATCATTTTATGACTTGGAGCCCCAGAAACTTCTAAACCACAGGACTCTTTCATTCTAATGTTAACTCATTTATTGGTGATATTTCTTTTTTTCAAGCCGAGTATACGGTATTTGTAGGAGTTGACATGCAAATTTTAGAAGATACCATTTATTCACATAATTGAATATGTGCTGTAGAAATTGACCTCTCTCCTCAATGATTTTCCACCTTGATTCTAAGAGTGGTAGATACCAGGTTTGTAACTTCTTGACAGACAAGCCATTTAGTTAAAGGCTGTTTGAGTATGGTGGCAGTTTTTTTCTCCTATATGGTTATAACTTCTAGGGTGGATTATCTTCCGGCCTTTATTTCATAAACTAAGCAGAGAGCTTCACTAGAAACTAAGTTCCAGATTAGTTTTATATTAACTGTTTAGAAAATGAAATTATCATTTCTTTGTATGAGTTACTCTTTCTGATACCACTATGTATTTTGTTACCAATGTGTGAATGAACAGTCATGCCTTACATTTTGTACTGGTGATTGATTTGATGCTGCTTATTTCTCTGAGTATATTTAGGGGAGGTTGTGGGGAAACATTCTTTCCTATATTGGCGTATGACCATTGCTACTGCCTTTTTTTTTTTTTTAAACTGCCCCCTCCCCATATTAAATATCAGTTTAGTGCAGTGAATTAGATATAATTTTGCTGCCTACAAAATGCTTATGGCCTAATTGAGATATGGATAAGTGAGAAAGTGAGTTAATTGCTTAGATAGGCCTATCCACTGAGATCTGTAATTGTTGTTAAGGGAGGAAGTTCAAGGTGCTCATGTCTTGGGCCAAAGGCTAAGTAAATCTAAACTTGCCAGTAATTTTTTTCTGGAAGTAGAGTCGACTCTCTCCCCACAAAGCCTTTGTGTAACTGGATGGCTCATTGAGCTGGTGTTTACCCCTGCATGTTGTATTAAAAAAATGTGATGAGTATAAGTAAGGTTATCTTTTGCATTCCTATTTTTGACTATGCTGCTCTTGCCTTTTAATTTTTCTGAGCACCTCAAAGAATATCCTTAATATTAACTGCTATCAGCTAATATTATGCAAGTGAAAGGGGAATTTTCTGGCCTATTAGCATTTTATCCCTTTCGTTCCTACATATAAAATGTAGTGAGAAGGAACGCTAAAGAATAGAAGAGAAAGGCAGTTTTATTCCTTATATTCCTCTTCTACATGCCTGAAATATATTTAACTTGTGACCTTCTTTCTTTTTTTTAAAATATATTTTATTGATTTTTTACAGAGAGGAAGGGAGAGAGACAGAAAGTCAGAAACATCGATGAGAGAGAGACATTGATAGCCGCCTCCTGCATGTCCCACAGTGGAGATGTGCCCGCAAGCAAGGTACATGCCCACAACCGGAATCGAACCCAGGACCTTTCAGTCCGCAAGCCGACGCTCTATCCACTGAGCCAAACCGGTTTCGGCTGTAACCTTATTTCTAATCACTCATAGTCTCATGAGTCAAGTATAAAGATATATCTTTTTGATGCTGAGATAGAGAACATATTGCTAATGGCTTATTTTCATCTTGGTGGTGGTGAATATTTTAAAAATGTGAAGATTTGAGATTAGTGGTTTTAACTTTTAAAATTTTAAATTAAATTCATGCTAGTTAACGTATAGCATGGATAGTAAGATAATCTGATTTTCTGATGCCAATTTTTCTGATGTTTCCAAGATGATTTATGTCACCACTTGGTGGAGCTCTTTTATAAATTAGTGCATTGCAGAAAAGCAAGTACTGTACAAGTCTTCACTAATTAGGGTTTATCATTAGAGTAGTTCAAGTGAACTAAATGATAGCTTAGAGGTAGCCTCTTCAAATGTTGATTATTGATTTTTATTTAAACTGTAATGCTATATCTAATTAAAATTGAAATATTGTAAAGATTTTTCTCAAGAGTATTCTTTATTTTTCTTTATAGAAATTTAGTACTTTTTAAAGTTGACTTACTTTTCCTCCTGCTTTGTACTTGTAGGTAATTTGGAAAATATAGTTAAGATTAATGAAGAAGATCAAAATCATTTGTAATTCTACCACCTAGAGATAATTAACATTTGATATATTTTTTGCCTTCCCTTTTTAAATCTTTCACAAAATTGGAATAAAAACAAACACAGTGTTGTTTTTTCCTAAGATATTGTTGGTATTTTTTCATGTTTTAATCTTTTAAATGTTTTAAAGGTTTTATACCATGATATAGTTCTATCTTAACTCATAAAACTATTCTATTTTTACTTTTTAAAATATGTTATTATTGTTTTTGATGGGGAGAGAAAGAGAGAGAGAGAGAGAGAGAAACATTGATGAACGAGGAACATCATCGATCGACTGCCTTCTGCATTCCCCCTATTGGAAATTGAGTCCACAACCCAGGCATGTGCTCTGACCAGGAATCAAACTGGTAACCCCCTTGGTTTCTTAGTCAATGCTTAACCATTAAACACCACTGGCCAGGCTAACTATTTTATTTAAAAATATTTAGGCTATTTCCCCTGTTTTGCTACTATGAGTAATTTGAACATCTGTTATACTAAATCTTGACTCAATTCTCCTATTTTCATGTTATAAGTTATTTTTATATAAACTAAACTCTTAAGGATCTTGATGCATATAACAAAATGTTCTTCATTGACACTGTTTTGAAGTTCAGTATTTTCTAAGTACTTTTGGAAAATACTTTTTTTTCTATTACAAAATAATTTTTCTTATCCTTTGCTCATTTCCTCCCTCTCTATGTTTTACTATTTCTTTTTGTTGATTCTTTTGGCTGGGTATAAAAGAAGTACTTTTCCTCTACTCTAACAATTTTTAAGGTGCTGTTCTGAGCACTTCTCATAATTCTCATTTAAATTTTCAAGAAAACACATCAGTTAAAGATTTTAGATCTTAAATTGCTATCCGAAAATAAAGCTTAGATCTTGAGAGACCAATTAGGGCTGGCTGGAAAGCAGAACGGGATGTATGAATAATCGATATGGAGGTGATATGAATAATGCTATGGAAGTGGGTGAGATTGCTAAGGAAAAGAGAAAGGTGTTGGGCAAAAGTCCTTGGAATTAGGAAACACTAAAAAAGTTGTGAGAGAAAGAAGAGAATGAGGATGTTGTAGTATTTTAAAATCTAAGGAAAAAACATTTACTGTAAGTGTATCAGATGCTACATAGAAGACTTCTTGGATGAAACTAGAAAAGGTCATTCAACTTAGAAAGATAGAGATATTTTTCTGAAATAACACTTTTTAAAAAATGTAAGTATTTTTGTTATACGAATTATATTGGTTTATTAGTTTCAGGTGTTAAAATTCAAGCTTTTTATACAATGTGATCACCCTACTAATTTTAGTAATCATCTGTCACTGAGTAAAATTATCACAATATTATTGATTATATTACCCTTCCACTTTTCACTCATTCTCCCTGTTCCCGTCCTTCAAACATCTCTTTGGTTTCTGTTTCTATGTTTTTGTTTTGTTTATTCCACATATAAGTGAAACCGTATGGTAATTTATCTTTTTCTGCCTTACTTCACTTAGCATAATACCTTCTAGATCTATCTGTGTTGTCGAAAATATTAAGATTTTAATTATTTTTTATTGCAGTATAATATTCCGTTTTACATATTAAGGTGGCTTCCATATCTTGCCTATTGTAAGTAATGCTGTAATGTACATAAGGCTGCATATATATTTTCAAAAATTAGTATTCTTGTTTTCTTTGACTATATAATCAGAAATGGAATTGTTGGGTCATATGGTAGTATATCTATTTTTAGTTTTTGAGGAATTCTGTAGAGGCTGTACTGATTTACAGACTCACCAAAAGTGCACAAAGGTTACCTTTTCTCCATATCCTGGTCAACACATATTAGTTGTTAATTTTTTGATAATAAACATTCTGACTAAAGTGAGATGCTATCTCACTATGATATTGGTTTGCATTCCCCTGATAATTAGTGATGTTGAACATCTTTTTATATGTCTTCTGTCCATCTGTGTCTTTTTTGAAGGTGTTTTTTTTTTTAATGTTCTCTGCCCATTTTTCTATTGGATTATTTTTTGTTATTAAGTTGTATACATTTTTTATATATTTTGACCCACAGGTTGAGAACTGCTAGCAGGGTCACCTAAGACCATTGGAAAACACAGATATTTACATTATGGTTTATTAACAGTAGCAAAATTACAGTTATGAAGTAACAATGAAAATAATTTTATGGTTACATGAAACATGAGGAACTATACTAAAGGGTCATGGCATTAGAAAGGTTGAGAACCACTGCTATAGGGGATGTATCCAAAAAGATATTATTTAGACTGATGTCAAGTAATTTATTTCCTATGTTTTCTTCTAGGAGTTTTATGGTTTCAGTCTTTACATTTACATATTTAACCCATTTTGAGTTTATTTTTGTATGTGGTGTAAGATAGTGGTTTAGTTTCTTTCTTTTTTGTTTTGTTGCATACTGGTGTATCTATCTAGTTTTCTCAGCATCACTAGTTGAAGAGATTGTTGATACTCTGGTGTATATTTTTACCTCCTTTTTTATGTAAGTGAGGGTTTATTTCTGGGTTCTCTGTTCTGTTCTATTGATCTAAGTGCCTGCTTTGTGCCAGTACTATGCTATTTTAATTATAACTTTGTAATATAGTTTGGGATCAAGGAGTGTGTTACATTCAATTTTGTCCTTTCTGAAGATTGTTTTGGCTATTAGGGGTCTTTTGTGGTTCCATATAAATTTTAGGATTAATTGTTCTAGTTCTGAGAAGAATGACATTGGTATTTTGATAGGAATTGCATTGAATTTGTAAGTTGATTTGGGTAGTATGGACATTTTAACAGTATTAACCCTACCTTGGCTGGTTTTCTCAGTAGTTAGAGCATCAGCCTACGGACCTAAGGATCTGGGTTTGATACCTGGTCAAGAACATGTACTTACCTGGGTTGCAGGCCTGATCCTGGCCCGGGTCTGGAAGTATGTAGGAGGCAACTGATCGATATGTATGTGTGTCTCTCTCTCCCCCATCTCTTCCTTCCACTCTCTCTAAAAATTAATGGAAAAACAAATCCTCAGATGAGGATTAACCAACAATATTTATCCTTCCAACCCATGAGTATGGTATAGCCTTCTATTTATTTGTGTCTTTTTCAGTTTCTTTCTTCACTGACTTACAGTTTTAAGAGTACAGTCTTTCATCTCCTTAGTTAAGTTTAATCCTAGGTATTTTATTCTTTTTGATGTAATCATATATAGGATTGTTTCTTCGGTTCATTACTAATTATAGGATTGTGACTGATTTCTGAATATTAATTTTATATCTGACTACTGAATTCTTTTATTAATTCTGTCAATTTTTGATAAATTCTTTTGATTTTCTCTATGTAGTATCATGTCATCTGTAAATAGTAATAGTAATAGATCTCTATGAAAAACAGAGATCTTTGAAAGCTGAGAGAATAGCCTTAGTAGAATAGTGCTTGTATAGTGAGAGTATGTGTTCAGTGAATGCAATATGTGTGAATTGTAAGAGTGTATGTGGTGAGTGTGTGTTGTGTGAATAGTGAAAAGTTTGTATGTGTAGTGAGGACATTAGCTGATAATGTATACCTTATTTATAGAGGATAGGTTATTTTTTTAAGGCGATACAAGCTTATTTGTGATGAAAGGGAAAAGTTTAGGAAGAAAACTTGTAGAAATTATAAAGACAGAGAGAGAGGAATTAATAAAGTAAGTCTTAAAGGAGATGAGAGGCAGTGTGGGAGATAGAGAGGGATTAGAATTGTTAATTTGAGAATGGAAGAAAATGTCTATTTGTCAAAGTCAGAAGACAAGAGAAACTTAGGTTGAGGAAGTTTTGAGGAAGACTGGAAGATAGGGTAATCAGAAATTATTTGATATGAAGAAGAATGTTGCGGCTGTAGATATTGTGATTTTTTTAACCTTCTCACTATAAATCAAGAGTACAGAATAGTATAGCAATTGAATACCAAACTCTTGGTGGGGTAAAAAGATTAAGTATTTCAGTAGTAAAAATGTTAGGAATATAATGTAGCAGTGTGATGAGGAATTATCTTTAAAAAATGGAACAGTAAACTTTCTAGTCTTTAATTTCTTAATCTGAACAATGAGAAACAAATCAGATGACCTTTCAGATTAAAAATTTTTGAATAAAGTGAACCAAAAAAAAGAACAAAATGTATAAAGCTACATTGTAGGTAAGAGAAAGACAAGTAGGCCAATGGAACAGAACAGAGAATCCAGAAATATTTAGACATACATATATAGTAAGTCTTTGCACATAGAGGTGCAAAAGCAATTCAACTAATGAAAGTATTCTTTCAGCAAATGATGCTGGAGCAATTGGACATTTATAGAAAATGAACTTTGAGCCCTGCCCTGCACCATTTATAAAAACTAATGCAAATGAATCATAGACCTACACTTGTAGAAGATGACATAGGAGAAAAGTTTTTGTGACCTGAGATTACACAGAGATTTCATAGATAATATCACTGTAAGCATGATCCATAAAAGAAGTTAATAAATTGACCTTCATCAGAATTAAAACCTTACACTCTTTGAAATATACTGTTTAGGAAAATGAAAAGACGAATTTGAGTTAAAATTTTTGTAAAACACATATCTGTTAAAGGATTTGAGTCTAGAACATATAACTAAATAACACTTACAATGTAATAAGGCAAATTAAATAGAAAATTGGCCTAAGATATAAAAATATCTTCTACCAAAGAAGTGATATGGATGTTGAGTAAGATTTGTAAAGTGCTCAATGTCCTTGTCCTTGGGAAAGTATATAAAAAAAAAATGAAAACGTACATTTACTTATAGACTGTAGTTAGCAATTTAAGATTAGTGGCCTTATTTATAACAGTGTATTAAACTCTTGGAATGGATAAACAAATTGTGGCATATTCATACAATGGAGTGCTACTCAGTAATTTAAATGAGTAAATGCTAATAAGTACAATATGGATGAGTTCTAAGAGGGGTTATTCTGAAGGAAAGAAGCCAGACAAAAAGGGCTATAGACTATATAAGTCCATTTGTATCACATTCTGGGAAAGGAATTAAAATCAGGTCAATGATTGCCAGGAGTTAAGGATTAAAAAAAAATCCCTTTTTCTTAAAGCAAAATGAAACAAAACTATAAAATTCTAGTATTCCCAAGGATGGATATTTATTGTATAGAGAAGGTAAGAAGGTCAGATAGTGGATAGTGTTGAGACAGAGATGGTTTAGTGCAATGAGTGCTTGATACACTGAAAATAGTTTTGCTGCTGCTGATAGTTAACTGATTCTGTGGGTACTATGCCAGGTTCCATGCTGATTACTTAAGAGCACCTCACTGTTAATTTGTGACTCAATGATTAGACACTGTTAATAACATCCTAACTTTAGCAGAAACTGAGGTTTGATTAGATTTAAGCAAGTCATCCACAGTTACACTCCTAGAGTATGTATGCAAACTGTTGAACCAGAATCCATGCTCTTTATGTAAATAATAGAGTGTAAGTCCTAGGAAGACAGTTTGTTTTTGTTTCTGTGAGTTTCATCACTGTGTGCCGAAAGTCATAACTATGATAGTTGCATAATGAAAATTTTTATTTTATTTATTTTTATTTTTAGAGGTGTTTTTTTTAATTTCTTTATTGATTATGTTACATATGTGTCCTTATTCCTTCATAACCCCCCTGTTATCTGTGTCCATTGGTTAGGCTTATATGCATGCATACAAGTCCATTGGTTGATCTCTCCCCCTTACCCCCACCCTGCCCTACCTTCCCTCTGAGGTTTGATGGTCTGATTTGAAATAAGCCAGTCAGAGAAAGATAAATATCACATGGTCTCACTCATTTATGGAATATAATGAACAACATAAATTGATGAACAAAAACAGATTCAGAGACAGTGAATATTTCTTTTTAAAAAAAATATTTTTATTGATTCCAGAGAAGGAGAGGGAGAGAGAGATAGAAACATCAATGATGAGAGAGAATCACTGATTGGCTGCCTCCTGCAGGCCCCACACTAGGATTGAACCCACAACCCAGACATGTGCCTGGGCCAGGAATTGAACTGTGACCTCCTGGTTCATAAGTTCATGTTCAAACCTGGTTGGGCCAAAATGAATATTTCTTGAAAAATTATTAGAGATCTAAAGTTTTGGAAAATATAAAAAAAATAAATTAGAAGGTGCAAAGAAACATATATGAAGATAAAGATGTGATTTTTAAATGATTGTGAATTTGATGGTTACACTGTTGATTTCGATATATCAAATGACTGTTAAATTGTTTTTGGTGTGTCCTAATAAAATCTGCTGTTTTAAAAAGTGAGAAAAATGATTATAGAGTAGGATTTGTAGTTGATTCTAATCTTCATGACTTGGTAAATTCTCCTCAAAAATCTTGGTGGCATCTAGGTATAACATCAAAATGAATGTTACTGGTAAAAATAAAAAATGCAAGCTTTATTCATATTTTTACATATAAAATTTTATATAATTAATTTAATATATAATACACACACACACACACACAATCTTGAGTACTTTAATCAATAAATTTTACTTTTAGGACTTTCCTAGTTGGAAACTGATCATTTTCTTTACATAGGTACACAAAAAATATTTGCGGGTGAATGTGTCATCCAGTTTTATAATCTTGATCTCAGCCATAATCTGGTTCCCTCTAAAGAACTAAGTCAAGCCGAAACTGGTTTGGCTCAGTGGATAGAGCATCAGCCTGCAGACTGAAAGGTCCCAGGTTCGATTTTGGTCAAGGGCACATCCCCAGTAGCGGGTGTGCAGGAGGCACATATATCTTGGTTGCGGGCACATCCCCAGTAGGGGGTGTGCAGGAGGCAGCTGATCGATGTTTCTTTCTCATTGATGTTTCTAACTTTCTATTCCTCTTCTTTCCTCTCTGTAAAAAAAAAAAATCAATAAGATATATTTTAAAAAAAGAACTAAGTCAAATAGATGATTAAAATATTATTTAATAGAAACAAGTTTAGAAGAAATATTTAATTTTCTTCCCTTGGTATATGTATGAAGAAGAAAAGGCATTTTATCTAAATACAGTGTTAATTGGAATGTGACTAGAACAACAGCAGGAGCAAAAAGTTTTATAAATTATCTTATATTAAGTTCATACATTTTGCTCATTGGAAAATTACTCAGGCTCTTAAAAATCAGAACATATTTATATAACATTCCACTTAAGCATTTTATTATTTCAAATGAATTCATGTTGAATTGTATTGGCTATATCCTAATAAAGTTTGTTATTAAAAAATGAATAAAGAACATATTTTATTTTTACAGCTTTAGTTACTTCGTTTCTCAGCTTTTAAAATAATTTTAAAAAAGATTGAAGTTGTTGACAACTGACACATTGAGAGTAGTTAGGTTCAACAGGCCTTATAGCAAAGAAGCAAATAAAAAACAACGTAAGAACTAAGCATAAAAATGTAAAAATCCTGGTATTTGGGAAGTTATTTACTATAGAGACAAACCACCTTTTGCATTTCAGTAGTTACTGAAAAATTGACCATTTATATATATATATATATAAAAGCCTAATATGCAGATTGTCCCCAAGGGAGTTCGACCAGGGGACTGATCGCTTGCTATGATGTGTGCTGACCACCAGGGGTGCAGAACAAAGGAAGGCCCCAGCCAGTGGCCAGCGGCTGGGGAACAGAGGCTGCAGACTGAAAGGTCCCAGGTTTGATTCCGGTCAAGGGCACAATTCTGAACAGAGGCCCCAGCTGGCAGCTGGAAGGCCCCAGTTGGCCCTAATCTCCAGCCAGGCTGAGGGAACCTACCTGTGCATGAATTTTGTGCATGAGGCCTCTAGTATTAATATAAGCACATAAAAAAGTTGTTGTTCACTCATTTTATTATAATACTAGAGGCCTGGTGCACAAAACTTATGCATGGGGAGGGGCTGGGTTCATCAGCCCGGTCTGCACCCTCTTGGAATCCAGGACCCCTTGGGGGATGTCCGACTGCCAATTTAGGCCCGGGATCAGGCCTAAACTGGCAGTTGGACATCCCTCTTGTAATTGGAGACTCCCTGGTTCTTAACCACTCGCCTGCCTGCCTCATTGCCCCTATCTGCTCATCTGCCTGTCTGATCACCCCTAACCACTCACCTGCCTGCCTAATTGCCCCTAACCACTCACTTGCCTGCCTAATTGCCCCTAACTGCTTGCCTGCCTGCCTGATCGCCCCTAACCACCTCTGCCTCTGCCTTGGCCCTCGCTGCTGCTGCTTTATCTAGAAGGTTGTCTGGAAGGATTCTGAAATGACATCTGGAAGATTGTTTGGCTGTCTGGTCTAATTAGCATGTTATACTTTTATTATTATAGATAATATACTTTTAGTCATTATTAAGCAGCACATGTATACTTTGTATAATCAGTTTCAGAAATAGTAAGTATAATTTCAAAATCTAATTTATTGAGGTATAATTTACAAATATTAAAATTAACCACTTTTAAGTGAACAGTTCAATAAATTTTAACAAATGTACTTAATCATGTATGTACCACCATTAAGATATAGAAATTTATGATTACTCCAGAATTTGTTCTCATTCTCCTTTTTAGTTATACCCTAACATCCTTACTCCTGTCCCCAGGCAGCAACTGATCTACTTTGTGACATTAAGAATTAGTCTTACCTTTTCTAGAATTTCATATGAAAGGATTGTACCCATACTCAATGTACAATATGAACCCATTTGCATCTGGCTTATTTTTCTCAGTGTAATAATTTTGAGATTTGTCTATTGATATTTATGGTGTTTATTAATACTTTTCTTTTTAATATTGACTAATTCCATTGTGTGGACATACTATAATTTATCTGTTCACTTGTTTCTGGATATTGAGTTGTTTCCAGTTTTTTGTTTTTATGAGTGAAGTTGCTATTAATATTTTATACAAAGTTTTCATTTCTCTTGTGTATAAATATCTAGGAGTAGAATTGCTAAATGTTATGGAAAGTATACACTTAATAAGGACTTGCCAAACCTGTTTCCCAAAATGGTTGTATCATTTTACATGTTTACTAGCAATATCTGAATGTTCCATTGCTATATATCTCCATCAATCTTTGATATTGTTGGTCTTTTTAAAAAAAAATGTTTTTGTTGATTTTTAGAGAGAGAGAGGAAGGGAGAGGGATAGAGAGATAGGAGCATCGATGTGAAACATCCATCGGCTTTCTCCTGCACTCCCCTTACTAGGGATGTGCTCTGACTGGACACCAAACCTCTTGGTTCATGGGTCAGTGCTCAATCACTGAACCACACCAGCAGGGTAATATTGTTGATCTTTTTTATTTAAACATCCTAGTTGGTGTATAGTTGTAATATTAGTTTTAAGACATTATTTCCAAAGTAGATAAAATTAATGCAAAGTTTAAAATCAAATACTGATAAGCTTTTTATTGTGCATAAATTTGATGGTTTAGAATAATTCTTTTTCTAAAGCTTTTATATAATTGAGATTTCAAAACAATGAAAATTGCATCATATTCTTTTCAGTCTTATTGTAATTTCCAATTAAGACTAAGCAAATAGTTACAGTTGTTTAATAGAACATCAGATAATTTGATATCCCTTTTGTTTTCAATTTAATCCAAATTTTACCAACAAAACTGAACTTATGTAGACAGTGATATACATTTTTAGGGGAAAAATATGTATTTTTTTTAAATTTTTAAATAGCAAACTTACAGGAACAGCACAGAAGACAGACAACATTAAAAACATGTACTTGCATGTAGGACAACTAAGTTAGAAAAGTATAGTGAATGGATGGAATCTACTGTATGATAAAAATGCTACAAACACCATTTAGTTGCCATCAATAAGAAATTTACTTGTTTTAAAAAAATCCAAATGCTGGCATTGTCCAGAAAAATTTAACAGGTTTATTTATATTGTTATAAAGTTGAGCTGCTGAAACTTGTTCACTGAAACATTTGACTTGCATTAATGCTTTATGTCCCCGCATTTATATTAAAAAAATTCACACACAAATGAAAATGGAAAAACTGCCAATACCTGATTTCTGTCCCCTATTTTCAACTTGCAATCATATACTTAGGTACCTTTTGACCCCATGGGAAAACAAAAAACAAAAAAACCTAACGTTCAGAACTACCAATAACAGGAAGAAGAGAACTTTTTTAAAAGAATGAAATGTTTTCCATCATAGTGGATTCTTAAGCACGTTCTCCACGTATGCGGCGTGCTAGCTGGATGTCTTTTGGCATAATTGTTACACGTTTGGCATGGATAGCACACAGGTTGGTGTCTTCAAAAAGGCCAACCAGAAAGGCCTCACTTGCCTCCTGCAAAGCACCAATGGCTGCACTTTGGAAGCGCAGGTCTGTTTTGAAGTCCTGAGCAATTTCTCACACCCGATGCTGGAAGGGAAGTTTGCGAATCAGAAGCTCAGGGGACTTCCGATAACGTCTAATTTCACGAAGTGCCACGGTACCGGGCCTGTAGCGATGAGGTTTCTTCACCCCTCCAGTGGAGGGCGCACTCTTTCGAGCGGCTTTGGTCGCCAGCTGCTTCCTCGGGGCTTTGCCCCGGGTCGATTTGCGGGCAGTCTGCTTGGTACGAGCCATGGTGCAGAGACCTCTTTACTGACCCCCCTTCTCCTTCAGCTGGAGCTCGGCGAGCTGGAGGCGGCGCAGGCGTTGGAGAGCGACGGCGGCTGCGAACACCTATGTATTCTAATGATGAAAAATATTCTGATAATGAAAGCCATCGCTAATTAAATACTAATTAATATGCCAGACATTATGCTAAGACATTCATTTTAATTAATTCTTACAAAGTAAGGTATGCAACAAGTATAGATCAGAGATACAAATTTCCCAGAGTTAAAATATACATAAGTCAGTAGATTGCTAAAATAATGAGTGAATTAAAGCAAAAGCAAAAAAGAGGACAATCAAATTAGAAAGTGGATTTTTTAAAAATATATTTTTATTGATTTCAGAGAGGAAGGGAGAGGAGAGATAGACACATCAATGAGAGAATCATTGAATGACTGCCTCCTGCATGCCTCCTACTGGGGATCAAGCCTGCAACGCAGCCACATGCCCTTGACTGGAATCGAGTCCAGGACTCGAACCCAGGACGCTTCAGTCTTCAGGCCGATGCTCTGTCCTTCTGACCAAAACCAGCTAGGGCATGGGCTTGTTTTTTAAATAATTTATTTTTAAAATTTCTGAACTCTGAAATTTTTTTTAACTTGCTTTGATGACATTGAATTATTGAAAAATGAATATCAAAGAACTGACTGACCCCTAAATTTTCCACAGTAAGTTGTAACTTAACTTTTTTTAAATCTCTCTGTTATTTCTTTTGTCTTATAATATAAAAAGTAAGTATTTGTTATTAGTGTAGAATTCAATGCTCTCAAGTATATGCCATCATAATGGTTTAAATACTATTTTGTTATGTTGAATAAAAATTACATATAACACAAATTTAATACAGTATTCAGTTGTGAATATTTTAATGAAATTTTTGAATTTTTTCTTTTTGTTTGTTTTCAGGAAAGTTATATTCAGAATAAAAAGGAACTATGGGGCATCTGTATTTTTATTGCAGCAGTTGACCTAGATGAGATGCCATTTACTTTTACTGAGCTGCAGAAAAACATAGAAACCAGGTAAAATTTTTTCAACAACATCACCTCTATTATTAAAGAAAATTACATCTGAACTTTCTTTCCTCTTGATAAACATTAGTAAATGAAACACAAAGGACTTAGGTCAATTAGTGAACTATCTTTCTCTCATGGAACCCTTAGTGAAAGTGCTACACTTTCTTAAAAATGTATCAGTTTGTGTCTTGGCAAAATTATCATCATTGACCTTCTTTGCCTTAAATTGTCAAGTAAAGTGAATGAATCATAATTATACTTACTTTTTTGTCAGATCAGCAAAAACATATATTCTGGTGTGCCACAGAATTTTAGTAATTAGTTTATGTGTGATGAAAAAGGTTGAAAATTGCTGACCTGGTGAATTAGAATTGTTTCCCTCTTAGAGCTTTCAGTTTAACTTTATTAAATAAAATTGCTAAATCAAAATAGTTTATAAAGCTGAAAAGTAATAAAAATATGTAAGTAAAATTTCACATTAATTTATCCATTCAGCAAATGATTTAGTGGCTTCAGATTAGAAATAATATGGATGTTTGGATTAACATAAACTATATAAATCTGGGCTCTGTTGTTTTATAAGCTATATTACTTGGAGCAGACTTTTGATCCTTTAGTCTCAAGTTCCTTATCTGTGAAGTGAAAATTAGCTACTTCATAGAATTATAAGAATTAAGTAACTTATGATGAATATAGAGATGTAAACACAGTAAAAACTCAATATAATGGGCTAATTTGGGCAAGGGGTTAAGGCCCAAAGTCCGTTATATAATAAAGTAGGTTTTCCAAATGCATATGTTAAATTGACAAGTTAGTTTACCTATTTTTATTTATGTAGACATGTTTTGTATAATTAAAATTAAATATGTATGAAGTTTTCTATATATATCACTGTAATTTTAAATGTGTACTCACTAGGTTCAGTAAATGCTTACACTCATGAATCACATGAATAAACAAAGGCACAAGGAGGGGTCTTGGCTTAGAGCATGTGGGAACATTGCCCTCACTTGTTAAAACTATTGCAGAAAGTCATACCATTTGACAATAGAACCAGTTCCCTACTGCACACCATGTGGTGTGATCACATGCTAATCATTCCCAAATATTGCTTACCAGCCCTGACTTGGATTTAAATATGTAGACTATAATTGTAGATATATAATACTAGAGGACCAGTGCACACAAAATTCCTGGAGACACAGACCTGCTGTGCTCAAGTGGGTCGCCTCTGCGAGCGAGCGAGCTGGGAGCCCCTCTGTGCAAGCCACAAGCCTCTCCTTGCCCTGCGTGAGCGGCTCACAAGCCTGGGGAGAGACTGACAGGTGCTCCATGCACCTCATGGTGCCCAGTCATTTGGTCGTTCTGGCTTTACGACCACTAGCCTTAAAGAGATTTATTTATGTTGGCAGAATTACCACAGTGTTTTTTTTCCAACATATGACCTATTTGCTAAAATGTTAATTTAATCATAAGCACATCTTGGCTAAAAGCATTTTAAAATTAATCAGAGTGTTAATTTTCACATGTAACATATGGACCAGAAATTTTGTTTGTTAAATCTGAAATGCATTAAATCAAGATCTTACAAAATTGAGGGTTTACTGTAGTTCATAGTCAATACCTATAACATCTTAGGCACTAATGGGGTGTTAATCTCTTTTTCTGTAGCCCTGTCTCCCCATTACCTGCAACCCTCTATTTCCCTCCCACCCCTACCCCTGCAAAAAAAAAAAATGGAAAGAAAGAAAACTTGAACAACTGCTAGGTAATATAATACTATGCTAGGTTCTAATGATATAAAGGTGAGAATTAATCTCTGACCTCAAGAAATTCAATTCAGTGGGGGAAGATAAAAGTAGACAGATAATTGCAATACGGTATTATATTCATAGACTATTAAATAAATATGACAGAGAAAGGCTATTACATCTTTTATCTATAAAATGAAATAATTTTCCTGGCAAAGTTTTTCCTAAACCTGATTCACAGAGCAACCTGATTTATAACTTGGGCACATCATAAATATAGTAATGTATTTGGTATACTTTTTTCTTATGCAACTTTCACTGTTCTGGTAACTATCCAGGAGTGTTATCTGGACAATTGCATCTTAAATGTGCTTTGGTGAAGGACTAGTTGTTTTTTATTTCGAATATGTCACGGACTGATATATATTTTTTAAATGTAGTATAAATAAATTAAAAAAAAGAAGCAACAAAATCATAGTAGACATAGGACTAAACTTTTTATTTTAAGATTCAGCAGGGATAAAATTAGTGTCCAATTGCCATAACATGCTTACTCTTAATTTCTGTACTTTTGTTTAATTGTGGTCTGGTAACAAACATTTCATAGACCAGTATCTACTCAGGGAGCGTCGGTCTAGAACAGTGGTTGGCAAACTGTGGTTCGTGAGTTGCGGTTTGCCGCTCTGTTGACTAATGAATTTGCAGACCACTGGTCTAGAATATGTAGTTATCAACAAATCTATGTGTCTTAATTATGGCTTTTTAATGTTGGCCTGTCAGCCTGCCTGCCTGTCTATCTTGCCTCTTTTTTCCTTCAGAGGAGGGCCACAGAAGGAATAGACAGTCACATAAGTTAACCCTAGAAAAAGAAGGCTTTGTATTCACAGATCACAGTTTTCATGGTGCTCCATGGATAGGTAATGCCATATATCTCATTAAAACCATAACTGTATGGTTCTTGAATAAATGCTATTATAAGGTTGATTTCTTTTTCTCCTGGATGTATCTACACATTTGCTCCACTCTCTTTTCTAAGTAACTATCTGGTCATATACTCCATATTATTTCTCTTCTCCTTTATTGGATTTTCCACATGATGTATGATAGCTGCCCTAAACCCTTCTATATCAAAGGAACTTTTAATAACCTTCTTTTTGGGCTTTGTGCCTTTTGCTGATAGCTGAAATTTTTCCAGTTTTCAAGATAACTGTCTGAGTACTCCCGCCCATTTTTTGGAATGAAACCTGTAACTTTAGTTGCTGGACAGCCTATGAATGGGTCTGGTGACTACCCTGGAGGGTGGTCCAGGAATGGGAATTCAGTTGGAACAGGAGAGGAGAGTACCCATGTGGGGGAGCTTTGGAGATGCAGGTGGTTGCATACAGGGAGATTGAGTCAATAAATTAAAGATAAATGGATTCTAGGCTTTCTTACTGTCAATGAAGAGTTATAAGCATGAAATGAAACAATTGAGTTTATGTTGGAATTGGATAAATATGTGAACTTACAATTTTAAAAACATATAGGTGGATAATAGAAATAAATATATATTTATGTATGTCTTTTATTATCCTTTATATATTCTTAATGATAAATAGATGTAGGCATAAGTATATAGATATAAAGGTGTAGGTTGAAGACTAGTGGATTATTTTTCTCTTCAAATTCTAGGAAAATAAAAAAGGAATTCCTTCCAAAGGATATCATAGTGATTTGATATAGAGCTAATAATATTTTGAATTGAAATGTCTATGCTTTGAAAAAATGAAATAAAGTAAATTTTTAAAATTGTGATTTACTTTTTTCTATTCTTTCCTTTGTAGTGTCTATAAATTTTTTTACTTACTAAAAGAAATTGATACCAGTACCAAAGTTGATAATGCTATGTCAAGATTGTTGAAGAAGTATAATGTATTGTGTGCACTCTACAGCAAATTAGAAAGGTAAAGTAAAAAAATTTTATTAGGATTATACCCTGGTTTTTAATATCATTTTTTATGGTTAGATTCCATCTGAGAACTATTACATATTTAGGTAAAGTTATTAGGTATCTTTTAAAAAATGTATTTTTATTGATTTCAGAGAGGAAGGCAGAAGGAAAGAAAAATAGAAGCATCAATAATGAGAATCATTGATTGGCCTTCTCCTGCACGCCCCTTACTGGGGATTGAGCTCAAAACATGGGCATGTGCCCTGACCAGGAATAGAACTGTGGCTTCCTGGTTCATAGGTCAATGCTCAACTACTAAACCATACCAACCTGGCAAAGTTATTACGTATTACCCCTTAGACTTGTTCCCTTTGCTATAAGTTTTCTAATTAATTCTTCGCTTTTTAACTTATCCAATTATATGCATTCAGAATGTTTTCTCCAAATTGGTTTTTCTATGTTTTCATGTTTCCATTTGTTTTGCCAAACTTTAAGCTTAGTGTCCACTTTAGCCTTCTCTGTGAGGAGACTTATAGTTTTGAGTGGAAGAGTGACCTTAAATTTAAACTTTTTCTTAATGATGTTATTTAATTTAGAAAGAGAAAACATATTGGTGATGGAAGATATATGTAATGTGGGAAGATATATATAATATGTAATTCCAAGCTGTAATTGTATTCCCAATGGTGGTTTAGAAGACTTTTTGTTCAACTAGGAAAAAGATGAAATTCAGATAAACTTAGATTAAGTTTTTAATATACTAGTACTTTTCATCCAAGTCTGCACTCCTAGTATTTCTTACAGTCCTTAATTCGGCATGTGCCTATTACTATGTTTATTTTGGGACTCATTTTATTTGTGTAAAAGAATATGAAAGTTAATGTTTTAGCTAAATAAGCAGTTATAAGAGAAGGGAAAAAAGATGTATCCTTATTAAGGGAGAGAATGAGTATGGAGATAAGAGTTGAAAAGAAACATCTTCTCAAAAGGATGTTTCTATTTTTCCTTTTCTTTTTTGATTGGTATGTCAGCCCAGCTTCAGAGTTGTGATGGTGAATGAGAAATGTGGAAAGAAAACTGAAAGATTGGCCTAGAGTTTTTAAAAAAAATCCTTACCTAAGGATATTTTTTCCATTGATTTTTAGAAAAAGTAGAAGGGAGAAGCAGGGGAAAGGGGAGAGGGGAGAGGGGAGAGGGGAGAGGGGAGAGAGAGAGAGAGAGAGAGAGAGAGAGAGAGAGAGAGAGATCTATGTGAGAGAGAGACATCAATTGGTTGCCTCCTGCATGAGGGGCTGGGGATTGAACCTGCAACCAAGGTATGTGCCCTTGACCTGGAATCAAACCTTTTGATCTGCAGGCTGATGCTATAACCACTGAGCAAAACTGGCTAGGGTGGCCTAGAGTTTTTTGAAGAAATTTTTCTTGTTCCTGGTTTTTAATTGTAATATAGTAGCATCGGTCATCATTATTTTTTTTTAATCTTTCTTATGTAGAGTAGAAGCTCTTTGCACAGGAAAGAAGGGGAAAAATATATTTTTTAATATATATTTTATTGATTTTTTACAGAGAGGAAGGGAGAGGGATAGACAGGTAGAAACATCGATGAGAGAGAGACATCGATCAGCCACCTCCTGCATGCCCCCTACTGGGGATGTGCCCGCAACCAAGATACATGCCCTTGACCGGAATCAAACCTGGGACCTTTCAGTCCACAGGCCAACACTCTATCTCCTGAGCCAAACTGGTTTTGGCTAAAAAATGTTTTTTGTTCTTAAAAATGAACTAATTTGCCTAAGGCAGTAGTCAGCAAACTCATTAGTTAACAGAGCGACAAACTGTGGCTGCGAGAGCCGCAGTTTCCCGACCACTGGCCTAAAGAATGTGAATTGTCAAATACTTGGAAAACACAGAAGGGCATAAATAAGAAAGTATTTAACACTGGAGATAAAATTAATAAACCTTTAACACGAGATAAAATTTTTTTCTTCAGATATTATTTTACATAGAGTAGATCATATTGTATATATGATTTTTGTCTTGGCTTTTTTTTAAACATAATTGGGACTTTCTAAATGCTTTTCTGTCCCTTAAATTTGTTTACAAACTTTTATCTCATATCTTGGAGCTTATCCTAAGAATATTGTCCTAAATAAAAGAAAGCTTTATAGATTTTTTATCACAATACTAGTGGCCCGAAGCATGAAATTTGTGCATGAGGTGAGGGGTGTGTATGGTGTCCCTTAGCTTGGCCTGCTCCCTTACCAATCTGGGACTCCTCAGGGGATGTCCAACTGCTAGTTTAGGCCGACATTCCTCTCACAATTTGGGACCACTGGCTCCTAACCACTCATCTGCATCTCTCTCTCATTGCCCCTAACCATTCTGCCTAAAGGCCTGATCACCCCCATCTGCCCCCCTCTGCTGACCCTGCTTGCCCCAACTGCCTCCCCCCGCTGGCCTGATCTCCCCCAACTGCCCACAGGTATCCTCGCAGGTAGCAGGTGCTGATTAGGGAAGGATAGCATGATTGTTTCATAGGACTGTAGCTATGGAAGCTTTGCAGAGGGTTCCCCAGGCATTGGAGGGGCAGGCTCTGGTCAGCAGCCCTATAGCAGTGGTTGTCCCTGGAGGCACTAGTGTGGAGCAGGGAGTTAGGGGAGACGTTAAGGGGGTGGTGAAACTAAAGGGGGAGTAACTGTCAAACCTTCCCACTTGGTGCCATTCTTCAAATTGTACATGGCTGTGTTGCAGCTGTACCTGCCCAGGGCATGGTTCCAATTTTCTGGAGCAGGGTGGCAGCTGGGCCAGGGTGGAGCCAGGAGGGCTAGGAGGAGGGTGGGTTTAGCCACGCCCCCAGTGAGATCCAGCGCTCTTCATCTGCAGAGACCTGGTGCTGTCAAGGAGGCGGGGTAGAGGGTCTGATCCTGGGAGGCTGCTCAGTCCTGCCTCCACTCGAGTCTGGAATTGTAGGCAGGAGAAGTGTGTTTGGCCCCAGCAGAGAGGGCCCAGCAAGTGGCCATGAGCCCCAGGTGCCTTGGGGGCTCTGATGGGTGGTTGGCAGCATGCTATCATTATGGGCACCTCTGGCAGGAGTGGTGGGGAAGAGATTGGGAGTCAGAGGTGTGGGCTGCAGCTACCGCTAAGAGCTGGGTCTTCTCCCTATCTGGTCAGCCTTCCCATCCCCCCAGGGGTGCAGGAGCTGAGTGCAGGGGAATTGGAAGATCTCCCCGTGTCTGCTTATTCTTCCTTCTTTGCAGTCTAGGCTCTGTCAGGTGCTCTCTTCAGATCCCCCAGAAACTTGGCTCCAGCTGTCCTCCTCCTGCTGTGTATGCATCAGTATGCAAATTGGTCATTACTGGGACACCATAACGGCAAATAGCAGATTTCCTCTTCATATGTATAGATTATTTATACCAGTGAAAAATTTGCAACAACCTATTCATGCACAACTGAAATAAACATAAAATACCACTCTGTTCGACATAGTACTGGAAGTAATAGCCATTGCAATTAGATAAGAAGAAGAAATAAAAGGCATCCAAATTGGAAAAAAAGAAGTAAAGCTGTCCTGAAAGACTACATCAAAAAACTAATAGACGTAATAAATGAATTCGGCAATGTAGCAGGATACAAAATTAATGCCAAGAAATCTATGGCATTTCTATACACCAATAGTGAACTTACAGAAAGAGAGACTAAAAAAGCCCATTTACCATCGCACCAAAAAAATTAAGATACCTGGAAGTAAACTTAACTAAAGAGGTAAAAGACCTATAAGTAGAAAACTACAGGACACTGAAAAAAGAGATAGAGGAAGATGTAAACAGATAAAAGAGCATATCATGCTCATGGATTGGGAGAATCAACATCATTAAAATGTCCATACTACCCAAAGCAATCTATAGCTTCAATGCAATCCTCATTAAAATACCAACATCATATTTCACAGACCTAGAAAGAACTCTCAAAATATTCATCTGTAACAAAAACCCTGACTAACCACAGTAGTCCTAAGAAAGAAGAATAAAGTAGGTGGGATCTCAATACCAGATTTCAAGCTGTATTACAAAGCCACTGTTCTAAAAACAACCTGGTACTGGCACAAGAACAGACATATAGACTAATGGAATAGAATAGAGAATCCAGATATCGACCCAAACCACTTTGCTCAATTAATATTTGACAAAGGAGGCATGAACATACAATGGAGTCGAGACTTTCTCTTCAATAAATGGTGTTGGAAAAATTGGACAGATACATGCAAAAAAATGAAACTAGACCACCAACTTACACCATACACAAAAATAAACTCCAAATGGATACAGGACTTAAACATAAGACAGGAAACTATAAAAATACTAGAGGAGTCCACAGGGAGCAAAATCTCAGACATATGCTGAAGGAACTTCTTTACTAATACTGCTCTAAGGGTAATGGAAGCTAAAGAGAAAGTAAACAAATGGGACTATATCAAAATAAAAAGCTTTTTCACAGCAAAAGAAACCATCAACGAAACAAGAAGAAAGCCCACTTTGTGGGAGAACATATTTGCATTTGTTATCACTAATAAAGGTTTAATTTCCAACATCTACAGGCAACTTACACAACTTAATAAAAGGAAGATAAATGATCCATTAAAAAAATGGGCAATAGACCTAAATACAGTGGTACCTTGAGATACGAGTTTAATTCGTTCCGTAACCTTGAGGTGTGGGAAACTATGAGATGCTCGAGTCGCGGTAAACTGGTGGGTCGTGTGCAGCCGGCTGATCCGCGAGATTACTCCTATCTCAACTGTTGCTCATATTTCAAAGCAAAAATCGCTCGCTCGATGGCTCATATCTCAAAAATCTCATATGTTAGGGCACTAGTATCTCGAGGTACCACTGTAGAATCTTTTTGAAAGAAGATGGAAGGAAGGCCAAGAGACACATGAAAGCATGTTCAAAGTCACTAATTATCCGAGAGATGCAAATCAAAACGACAATGCGATACCATCTTACACCTGTCAGAATGGCAATCATCAACAAATGACAAGTGTTGGCGATTATGCAGAGAAAAAGGAATCCTCTTGCACTGCTGATGGGAATGCAGACTGGTGCAGACAGGTGGAGAACAGTATGGAGTTTCCTCAAAAAACTAAAAATGGAACTCCCATTTGTCTCAGTATTCCCACTGCTAGGAATATATACTAAGAAACTAGAAACACCAATCAGAAAGAACATATGCACCCCTATATTCATAGCAGCACAATTTACAATAGCTAAGATTTGGAAACAGCCTAGGTGCCTGTCAGCAGATGAGTGGGTCAGAAACCTATGGTACATCTACACAATGGAATAATATGGTACCTTAAAAAAAAAAGAAGGAATTCTTACCATTTGCAGCAACCTGGATGGAACTGGAGATCATTATGCTAAGTGAAATAACCCAGTCAATGAAAGAAAAATACCACATGATCTCACTCATTTATGGATAATAACATTATAAACTGATGAACAAAAAGATAGATACAGAGGCAGTAAAGCAGCAAACAGACTGTCAAATTACAGTAGGAAGGTTAGGGAAAGGTGGGATAGATAAGAGATCAACCAAAGCACTTGTGTGTATGCATATAAGCATAACCAGTGGACATAAGACACTGGGGAATTAGGGTATGCATGAGAGGAGGGGGCAATGGGAAGATATGTACACATGTAACACATTAATATAAAAATAAAAAAATAATATAAGAAATGAAGAAAAAGAAATATAATCTAAGTATTTGCTATCTAATAAAAGAGTAATATGCAAATTGACCATTCTTCCACTACACCCACCAGCCATGCCCACCAGCCAATCAAAGAAAGTATGCAAATTAACCCAACCAAGATGGCTACGGCCACAGAGAGAGCAGGAGAGAGGCTTGGGTTGCCTCTGGCAATGGAGGAAGCCAAGCTTTCCACAAAGCCTGGCCTGCCAAGGCCTCCGCTTAAGGCAACAAAGTTTCAATGGCTGTGCAAGCAGAAGGCTTGGCTCCCCTCCAGGCTACACAGTTTCAATTGTAGAAAATAAATAAATCCCAGATACCAGGGCCTCTGCTTGAGTCGCTGGGGGTCGTGCCCAGCCTGCAAACCATCACAGGCCCCTCACCCAGGCCACCCCATGTCCCAAGGGATCACCCTGATCCAGGATGCCCTTCAGGGCAAACCAGCCGGCCCCCACCCATTCACCAGGCCTCTATCCTATCTAATAAAAGAGTAATATCAGATTGACCATCATTCCAACACACAAAATGACTGCCCCTATGTGGTCAAAAGATCCTGTCCCCATGTGGACACAAAATGGCCAGCACAAGATAGCCAGCAGGGGCGGGCAGTTGACAGGGACCAGGCCTGCAAGGGAGGGCAATTGGGGTTGATCATGCCTACAGAGGAGGGCAGTTAGGGATGACCAGGCCAGCAGAAGAGGGAAGTTGGGGGTGACCAGGCCTACAGGTGTGGGAACCTCTTTCCACGTCCCGCGTGGTTCAGGATTCCTGGGTCAGGGTTCGGGTTCTGAAGGAGGCCGCACGCAAACGAAATGAGAGGCTAGAAAACATTAATTTGGCAATATTGGGGGGCAAGGCGGGAGCCTTCCTCTAGTGGAAAGGACTGCCACTTTCCTTTGGCCATGCCATCCCTTTTATTTAGGTTTGGGATACACCCTTTGCCCTGAAGCAGGCAATTCCAGTAACAAGTAAATTTTCTTATCAGTCAGGTTTGACATGATTGTTTGATGGGGAAGTTCATTGTCTCAATTAGATAGGGAGTGGATGGTTTTGACCTTTCAGAGCTTCAAGGTTGACCAGCCTTCTAGCCTCCTGTTTACATCCACTTAGTGAGAACAATGTCTTGGTTTCCGACACACAGGAGAGGGCAGTTAGGGGCAAACAGGATGGCAGGGGAGCAGTTAGGCATTAATCAGGCTGGCAGGGGAATGGTTAGGGGGTGATCAGACTGGCAGGCAGAATAGGATAGGTGCAATCAGAAAGGCCAGCAGGTGAGCAGTTGGGAACCAGCAGTCCTGGATTGTGAGAGGGATGTCTGATTGCCCGATTAGCCCAATCAAGGTAGGATCGGGCTAATCGGGCAGTCAGACATATCTCAAGGTGTTCAAGATTGGAGAGGGAGTCGGCTGGGCTGATGGACACCCCCTCCTGCCCCTGTGCACGAATTTCATGCACTGGGCCTCTAACTATATTATAAATATAAATTAAGATTTGATCAGGATTAATGTCAATGTGGAAAAAATTCTTCTAATGTTAAATAAATAAAGCAGGATCTATAATAATAAAATTTTAGTATGCTAATTAGACCGGACATCATTCCAGACATCCTTCCAGATGAAGCCGGGGCCAGAAGGAAGTCTGGGTCCTGGGTGCCTGTTGTTAGCCAGAGGGAAGCCGGTGCTGGCAGCAGAGAGAAGGAATGCCTACTCTTCCACTAATGTCATGCATTAGGCCTCTAGTGTACTGTAATTGCAGAAGAAAGAAACCCAGAGACATTGAATGAAATGACTGGAAAAAAGTGTACCAAAATGTTAACTGAGGCTTTGTGTAAGTAACTTACATATGTGTTGCCTGTATAAAAAATTAGGCAGAAACTCTCAAGTCTAATATTTAAGAAAAACTATTTTATAGCCGGAACCGGTTTGGCTCAGTGGGTAGAGCATTGGCCTGTGGACTGAAGGATCCCAGGTTTGATTCTGTTCAAGGGCATGTATCTTGGTTGCCAGCACATCCCCAGTAGGGGGTGTGCAGGAGACAGCTGATTGATGTCTCTTTCATCCATGTTTCTAACTCTCTATCCCTTTCCCTTCCTCTCTGTAAAAAATCAATAAAATATATTTAAAAAAAACAACTATTCTGTAAAGACTGGTATATCAAAATCTTGTACCAGAAATAATCATCAGACTCTTTCTAGATGCAGAATTTTAGTGAGAATGATTTGAAGTACAGTTCTATTTTATTTGTGACTTGCTGTAATAATTTTAACTGTATTTTTAGGTTTTGCTCTGCGTTACGAGATTAGAAATCTTCTTGGGTATTTGTTTATGTTTACCTCTTTCCTTCACCTCTTAGTGATGTGTTATACTTATGATTCTCTTAGAAACTAAGGGAGAGTTAGAATAGAAAGTTAAAAAATGTAATATGGTTCTGATATTTCTGAAGTTTTTAGGTTCTTCCTACCTCCCAGTCCCTTTAGGCCAGTGTAAGCACTCATTATTTCATGTTAGGAAATAGGACACAAGGTCAGAGTTCACAAAGAATTTTCTTTAAAGTAGTAGTCTGGTTTGATGCCCTACCAAAAATGGGAGGCCTCACTAGAATTTAATGTTGAAAAGAATGTAATTTTTTGAGTCAGACAGATTTGGACTCAACATATATTGTGTGATCTTGGATATGTGAATAATCTAACTTCACTGGTTTTCTAATGTGTCAACTGAGTTCATAATAGTGCCTACTCTGTTAAGGTTTTATATCTGTCTATATTTATCTATATATATCTATATCTATGTTTATATCTATTTTTTATTTTAGAGAGAGAGGGAGGAAGTGGGGGGATAGAGAGAGAGAGAGAGAGAGAGAGAGAGAGAGAGAGAGAGAGAGATAGGGAGAGACATTGATTTATTCCACTTATTGATGCATTCATTGGTTGTTTCTTGCATGTGCCCTGACCAGGGATTGAAACTGCAACCTTGGTGTATTGGGACAGTGCTTTAACCAACTGAGCAACACAGCTAGGGACTGTTAGGTATTTTAGATGTATTAAATGAGATAATGCATAGACCAGCTTGGTGCTTCATGAACCACTGGTGGTCTATGAGGTCTGAAAGATAGGCAACCGCTGGCCTAGTCAAAGTTGAGTCCAGTGGCTGATGTAAACATAGTAACCCTTTCCATGAATCTTAGTTCTTTTAAACAAAATTCTGGCCAAATTTCTGAAAATCTGCATACCATATGCCCCTCCAAAGAATCATAATTGACATTGGCAACCCAAGTTTCTTAGAAGTCCTATATAATAAAATTTATTGAATCTATAGTTAGGTCTTTTCTAATTTTATTAGGTTACTAATAATATGTTTATATGTAGTAAACATCAATTAAAATATTCTGGAACTAGTGTTTTGTGGGATATACTTTAAGAAATTGAGGCTATCAGCTGTTTTATTGCAAATAACTTAAGAAACTATAATAAGCATTAACTAAGTGACTCTTAGAACTTGGCTATATGTTAGGTGCTGGGGCTAAAAATCATATGACACTGTGATCATCAAGAAGCTTACAGAATGGGGGGAAATGGTGGCCAAATAGGCAGACATGTTCCAAGTCTTATCTGGAGCAGAGAGAAGGAGCATCTAAATCAAATAACATACACCTGGAATTGGCTAAGTAGACACCCAGCTGGTGAGACAGTTTACAGCCGGGAATGGCAGAGAACACTTGGAGAAGAGTAGGATCGGGGATCTGGGCTGGAAAGAATCACAAGACAACCAAGCAGAGAGGGTCAGAAGGAAGCTGCATGGCACCAAGTCCGTGTCCCTTGGGGACAGGCATAACAATCAACTGTGGAAAGGAAGTTCATAGGGTTGCTGGTGTCAGGAGATTCTAGATCTAAGACTACAGTCATGAGAGGCTAGGCTCAGATGGTGGCCTGAAGAACTGCCCAAGCCCCTTGGTGCCCAGGAGATAGAAACTAGCATTTGCGCAATGTTGCTGGTTTGCTCTTTGCTAAACCCAGTCCATAGGATCTTTCAAATAGAAACACTCACTTGTGACTCAGGTGCAGGAGGAGGTGCAGACTGGTGGAGTCTAGGGAGAGGCTGTGAAGGCGAGTGGGTCAGGGAGAGATGACCAGGAGTTGCATTGGGACATTTCTGACTTCTCTGGACCTAAGCAGCCATTTTTCTCTTGAAGAGCCAGCCCCTCCAAGCAGCCTCAAGGCAGCTAATACAGCCACACCCAGACTACACCCAGAGCAGTAAAAAGGACACAAAAAATCTGAATAGCCCCCAGAAAGGGATAAAGTACCTATAGCCCTGTCAGAAACAGAAGCATGAGAGATTAAAATTGACAACTGGCAGATTGGTTCTGCCTGCTTGCAGTCAGGGCTGTGGAGATATACTGAACCATTCTACAACATGAATGAACCATAAAAACATGCTACATGAAACAAGTCAGTCACAAAATATATATAAATCAAAAATATATATACAGAAAACTACTAACATAATAAAAAAATAGTAATAAGAAATGAATTGTTTAAATTATAAAAATAATGTTTAATGTCAAATGCATTGTTTTTCTAAGTTATCATTTTGTAACTTAATATAACTAAGAATAAAATTCTCTATAGTGGAGATAATTACATTCTATATATATCTGTGCTATCAAATATGGTAGTCACAAGCACCTATGAATAATGAACATCTGAACTGTGACTAGTCCAAATGAAGTCGTGCTATAAATTACATACTGAAGTATTGAAAAATAGAGAAAAATGTAAAATATCTCTTTAATAACTTTTATATGGCTTTGTATTTTCTTAATGAAATGTAATTAACATAACACAAAATTCAGTATTTCATTACTGTTATCTTACTAATAAAAGGTTAATATGCTAATTAGACCAGGAGACCTTCTGGACGATCTTTCAGATGTCCTTCCTATGGTGGTGGGCTGAGGCAGAGGCAGTTAGGAGGTGATCAGGCTGGTAGTGGGGGCAATTGGAGGTGAGCAGGCTGGCAGGTGGAGCAGTTAGGAGCAAACAGGCTGGTGGGGGGGTGCAGTTAGTAGTGATCAGGCCAGAAGAGGGTGGCAGTTGGGGGCAATCAGGCTGGCAGAGTGGTTAGGGGCGATCAGGCAGGCAGGCAAGTGAGTGGTTGGGAGCCAGTAGTCCCGGATTGTGAGAGGGATGTCTAGCTGCCCGTTTAGGGTCAGATAACCCCCGAAGGGTCCCAGATAGGAGAGGGTGCAGGCTGGGCTGAGGGATGTCCCCCTGTGCACAAATTTCTGTACTGGGCCACTAGTTATGGAATAATATTTCATTGTATAACTACACATTTTATTTATCCTTCCATCAGTTTATAAACACTTGAATTGTATAAGAGTATAAAGGAGAACAGTGTTTTTAGTAGTATATAGAGTTTGTTATTTTAACTTTCTTATTTACCATGTCTTATTCTTTTAATTTGTTCCCATTGATTCAATTTATTATTTAGTGTCATTTGTTTATTTCATTAAAATTTTGATTCCATTGGCCTCCTTTGTGCTGCTGTTTTCACACAGATCACATTTCTGTATGTTATAGGCTCAACAATCCTATCTAATAGAGAGAGAATATGCTAATTAACCATCACTCCATCACAAAGATGGCTGCACCCTCAGCTGAGGCCAAGTTCTCATAAGGAGCCTTAACAGGCAGTCAGCAGGGACTTGACGCTACATCCTTCCCTGCCCCTGTAGGGCTTGACAGGAGACCTCAGGCTGTGCCCCCACCTGGCAGGGCTTGACAGGGAACCTCAAGGTGCACTTCCTGTCCTGGTGCTGGGCTAGGGGACCTCAGGCTGCTTCCCCTGCCCCCGCACCAGCCTGGGGTACCTCAGGCAGCACCCTCCACCAGACAGGGGACCTCAGGCCGCACACCTCACCCAGCGGGCTTGATGGGGGACCTCAAGGTGCACTTCTCGTCCTTGTGCTGGGCTAGGGGACTTCAGGGTGCTCCCCCTGCTCCAGAGCCAGGCTGGGGGACATTAGGTCACACCCCCTACCAGGTGGGGCTTGACAGAGGACTTCAGGTCATGCCTCCCACTCTGGCATCAGGCCTGGGGACCTCAGACTACACTCCCTGCCCAGTGGGGTTTGACAGAGGACCTCAGGCCATGCTCCCAACCCAGCTGGGCTTGACGGGGGATCTCAAGGTGCCCTACCTGTCCTGTTGCTGGGGTAGGAGACCTCAGGCTGCTCCCCTGACCCCACCACCAGGCTGGGGGACCTTAGTCTACACCTCCCACCCTGGCATCAGGCCTGGTGACCTCAGACTGCAATCCCTGCCTGTTGGAGCTTGACAGGGGAACTCAGGCCATGCCCCTGACTCCAAGGGGCTTGATGGGGACCTCAGGCCTTGCCCCTTGCCCCAGCGCCAGGCTGGGGGACCTTAGGCCACAACCTCTGCCCCTATACCAGGCCAGGGACCTGAGACCATGCCCCCCACCCAGTGCGGCTTGATAGGGGACCTCAAGGTGTGCTTCCCGTCCTGATACTGGGCTAGGGGACCTCAGGCTGCTCGCCCCGCCCCAGCGCCAGGTTAGGGGACCTAAGGCCGTGCTTCCCACCAAGTTGGGCTAGACAGGGGACTTTAGGCCGCACCTCCCACCCCAGCACCAGGCCAGGGGACCTCAGGCCACACCCCCACCTCAGCATTGGGCCAGGGGACCTCAGGCCACATCCCCTATTCTGGCGCCAGGCCAGAGTCCTGAGACCACATCCCCTGCCCAGCGAAGCTTGACAAGTGTGGGACTGGCTGGGTCTGGATCAAGCCCAATGTGGGGGGCGCTGGTTGGGTCTGGGTCTCACATTTTGAGGAGCATGTGGGTGGGCGGGGACTTGACTCTTGAGTCCTGAGGTGCGCTTCAGACTCTGACAGGAGGAAGGTTTTCATATACATTTTACTAATTTTCTTTCATCTCTGACACTTCTATTATAGAGAAAGGGCAAATAGCGATATTAAATTATTTCCTCTAATCAATCCCCTTTTAATGTGCATGAATTTTGTGCACCAGGCCACTAGTATAATTATATATATAGTGTTATACAGTTGCCTTTTATTTCAATTAGGAGAAGAAATATGCAGTGACATAATATTTTATAGTTAAACTAGAGGCCCAGTGCGTGAAACTCAGGCACAGACGGCGGGGGCGGGGTCCCTCAGCCCAGCCTGCACCCTCTTGCAATCTAGGACCCCTCGGGGGATGTCTAACTACTGGTTTAGGCCTGATTCCTATGGATCCCTAAACTGGAAGTTGAACATCCTCTAGCAGTCGGGACCATTGACTCCTGATTGCTCACCTGCCTGCCTGCCTGATCACCCCTAACCATTCACCTGCCAACCCAGTCACCCCTAACTGCTCATCACTTGCCTGCCTGATTGTCACTAACCACCTCTGCCTTGGTCCCCACTACTGCAGCTTCATCCAGAAGGACATCTGGGATAATGTCCAGAAGGTCATTCATTTGTCTAATTAGCATATTATGCTTTTATTGTTATAGATAATTACCTTTACCAGTGCTTTTTATTTTTTCATGTTGCTGTGAATTACTATCTTGGGTCACTAGTTTTCTGATTGAAGAACTTCTTAATTATTTTTTTGTAAGGTGAATCTCCTCTATACATTTCGTGTTGTTGTTTGGGAATGCCTTTCTATCAATTTCCCTTTTGAGATATAATTTTGGCAGATATATGATTCCTGTTTGGCAAATATATGATTCAGCACTTTAAATATGTAATCCCACTGTCTTCTGATGGTCATTATTTCTAATGAAAAGATAGCTGTTAATGTTGGAACATTTTTCTTTGGCCACTTTCAAAATTTTCTCTTTGTCTTACATCGTTTTTATTTTGATACATCTGCATGTAGATCTCTTTATATTTGTCCTACTTGGAATTCGTTTTTTTTGTGTTTTTTTTCTTGGATATATAGAATAATGTTTTTCATCAGATTTGGGAAAATTTCAGCCATTACTTCTTTAAATATTATTTCTGCTTCCTTTCACTCTTCTCCTCCCCTTATGGTACTCCCAATATCCTATATATTGGTATATTTTTTTGGTGTCCCACATTTCTATGATCCTTTTCATATTGTCTTTTTCTCTTTGTTCTTCAAATTACTTAATCTCTTTAACTTTCTTCATGTTTAGTGATTCTTCTGCCAACTCGATTTATTGTTTGTTTTTAATTAAATCTTTATTATTCAAATTATTACATTTGTTTCTCTTTTTTCCCCTCCATAGCTCCCCTCCACCTGGCTCCTACCTTTCCCTCTACCCTTACCTCCCCCCCGTTGACCTCATCCATAGGTGTATGACTTTTGTCCAGTCTCTCCCTGTACACCCCTCACCCCTTACCCCCTCAGAATTATCAGTCCACTCCCTTTCTGTGCTCCTGATTCTGTTATATTCACCAGTTTATTCTGTTGATCAAATTTTTAATTCACTTAATTTTTAGATTCACTTGCTGATAGATACGTATTTGTTGTTTTTTATCTTTTACCTTTTTCTTCTTCCTCTTCTAAAAGAGTATCTTTCAGCATTTCATATAATACTGGTTTGGAGTTGATGAACTCCTTTAGCTTTTTCTTCTCTGTGAAGCTCTTTATCTGCCCTTCAATTCTGAATGATAGCTTTGCTGGATAGAGTATTCTTGGTTGTAGGTTCTTGCTATTCATCACTTGAATATTTCTTGCCACTCCCATCTGGCCTACATCGTTTCTGTTGAGAAATCAGTTGACCGTCGTATGGGTGCTTCCTTGTAGGTAAATGAACTGTTTTTCTCTTGGTGCTTTTAACATTCTCTCTTTTTCTTTTGCTCTTGGTATTTTAATTATGATGTGTCTTGGTGTAGTCCTCATTGAATATAAAAGGTTATATGGGGTTCTGTGTGCTTCCTGGACTTGTAAGTCTATTTCTTTTACCAGTTTTCAGTCATTATTTCTTTAAATAGGTTTTCAGTATCTTGTTCTCTCTCTTCCTCTGGCACCCCCACAATTCTGATGTTGGTACGCTTGAAGCTGTCCCAGGGGCTCCTTACATTGTCTTCACATTTTTGGATTCTTCTCTCTTCTTGCTTTTCCAGTTGAGTGTTTTCTGATTCTTTATATTTCAAATTTTTGACTTGATTCTTGCCTTCCTCTAGTCTGCTGTTAGGTCTCTGTATAATATTTTTTATTTCAGTCAGTGTATGTTTAATTTCCAGCTGGTCCTTTTCCATCTCTAGTTGGTTCTTTTTCATCTCCAGTTGGTTCTTTTTCATCTCCTCTTGGTCTTGCTAACTTTATCCAACTTTTCTAGGATATTCATTGAAAAACCTTATAAGTGTGGTTTTGAACTCTATATCCAGTCGTTTGTTTTCCTCCATCTCTTTTGTTTGTGATCCCTTCCCTTGTCTCGGCATTTTCACTATGCCTGGAGAACTTCTGTGTTGGATTCAGCCTTATGATACCAGACTTGCAAAACTGCAAAAGCTTCTCTGTTGAGCTTGGGATGGGTGGAATCTCAGGGCTTAAGGGACTGCCTTCCCTTCCAGTCGACCCCGCCCTCCATGACCCCTGAGTCTCACGTGACTGGGTAATTAGTCTGATCCATTTAAATTTAGCTCCCTTTGCAAGAGTAATCTTTGTGTCCAGTCTTGAGGTTTGTCCTAACCTCAGGAGAACTCTTCTTAGCTTTCCCCCTGGTTCTCTCTTAGGTGGTATAGGATTTAGGTTGTTGCTTTCATATAGCTATCAGCTTTCTCTTACTTGCTTATCACCAACATCTCCATTGTTTTCAACAGGGCTTTTAGTCTTGATTGTTTCCATACTCTGTTCCAATGACTTATGCCTCTTTATTTGATATTAATTGCAGTTAATTCACCTGCAGAGAGCTTCAGATCTCTCTGTTCTTAAGGCCTATCTCTCCCCTGGTCAACACTTTGGTGCCACTACTCAGGAGATCAGAGTGGGAATAGTGTCCACTCTTTTGAGTGATACCTCTGCTTTACGAGTAGGGTGCTAACAAGGGGACATAATCCCTTGTCTTATCAGATTGGCTGTATTGGTTGGAACTTCTGTCTTATCAGCTAACTGGAGTAAGGGAAGTCAGGGCCCCAGTAATCTTGATCTGCTCTTCCTGGATCTTTTGTCCTATAACTGGGGAGGAAGGGTGCCTAGACCTCTCAGTTTGTCTTGCATGGGGTATGAAAATGCTGGTATCTTGCACTTCCCAGAGAGATAGTCCTAGGTTGGGAGCTCAGGAGAAAGAGAACCTTATGTCTTGGCTGCACCTGCCCACATTAGAGCTTTGTGATGCTGGGATAGAGAGAAGGAAGTGTTTTTTTCTTTAAATTCCACAGACTATCATTGTTCTTACCAAAATTTAGTAAATTTTCTTGAAGAAATGTTTCTATTTTTGCTTTTATAACCTTAGGAAAATTTCCAGAGACTTTAAATATTTTTGAATAGGAATATTTTGCCATTCTGGAAGTCATTGTCCCAAAAAAGTAGATTTTATTGTACTTTTCAATTGTATTATTTTAGTGAGACTATTTGTTAAATAGGTTTTTATGACCTGATCTGGGATTCCAACAAGATCAAGATTCAATTACAAATGTACAGCTGAGTTACAGGTGCACATATGAAGTCCAGTCCTTTTGTTATTAGATATTACCATGATGTGTGTGAAATGCCATAGATGGAAAAATATTCTTTAACTTTGTTTTATAATGCTATGATTTTTTTTGTTTTTAAAACATATACTTCTTAAATAAGGTTAATGAAGCCTGATGAAATTGATTTTTAAATTATGAAAAATATTATAAAGTAACTTTATAAAAAGCATCATATTAATATAATTATTTTTTCCTTTCAGGACATGTGAACTTATATATTTGATGCAACCAAGCAGTTTGTAAGTAGTTCAGTGCATGTTATTTTTCACTTTTTTTTTTTTTAAGGAAGATCTTTCTGGAGTGATCCCAAATATGTTGATAATGTCAGGGTTAGTTTGATTGATTATAGCATGCTTCTTCATAAAGTAAGGTTATAGTTCTAAGCCCAACAGATTATTTATCTCTCATAAAGAAAAATCATATGAAATACTTACCTTTTACTATATGGGGGAACTAATAAAGTGGAAGTTGTTTCAGTGCAATGTATCATCAACTCTGGGAAAACTGCACGTTCATTGACTAAATCTTTATTGAAGTTCTATTACAGGCACCCTAGAATATATTTTTATTGGTTTTAGAGAGAGAGGAAAAGAGAGAGAGAAAGAGAGAGGAAGAGAGAAACACCAATGTTAGAGAGAAACATCGATTGGTTGCCTCCCATACATGCCCTGACTAGGGGGTCGAACCCACAATCTAGATGTGTACCATGACTTAGAATTGAACCTGCACCTTTTGGTGTACTCGATCATGATCCAACCAACTGAGCTACCTGGCCAGGGCCAGGCACATAATTTTTGTGTAAAAAATTAATATGAACATCTATATTAAAATTTACAAATTATTTTTTAACCTATAACACATGTTCCAACAGCATACTTATGTAAGATCTCTATAGAGTTTTTCTTTGGAAAAAGAATGAGTAGTATATGAGATTTTCTGCCCCATTCAAGTAGTAGTATTAAAGATGATTAATATAAAGGAAAATTGTATATTTATTAATTCTATTCATTATTAATTTCACTTGTTAATTCCAACAAGTGAAGGAATTGGTGACCTAGAATAATCCAAACCTCTATTTTTCTGCTCACTATGTTGATTTTCATTAGAAAACAGAGCAGAACACTATTAAATAACTGGAAAAACTATTAAGTACAGTATAGTATGCTATTTCCTGTGCATAATTAAATTTTTAAATAAAATGTTTACTACTTGGTATAAACACTGAGACAAAGTAGTAAGTTCATGTGTAAATTGTGCATTTAAAATAGACTGTATTCTATTATGTAATCAAGTCTGCATTTAAAAAAGTGTGTGTGGGAGGGAATTAGGTACAGTTAGAAAGCTGTAATAATTTTTTTTTCTCCTCTCTGATTGTTTACTAGGATATCTACTGAAATAAATTCTGTGTTGGTGCTAAAAATTTCTTGGATCACATTTTTACTAGCTAAAGGTAAAGTCCTTATGTTTGTTATATGATAATGTTACAGATTAATTATTGATTAAACTTTTGGACTAAGCTCAAAGTTTTATTCAATTTAATTTTGGCTCCCCCTTCTCCCTATTAACCACAATTCTTTCTGTGGCTTGTTAACTATTAGCAAGTCCTTTTAATTCTAATATTGAAGCAACATTGGAAATAATCTCACTTCATTTCTAATATCCACTCCTCTTTTCTTTCTAATTTTAAAAGAATAATCTTATTGATTTTATAAAAAATTATGTGACTTACTAAAAAGAATTCAAATAATACAACAAAATGCAAAGAAAAACAGAAAAGTTATCCAAAACACATCCAAAAATAATCACCATTAAAATTATGGGGTTTTTCAAAGCAATGTAATACCCATCAAAATCCCAGTGACATTTTTTAAACAAATAGAACAAAATATCAGATTTGTATGGAATGACAAAAGACCCCAAATAACCAAAGCAATCCAGAGAAAAAAATAATGAAGCTGGAGGTATCACACTACCTAACTTCAAATACTATTAGAGCAACACTAATCAAAGCAGCATGGTATGGGCCAAAAAACTTGTATTCAGACCAATGGAATAGAACTGAGAACCCAGAAATAAAACCACATGTATATGGGCAAATAATTTTTGACAAAGGAACCAAAAGCATACTATAGAGGAAAGAAAGCCTCTTTAATAAATAGTGCTGGGAAAATTGCAAAGCCATATGCGAAAGAATGAAACTAGACTAAAATGAATCAAAGACCTAAATATAAGATATGAAACAATAAATTACATAGAAGAAAACATAGGTACTAAACTTAGGACCTTGGTTTTAAAGAACATTTTATGGATTTGACCCTGAAGGCAAGGGAATTAAAGGCAAGAATAAATGAATGGGACTATATCAAACTAGAAAGCTTCTGTACAGAAAAAGAAACCACCAACAAAACAAAAAGGCAACCAACCAACTGGCAGAAGATATTTTCAAACAACAGCTCCAACAAGGGACTAAGACATGGTGGCCAAGAAATGGAAAAAAACTCAACTGTCCTTCAAAAGATCGTTGGATAAAGATGTTAATATATACAATGGAATACTACTCAGCCATAGAAAAGACAAAATACTTACATTTGTGACCACTTGGATAAAACTTGAGAATGTTATGCTAAATGAAATAAGTCAGCTAAAGCTAAGAAGCATATGATTTCATTCATACATGTAATATAAAATTGAAAGCCATAGATGTAGAAAACAAAATGGTGACTGCCAGAGTGAAGTGGGTAGAGGGATAGTAAAGGTTAAAGTTGGCCAAATATATGGTAAAGATGATATGAGCCGAAACCGGTTTGGCTCAGTGGATAGAGCGTCGGCCTGCGGACTGAAAGGTCCCAGGTTCGATTCCGGTCAAGGGCACGTACACTGGTTGCGGGCGCATCCCCAGTAGAGGGCGTGCAGGAGGCGGCTGATCAATGTCTCTCTCTCATCGATGTTTCTAACTTTCTATCCCTCTCTCTTCCTCTCTGTAAAAAATCAATAAAATATATTTAAAAAAAAAAGATGATATGACTTTGAGTGGTGGGCACATATTGCAATGTACAGGACATAAATCATGGAAATGCACACTCAAAATCTATATGATCTTTTTTGAAATTCTTAGGATATGTTTATTGATTTTTTTTTAATATTTTTTATTATTGATAGTATTACACATATCTCCCATTTCTCCACTTTACCCCCCTGTTTATTGATGTTATATAGAGAGAAACATCCATGTGAGAGAGAGACATTTATCAGTTGCCTCCTGTACATGCTATGAACCTTCTAGTTCATAGGTCGATGCTTAACCATGGAGTCATGCCTGCCAGGCAGTGTTTTTCTTTTTTTAAATTTATCTTTATTGTTTAAAGTATAGAAGTCGCCTTTTCTCCCCCATTGATGTCTCCTTTTTCCCACTCCTGTCCCTTCCCCAAATTCGCTATTGATGCTAGCACTTAACCAGTATATTTGTTTCTTTTCTTTTACTAGATACTAGAGGTCTGGTGCATGACATTCATGCACTGGGGGAGAGGGGGATTCTCTCAGCCCGGCCTGTGCTTTCCCGCAGTCCAAGACCCCCAAGGGGTCCTTAGCGCTGCCATGGAGGTGGGAGAGAGTCCCACTACTGATGCTGTGCTCACCAGCCATGAGCTTGGCTTCTGGCTGAGTTGTGCTCCCCCGGTGGGAGTACACTGACCACCAAGGGGCAGCTCCTATGTTCTATGTTGAGTGTCTGCCCCCTAGTGGTCAATTCATGTCATAGTGACTGGTCGTTCTGCTGTCTGGTCGATTTGCTTATTAGCCTTTTATTAGAGAGAATTGGAGGAGAGAAATTCTTTTTATTTGACATCATTCTACTATTTTTAACTAGAATGCCTTCATATCATTCTTTACCTCTATGGTATTTTTAAATAACTTCTTAAGTATATTATTACAAACATATTTTTGTACCATTCCTATGGATCTAGCAAAATATGCTTGATGCAGGGTTACTTATTTCTCATAGTTTCTACACCATCAGTATTTGTTAAGATTGTTTTTTAAAAATATATTTTTATTGATCTCAGAGAGGAAAAGAGAGGGAGAGATAGATAGAAACATCACTTATGAGAGAGAATTATTGATCAGCTACCTACTGTATGCCCCCTACTGGGAATCAAGCCACAACCTAGGAACTGAATCATGACTTTCTGATTCATAGGTCAGTGCTCAAACCAGTGAGCCACATAGGCTGGGCTTTGTTGGGATTATTCATGGTTTATCAGTCTCATATCAAGAAGATAGAAAGTGAATCAAATTTCTCTCTTTCTTTTTTTAAATCTTTATTGTTCATATTATTATATATATTCCTCTTTTTCTCCTCATAGTTCCCCTCCATCTGGTTCCCATCCCACCCCAGGCCCTTGCCCCCCTCACCGTCCTCGTTCATAGATATAAGCTCTTTGTCCAATCTCTTCCTGCACCCCCACACCACCTTCCCCTTGAGACTTGTCAGTCCACTCCTTTTCCATGCTCCTGATTCTATTACATTCACCAGTTTGTTCTGTTCATCAATTTTTTTATTCATTTGATTTTTAGATATATATGTATTTGTTGTCACTTTGTTGTTCATAATTTTGTTAGATATGTATTTGTTGTCACTTTGTTCATAATTTTTTATCGTTACCTTTTTCCTCTTCTTCCTCTTCTTAAAGAATACCCTTTAGCATCTATATGTGTAGTAGAGAAATATTCTAATTAACTGGGGCACCATGATAGATTGACCGGACAGGAGGAGGTTGGGCATGCAGAATTGGGGGCAGGGCAGCAGGAGCCTTCGCGCCCCTGAACTGGGGGAGGGCCTTGTCATCAGCTGCCAAGGCTGCTTCAAGGACCAGAGAGGAAGTCCGGGCCAGACCCACAGTGGCTACGCCTGCTGCGGGGCTAGGGAGCCAGGTGGGGCCAGACTGGCGACTCCAGGGTGCCCGCGCAGCTTGACAGCAGACACCAGGGCAAGTGTGGCTCGCAGGCAGCACCCAGCAGAGCCTGCTTGTGCATTGCCATGGTGTGGAGCAGGGAGGTCTTGCAGTGAACAGAGAATCATGGGGAGCAGGACTAAGCCATCAGTAGAACATCCCCTGAGGACTCCTGGATTGGAGAGGGTGCAGGTTGGACTGAGGGACACAAACCCCCCTCCCCCCCATGCACAAATTTCATGCACTGGGCCTCTAGTTTCATATAACACTGGTTTGGTGGTGATGAACTTCTTTAGCTTCTTCTTGTCTGTGAAGCCCTTTATCTGACCTTCAATTCTAAATGATAGCTTTTCTGGGTAGAGTAATCTTGGTTGTAGGTTCTTACTATTCATCACTTTGAATATTTCTTGCCACTCACATCTGGCCTGCATAGTTTCTATTGAAAATTCAGCTGACAGTTGTATGGGTACTCCCTTGTAGGTAACTGTTTTTCTTTTGTTGCTTTTAAGATTCTTTCTTTGGCTTTTGCTCTTGGCATTTTAATTATGATGTGTCTTGGTGTGGTTCTCTTTGGATTCCTCTTGTTTGGGGTTTTTTGCGCTTTCTGGACTTGTAAGTCTATTTCTTTCACTATGTAGGGGAAGTTTTCTGTTATTATTTCTTCAGATAGGTTTTCAATATTTTGCTCTCTCTCTTCTGGAACCCCCATAATTCTGATGTTGGTATGCTTGAAGTTGTCCCAGAGGCTCCTTACACTATCTTCATATTTTGAATTTTTTTTTGTTTTTCTTCTTCCAGTTAGGTGTTTTTTGCTTCCTCATATTTCAAATCTTTGACTTGATTCTTGGGATCCTCTAGTCTACTTTTGAATCTCTGTATATTATTCTTTATTTCAGTCAGTGTATGCTTAATTTCTGAATTGTCCTTTTCCATTTTTTTTTTTTGGCATTCTCACTAAGATCTTTGAAGGTCTCACTAAGTTCCTTGGAGATTTCTAGAATATTCTTGAGTAACCTTGGAACTATGATTTTGAATTCTATATCCAGTATTTTGCTTTCATTCATTTTTTTCATTTGTGACATTTCTTTGTCTCTGTATTTGGCTACTTCCTGTGTTTGTTTCTATGTATTGGGTAGCTGCTAAGTTTCCTTGAATGGCCTTGTGTGGTAGGTGTCCTGTAGGGGTAGTGGCTCAACCTCCCTAATTACCTGAGGTGGACACTCTTGGTGCACCCCTTTGTGCACAGTCTTGTTGTAGTTAAGCCTTGATTGCTGTTAGTACCACTGGGAGGAATTGACTTCTAGGCCAATTGGCTGTGAGGACCAGCTGTGTCTACAATGGAAGAGCTGCTGTGCAAGAGACACCCTTATGGGGCAGGACTTGCTTTATTGGGGCTTTGGTTCTCACTGAGTCTGCACCTTGAGTATGTCACTTGCAGATGTGAAGAGTTGTAATCTGGTATGGTATCACACTTACCATTGGGTACCCTGTGTTTGGATCTCCAAGGTGGTGCAAAGTCAGCCACTGCCTGGGGTCACCCAGCAGGAGCTACAGAGAGATCTGCAGATTCCTCTTCTTTGTATTGAATTTGGAAGTACCCAGATGAGGTCCAGCTGTGTAGCAAGGCAGGTGACTGCTGCCGGATTGATTACTTTGGGGTTCCCTGACCCAGTTGCTACATGTTTGACATGTTTTAGGCTGAGAAAGGACAGGCCATTCATATGCAAAAGCCCCTGCACATAGCTTGGGTGGGGTTGTAAATTGCGTGGGGCGAGGTCTCAGGGAATCACCAGGGCAGAGCAAACAGCAATGGCTGCCATTTAGTCCTGTACTAGAGCGGTTCCAGCTCAGGAACAATGACCACTGCGTCCACCTCCCTCTGGAAGAAAGCTGCCCTCGGGTTCCTGTCCCAATGCCAAACAGTCCAGTTTCTCACTGTATGTGTCTGCTCCCTTCCCTTCCCTCCGAGTCTTGCCTGGAACTGGAGTTCAGAGCAAGTGGGAGTTTGTATCTCCCTTCCATTTAAAAAAGCAGTGCACCTGGGTGCTAGCCCATTCCATGCCTCCACACCCTCCTATCAATCTCAATGCACTTTCTTCTTTACCTCTTTAGTTTTAGAACTTCCACTCAGACAGCTTTCCCACGATTCTGGATGATAGTTGTTCTGTCTTTTATTTGTAATTTTGATGTGTTTGTGAGAGGCACCAAGTACAGGTGTTTACCTATGCCGCCATCTTCATTCCTCTTAAAACTTCTCTTTTAAAAAACACTCTACAATAAAGAGCCATAATCAAATGTTATAACTATATTTGATCATGATTTGTATATTTTATATTGCTGTATAATTTTTTTCTCAGGTATCTATTATATGCATTTATTTCTTCACAGTTCTGTATTTATATAGTTATTGTATTAACTTTCAGGATTTTTTGCTAAATAATTTATAGATGACTTTAAATTATATACTAATTTTGTTTTTCTTTTTTTTAAAAAAATTTAAATCCTTATTCAGATTATTACATTTGTTTCTCTTTTTTCCCCTCCATAACTCCCCTCCACCCGGCTCCCACCCCTCCTTCTACCCTTACCTCCCTCCCATTGATCACATCCATAGGTGTATAATTTTTGTCCAGTCTCTCCCTGAACACCCCTCACCCCTTTCCCCCTGAGAATTATCAGTCCACTCCCTTTCTGTGCTCCTGATTCTATTATATTCATCAGTTTATTCTGTTCATCAAATTTTTAATTCACTTAATTTTTAGATCCACTTGTTAATAGATATGTACTTGTTGTTCATAACTTTTTGTCTTTTACCTTTTTTCTTCTTCCTCTTCTTAAAGAGTACCTTTCAGCATTTCATATAATACTGGTTTGGAGTTGATGAACTCCTTTAGCTTTTTCTTCTCTGTGAAGCTCTTTATCTGCCCTTCAATTCTGAATGATAGCTTTGCTGGATAGAGTATTCTTGGTTGTAGGTTCTTGCTGTTAATCATGTTGAATATTTCTTGCCACTCCCATCTGGCCTGCATCATTTCTGTTGAGAAATCAGCTGACAGTCGTATGGGTGCTTCCTTGTAGGTAATGTACTGTTTTTTTCTTGCTGCTTTTAATATTCTCTCTTTTTCTTTTGCTCTTGGTATTTTAATTATGATGTGTCTTGGTGTAGTCCTCTTTGGATTCCTTTTATATGGGGTTCTGTGTGCTTCCTGGACTTGTAAGTCTGTTTCTTTCCCCAGATGTGAGAAGTTTTCAGACATTATTCCTTTAAATAGGTTTTCAGTATCTTGCTCTCTCCCTTCTTCTGGCACCCCCACAATTCTGATGTTGGTAACGCTTGAAGCTGTCCCAGAGGTTCCTTACATTATCTTCACATTTTTGGATTCTTCTCTCTCCTTGCTTTTCCAGTTGAGTGTTTTCTGATTCTTTATATTTCAAATTTTTGACTTGATTCTTGCCTTCCTCTAGTCTGCTGTTAGGTCTCTGTATAATATGTTTTATTTCAGTCAGTGTATATTTAATTTGTAGTTGGTCCTTTTTCATCTCTAGTTGGATCTTTTCCATCTCTAGTTGGTCCTTTTTCATCTCTAGTTGGTTCTTTTTCATCTCTAGTTGGTCCTTTTTCATCTCCTCTTGGGTCTTGCTAACTTTATCCAACTTTGCTAGAATATTTTTGAAAAACCTTATAAGCGTGGTTTTGAACTCTATATCCAGTCGTTTGTTTTCCTCCATCTCTTTTGTTTGTGATCCCTTCCCTTGTCTCGGCATTTTCACTATGCTGGGAGAACTGTGTTGGATTCAGCCTTATGATACCAGACTTGCAAAACTGCAAAAGCCTCTCTGTTGAGCTTGGGATGGGTGGAGTCTCAGGGCTTAATGGGTCACCTTGCCTTCCAGTCAGCCCCACCCTCCCCGGCCCCTGAGTCTCACGTGACTGGGCAATTGCTGGAGCGGTCCCTATGCGCGCATGCGCTCTCTCGCAGTGCCTCTAGACTGCTGCCCCTCCAGCTCCCCTGCGCTCCAGGACCACACGAATCTGGGTCCCCAGGGTTTTGCCCGAAACTGGGGTTTAGTGGAGTTAGAAGTGGCACAGTTGGTAAGGTTAATTTTGTTTTTCTTAATGGTTTTTGTTGTTATAATATTTTGGGTGGGTTTTAAAAGTGAAAATATATGAGGATTCATAAATAAGTAGAATTAAAAATTAGCGTATGTCATACTTTAAAATTATCTTCAGAATACATTCTTTAGCTCTTATTAAAACTGGAAATAAGTTTTAAAAAGCAAAAAAACAAAGTAATTTAGATATAAGGACTGAATAATAATAATATATCTAAACTTAAAATTCTCATTATTAACTTTATTTATAATATTATAACTTTATTTTTATATATATCAAATCTGATTGAGTTTTTATGAAAAAATAATCTTTAGCATGCCTCTAGTGACTATTGAATAAATGAGTATGTGGAACCATCCATAATGATAATTTTCCCTGACTTAAGTCTCTTAATCTTGCCCTAGGCAGTGTGGCTCAGTTGGTTAGAGTGTAGTTCTATGCTCTATAAGGTCAGGGCACATATCTAGGTTTTGGTTTTGATTCCTCTTCTGGACTGGAGGCAACTGATCGATGTCTCTCACATCAATGTTTCTCTCTCTCCCTAAAATCAATAATAAAATAAAAAAAGATATCAATCTCTAACTTTAAAATGTTAATCTTTTTTATATCTAGGGGAAATATTACAAATGGAAGATGACCTGGTGATCTCATTTCAGTTAATGCTATGTGTCCTTGACTATTTTATCAAACTCTCACCTCCTGCATTGCTCAAAGAACCGTATAGTAAGTATTTAAAATATTTTGTGCTCCTCCTACTTCATCATTCAGTAGTTGTTTATTAATGTCTGATAACATGCAAAATGTGGTTTTAGACCCTAGATTACGATAATAAATAAATCAGACATGGACTGTGTCCTCAAGTAGTGTAAAATATAGCAGGAGGGATAAATTAAGTAAGCAAGTAATTAGAGTATATGGTAGAAAGTGGTCTGGGCCAAAATACAACAAATACTATGGAAGTTCAGTAGATCAGAAAGTTTTCCCAGTTGGGGAAGAGCAAGGAGGGCCATATTAAGGAGGTGGCATTTGAAATGAGTAAAAAAAATGGTTAGGATTTGAGTGTTTTGGTAAGTTGCAGGGAGGGCATTCCCTTTAAAGAGCAAATCAAGCGGCAAGGCATAGATATGATTGAAATTGCATGGGAAAGAGTTGTCCATTCTACGGGATCATATTAAATTTTTATTGTTGAGTGCTGTAATGATTATGCGTGAATTGATCTTGATTTCAGTGGGTGACGAGATGGGAAATGTATTTAATTAAAAGTAACTGTTGCTAATTAATTAGATATCATTAAGTAAAGATGAGTATATTGTCATAGATGGAATTGCTTCCTCTGGTGGCATCATGAGTAGGATTTCAAAATTACTATACTACAGAAAATTAACTAAGGCTGACCTGAATCCTTGGCTCCTAAAATTAACTAAGGCTGACCTGATTCCTCGGCTCCTAAAATGATGAAAATATTAATAATACTAAAATAATGTAGGATAGATCAAAACATTGATGCCTAAAGTATCTTTGTGTGGCTGAAAAGCTGAAGCCGTATTAATCCATGTGAATAGTACTTTATGGGAAAATGAAGTCTGACGCAGAATTTTGAAAATTTGTTGAACATGGTTTGACAAACAAGGCAGTCATTTAGCATAAACCATATGTAAAACAGAGAGAGAAAAAATAGGAAAGAATAAATATATTTTACATTTTTCTTTACAAAAATTTCTTTATATGTATTTTCCTCAATATTTTCAATGTTATAATATTAGTAACTTCATGTGGGATGTTACTTTAGGTTGACAGGCATTGATTTTTTTGGGATAATTTCAATGCACATTTAATTCTCTAAGTGATATGTTAAAGAGAAGCCAGGATGAGTTATTGAATTGACTGAGTATAATACACTTTTAATTATCTTTTCATTATGGAGAATATCAAATGAATACAAAAAGTAGACAGTAATATAATAAGCCTCCATTTATTTATTACCTACTTTCACTGTCCAGCTCTACCAGCTATATTGTTTTGAAGCATATTTGTACATACAATTCATCCTTATAAATTTTAGTATCTCTAGAAGACAAAGACTTTTTAAAAAGCATAATGACTGAATAAATTTCAGTATCTCTAGAAGACAAAGACTTTTTAAAAAGCATAATATATCATTATATCACACCTAAAAATTGAATTAATGGTGATCTCTTACTACCATCAAGTATTTAGTAAGTGTGCACATTTTTATTTGTCTTATAAAAGTAATTAAAAAAATTTTACAGGTTGACTAAATTAGAATCTACATGAGGTTGTACTTTGCAGTTGATTTATATGCTTTTAAGACTTTAAAAAATGTTCCTACTTTATCTATCTTTCTCTCTTTTTTCCCCCTTGCAATTTGTATATTAAATCCTGTTGAGTTTCCCATGTTTAATTTTTTACGATTGCATCCTGTGGTTTGGTGTAACATGTTCCTCTCACCTCTTGATTTCTTGTAAATTGTTGGTTTGGCCTAGAGGCAGTTAATACTTTTATACATAGTCATCTATAATCTCTGTAATAGCTGAACCCACATTCAGTTTAAATTGGAAATCCTCAAAATAATTCAGGGAATTAAAAAAAAACTACATATAAAGATTTTAAGAAATAACAATTTAGTGTCACATTATAATATGTATATACTTATCTTTTGAAAGCATCATAATTTACTATGATATTTGCTAAAATCTTTAAAATTTATTTATGTTTATACTCTATCTCAAAATTGAATCCATAAATACTTGCTCATTATTTTTAAGATACTTTCAAAGACAGAAAACATTTTTTCTCCTTGCAGACTGAGTAGGATAATTTAGAATTACTTTATAAGTTGGCTATTTCCCCTTGCTTTCCTAATATTTAGCTTTAAGTATTTTAGTTTATTTTTGAACTAGTTGGGGGCAGAAGAGAATAGGAGCATGGCAGAAACTATTTTTAGTACATAATTTATAATAGATATGCAATAAATAGATAAAATTGTTAGCCTTTAAAGGAAGCTCAATAATTAAACATAGCATAATGTTTCCAGATTATTTCTGACCTTCCTAGTTATATTTAAAATATTTCATTATTTTATACAGTGGAATTTGCAATTGTTCTGATCTAATTTACCATTTTTACAGAAACAGCTGTAATACCTATTAATGGTTCACCTCGAACACCAAGGCGAGGTCAGAACAGGAGTGCACGGATAGCAAAACAACTAGAAAATGACACAAGAATTATTGAAGTTCTCTGTAAAGAACATGAATGTAATATAGATGAGGTAATTTGACTTCATGATTTCTTTAAAATAGTTAAAGTAGATTTAGATGTAAGTTCTTTCTAACAGTATATGCTTCTTTTGTAATGAGCTTGCTTTTTGTAATTAGTGCTAACCCTTTTGCAATAGCAAAATGTTTAGCAAAAATTTAATTTTCATGTTCAGCTACTTTGATTTTAAAGAGTAGCTCCCTCACTCTGGAATCACAGAAATGTGAGTCATTAAGGCAGTAGTTTTCAAATGTATTTATTCCTTGATTCCTCTGTGATTATGATACCCCTAACGTTTTAAAATACCCTGCTAAGAAAGCCCTAGTGTTTTTGGTTTAGTGATAAGTGATACCAGCATTAAATTTCTGTTCAGACTTCTATAATTACTGTCTTTCTAAATATTACATCATATGATAATGGTTGGTAGAGAGCACACATAAATTCCCAGGAATTACTTATCTTGTTTATAGAATCTGGAATGTTGGAATTGGAAGGACTCTTATAAATAATATACTCTGCCTCCTTTTTGTAATGAGTAAATAAGCTTCTGGAGACTGAGCTAATTAACAGTCTAGACTCTGGGACATATTGCTACCAATGCTCCTGTCACTGTACCATGCTGTTTCTCTCATACATTGTTACATTGCCCACAATTCACTACCATCAGATAGCTATATGAAATGCTTCATCTTTGAAATTTCTTTGTAAACTCTAGGAAGAAATGGGGTTTTAAAAGTGTTGGAATGATTTATCAAGATATCTGGGTTTTTATACTGTGGCTTTTGTTAATTTCAATAAATAATAGATATAGACATATAGATATAGAGGTATCAACTTTAATATATAAATATGTGTGTGTCTATATGTATATGTATACTAGTATATGTACTTTCTCTAGAATCACAAATTATCTTTTCTAATAAGCTAACAAATCTACTTGACATATATATTTTTCTTACTCCAGTCTATTACTCAGTCCATTTTCTAATTCCTAGTTGTTAATTCTCTGAGTTTCATAACTACTTGTAAAATTTCATTTTTAAAATCAGGAGTAAATAATTTTCTTTTTACTTTTTTCTTTGTTATAATTTAGAATCATTATAGTAATGCTTTTCAGAATATAGGTATTAAAATTTTTGGTGATAATTGACATTAATTAATTGACACGGTTATTTACACAGCATTTATTGGTTAGTTATATTTATGGTTATATAATTATTAGTGAGCTATCCACCTTTTAAATATTCTAGTTAAGTGGGAATTAATTAGAAAACAAAGCTAATAAGTTTAACAGAAGCCTAATTCTTACAACTTATTTGTGAAATAGAAGACAGAAACTGATATTAAATCATTTCCAGCTTAGTAAATGTAGATTCAAAGTTATAAAAGGAAGTTAAATGAAGGAAAGTAAGTTGTTTAAAATTCCACAACACATTGCAATATAGAATAGCCAGGAATATAACTTCACGTTTTTTGAGTACTGTCTTTATTTTCCCTATTAAAAGCAGGATGCTTTTGCATGAATTTGCATAATTCCACAAAACATTTTATTTTGGTTTTGAATTCAGTTATTAGATTTTTTTTTGTATGTGAAATTATTTTGTTACAAAAGCAGGTTATTTTCCCAAATTTATGCTAAAATAATTGACTTAATATTCTCTAAGCTAGGTATTAGATGATGTGTGTGAAGTGTACCAAACTATACTTTGGGGACAAAGCAGAGACAGTGCAGAAGTAAAACGAGTCTTGCAGATTAGATTTAAATTCCAACTCGGCTGCTTCCTAGCTGTGTAACCTTGGTCAAGTTGATTTGACCCTCCCCTCTTTTTATCATTTGTTTAATGTGGTATACTGAAATTGGTTTCAATGGCTTTTCTTCTTATACATCCCATTTCATTAAAAACTCCAACTCCACCTCCATTTTAGGACCTGAAACCTGCCTCACATAATTTTAAAGGTAAATAGTTAAATTAACTATAAATAAATGTCACACTAGGTTGAATGTAAGTTATTGATCAAAATGTCAGTTAACACTTTCATTTTAGTGATAGTGATGGAGATTAAAAATTTTAATGGTCATGTACCTTTATCTTTTTCAGGTGAAAAATGTTTATTTCAAAAATTTTATACCTTTTATGAATTCTCTTGGAATTGTAGCTTCAAATGGACTTCCAGAGGTAATTTGAAAGAAAACTTAATGAAATGTTAATGTGTTTTAGAATTTTGGGGAGGGAGGAATAGTTGTTTAATTTTCTTAAGATTACTTTACTATATATTAAATACTTCTTGCTCAGGAAAAGGAATCTAAGAATTATGAACCAACTTTACATAGAAACAAGAAAACCTTTTCAACATTTACTCAAACATATAAATAAGCAGTATTTTGTAATTTAAACTAGAAATTGACTCATACTAAAATGTTTCAAAAATTTAAGTGTAGACTTTTGAATTTCTAAATTTCACTAATATTTAAATATAGTGCTTGCCTGGGCAGCATATATACTAAATATAACTAAATATATACAATCACAGTTGACTCTAATTTACTTTACTTCACATCTTCGTGCATAGGAATTGTAATTAATGCCATTAACTTTATTGCCATTACTGTATTGCAGAGCATCTCTTTTGAGTATTTTTTAAAAACTACGTAATTGAAAATAAATTTGGTTGAAATGACTGTGATTATATTGCAGAAATATTTTACCTTAATGGTGTACCATCCATCCGTTTTTTTGTTTTTGTTTTTGTTTTTTTCACATTTTGCCTCAAATTTTTTGCTCTTCAATGAGAACAGAACAACTGAGAACTTACGTGGTAAGGTAAATTATGTGGAGAAAAGGTTGCTTCAGATAAAGGATGAGGAAAAAGTACTCAAGTAATAAAGCAGTATTTTAAAAGCAGCTAGCATTAGTCACTGAGACCAAAAGATGTGAAGTCAGATAGCTAGACTGCTGATTCTGTAGTCTGAACTGGTAGTTAGTCCTTGAAATCATTCATTCATTCATCTATTCATTCATTCAACACTATTTATTGAGTGCTTAGTATGTGCCAAGCATTGTGCTAGATATCATTGATATAGAGATTTTACTTGTAGTTGCTGTCATTAATGCACTAGTGGGACAAAGACAAATAAATAGAACATTACAGGAGTCTATAAGAGTCTGAAAGAAGTATATACAGGATATTGTAATATTTTAGAAGAGGTTAACCTAATCCAAAGTGGGGCAGATAGGTTTTGCGGAAAATTGTTTGGACTGATGTTATTTCTGAACTGAAAGCTTTATGAAAAATGGTATTTCCAAGGGTTGGAAATTATAGATTCAAAGGCACAGCGATAGTGATATGTTGGTCTATTGAGTGAACTCCAACTAGTAAAGGTTGGGTTACAGGGCAGAAGAGAAGCAAAAAGGGGCCGAATGTTGTATTACTGAATCTTGTTATTAAAAAATATGCTGTTCACAACTCTAAAAAATATTGGACACTTGTAATTTTTCTACAAGAAAGGATTATAATTTTAATAGAAATCTTAAGATAAATTTGACATTTCCCCCAATATTTCACATATAGTACTCATAGCTGTTAATCAATAAGTGATTGGTAGTGTTTCACTAAGCTAGGGTAGTAACACTTATTAAACTTAAACATTAATGATTGCTGTACCTAAAAAATTTATTCAGACAAAAAGTTTATACCAGATTTCTTCTTCCACTCCTTTTAGAATGCAATTTTAGTACCCTCAGGTTGGAAACACTTCTGCCTTAAAAGGCACACAGAAGGCATGCCAAATAGTTGTTTATCATGCTTTGATTTTTAAATTATGACTCAAAATTATGAAGCAGAACTGATAAAAGAATTGCAGATTCTAGCAATTGAAAAAGATCTAAGAGTGGGAATAAATCATGCAAATGTGTTAATTGGTCTAATTAATTGAGCAAATACTCTTGCCTGACATACTTAACTGAAAGAAGTTGGAGTGAATGAAAAGATTTAGAAAAGATGGGGAGAATATATAGTCAAGAGGATTTGTTACAGTATTTGAAAAATACTTAATTTTATATTGATAAGCATAGTATATTAAAAGTGAAAAATGTATGGGATGTTTGGAGGATCTAGCAGTTAAGTGGTTATACTAATACTTATTTTTATCTTACAGTTCCATCTCAGTACTGATTTGGGCATTGATAAATCTTGTCTACATAAAATTCTAATGAATGGGGTGCATGCATAAAATATGATTAGAATTGAAAATTTGCAGTTTCCCTTACTTCACTTGCACATATGCCTTATTTATATTATTTATGCCTTATATATATGTGAACTCAGTGTGTAGTAAAATTAAGTGTATTGTATAAAAATTCTTTAATTAAATCTTACTTCTATATATTGAGAGATGTAATGACATGAAAGGATAATCATCAGTATTGTTTTCTTTTGAGGTGGAAAGTCTCTCTAAACAATATGAAGAAATTTACCTGAAAAACAAAGATCTAGATGCAAGATTATTTCTGGATCATGATAAAACTCTGCAGGCTGATTCTATAGACAGGTATTGTACATGGTATATTTCTGTTTAAATGCTTTGCTATAGGTCACTTTTGATAGAGGTAGGTTAAACAGGTTTTTGTTTAACTTAATGATCTTTAAATAAAATTTATGATTACTTCAGATGTCTTTCTATAAAGCTAATAAGATAATATTTAAGTGTATAACTTATTAACAAATGGAGATTTCTTATGAAACATTATCTTAGGTTTACATAGATTTAAACCTATTCTTTTTTTATTTAAACAAGTGAAAATTATTTTCTGCACTGTATTATCTATGTAAACATTAATTTACCTCCTGGTATGCACATGTTTGTGTTGATTTTTAATATCTTTTTTTTAAATATATTTTTTATTGATTTTTTACAGAGAGAAAGGGAGAGAGATAGAAAGTCAGAAACATCGATGAGAGAGAGACATCGATCAGCCGCCTCCTGCACGCCCCACAGTGGAGATGTGCCCGCAAGCAAGGTACATGCCCCCAACCGGAATCGAACCTGGGACCTTTCAGTCCGCAAGCCGAATCTCTATCCACTGAGCCAAACCGGTCTCAGCTTTAATATCTTTTTAAAGTAATTTTTCTCCAGTCAAGTTAAGGCAAAGAATAAATCTTTCAGTATTTTCTTCATACTTTCTGGATTGTAGTTGTTTTCACTTTTCCTCACTGAGTCTGAATTTCCTCATCTGTACAATGTAAGCATTTATTGTAGAGTCACATATATTCTAAGTGTACTGGTTAATCATAGTGGATTTTGTAATCAAAGAAAACGGCAACTTCAAGAGAAACATAAAAAGTGCTTTGTTCAAATTAATGTCCATTGCTAGCTACACATTTCCCCATCTTTCAGGTAATTTATAGATACGGTCTCAATAGAACTTTTCTTGTTTTGAGGTTAAACCATTCAGATACCCAATTTTCCACTTCTTCATAATGTTTAGAAGTACTGCTCAGAAAGTGCATGTGCCATCCATCAGAATAAGTGGTAATCTGAAGGAGAAAGGTCTGGTGAATACAGCGGGTGGGTTAATACTTCCCAGGCAAAATCTTTTAACGTGTCTAACTGGTTTTGAAGTGTGTGATGGTGCGTCATCATGAAGCAAAATTACCTTGCCATGTCTTCTGGCGCATTCTGGTCTTTTCACTGATCAAAGCGTGGTTCAAATTGATTATTTGTTGTCAGTAGCAATCAGTATTAACAGTTTCACCCTGTTTTAGACGCTCATAACACACCACATCTTCCTGATCCCACTAAACGTAGACCATTGTCTTCTTTCCGAAGTGATTTGGCCTTGCAGCCAGTATTGATGGTTGACCTGGATCAAGCCATGATTTTGTGCATTTGGGATTCTCAAAATAAATCCACTTTTCATCGCCAGTCACAGTTCGATGCAAAAAACCTTTCGTGCCATTGAAGCATCATTTTACTGATGACTTTTCGGTTTTCCATTTGTCTTTCGTTCAGTTGATGTGTACCCATTTTCCTTCTTTTAAAATCTTTCCCATTGCTTGTAAACAATCAGAAATTTGTTTGCTGAGCAACATTTAATCTTTCTGCAAGTTGTTTTTGAGTTTGACATGCATCTTCATCCAATAATGCTTGTAATTGTTAGTCTTCAAACTTGTTCAGTTGACCTGGATGTCTTTGTCTTTCATATCAAAATAATCACTTTTAAAGCATTTAAACCAGTGGAGCATGTTCACCATAAGTTTCCTGAAGTATTCAGCAGCACTTTTCTTCAAAATAAAATAATGAAATAAAACTTTCTGCAAATGCTCTTTTTTTTGCTTGAAATTCGACATTTTTAAGTGTAAAAATAACTATGATGTAACATCTTCAGAAAATTTGCCATATGAAGTTTTGAAACTTGTTGTCAATACAACAGAATAGCATACATATCAAATTGCATATATATCAACATATGTGTAACTCCATCTATTGAAAAAAATTTGCATTATTATAACTGGTTCACCTAGTACTTTGTACTATATATACATGTTAATGAAAGTACTTTGTAAATGGAAAAGTGATAGAAAAATGCTAGCAATCTCAGTTCAACTTATGGGGTTGAATATTTTTCATAAAACTAGGATAGGATAAATTTGTGTACATAAGAAAGCAATCAAACATAAGTTAGAGAAGAAGAAAGTGAAGATGCTTTTAAACTAAATAAAGTTTTTTTTTTTTTAACTAAATCAAGTTCACCCACTACCTTCTATTCCCTCTGGTTTGTTCTCAGTATCTAAAAATTTAAATTAAAAAAGAAAATATATAAGAAAAATCATACTGTATTTTTTTTCTGGCATTTTACTTAACATAATGTTTTTAAGTTCTAATATTAATCCTTTTGATCCATACATATATATATATATTAATATTAATCCTTTTGATCCATATATATATATACATATATACATATATGTGTGTGTGTGTGTGTGTGTGTGTGTATATGTATGTATATAATCTTACAGTTTATCATTCATCCATCAATGGACATTTATGTTTCTATATCTTAACTATTATAAATAATCCTGCAATGAACATGGGGGTGCAGGTATCACTATAAATTAGTGTTTTTGTATAAATTTCCAGCAGCGGAATTATTGGATCATGTAGTAGCTCAATTTTTAATTTTTTGAGGAACTTCCATATTATGAGGGACTTCCATTCATAATGGCTGTACCAATTTACATTCCCACCAACAATGCATAAATGTTCCCTTTTCTCCACATCCTTGCCAACACTGGTTATTTAATGTCTTTTTGGTAATATTCATTTTAACTGGTATGAGATGATATTTAATTGTGGTCTTGATTTGCATTTTCCTGAAGACTAATGATGTTATACCTGTTGGCCATCTATATGTCTTTGGAAAAATATCTATTCAAATTTATTCATTTTTAAATTTGTGTTTTTGAAATTGAGTTCTTCATATATTTTTAAGTTTAACCCTTTATGAGATAATGATTTGCAAATATTTTCTCTTATTGAGTAGATTGCCTTTTTTCATTTTGTTGATGGTTTCATAAGCTGTGTAGAAGCTTTTTAGTTCAATGTACTTCTACTTGTTTATTTTTGCTTTTGTTGTCTTTGCTTTTGGTGTCAGATTAAAAATATTTCCACCACTGATGTCGAAGAGCTTCTAAACACCTCTGCTTTTTTTTAAAGAGTTTTATGGTTTCCTGTCTTACATTCATGTTTTTAATCCATTTTGTGTTAATTTTTTAGAATAATGTAAGATAGTAGTCAAATTTTATTCGTTTATATGTAGGTGTCCAGTTCTGTCAGCACCACCAAGGATTTTTTTTCCATTAATTTTCAGAGAGTGGAAGGGAGGCAGGGGGAAGGAAAAAGAAAGGAAAGGAGGGAAGTGGGAGGAAGGGAGAGAGAGAAATACATCTATGTAAGAGAGCCACATCAGTTGCCTCCTGCATGCACCGTGACCCACAACCCAGGGTCAAGTGCAATCCTTCAGTCCATGGGCCAGTGTTCTAGCACTGAACCACATAATTTAGGGCTTAGCACCACCTATTGAAGAGACTGTCCTTTCCTTATTCTAAATTCTTGGCTTCTTATCATGAATTAATTGACAATATATGTGTGGGTTTATTTCTGGGGTCTCTTTTCTGTTCCCTTGATCAGATGTCTGTTTTTCTGCCAATGCCATGCTATTTTGATTATGCTACCTTTGTAATGTAGTTTGAAATCAGGAAGTGTTATGGCTCTAGCTTTGTTCTTTGTTTTTTTCAAGATTTCTTTGGCTATTTGGATTCTTTTGTGATTCCATACAAATTTTAGGATTGTTTGTTCTGTTTTTATGGAAAATGCCATTGGAATTTTGATAGAGATTGCATTGAATCTGTAGATTGCTTTGGGTAGTATTGAGATTTTAATATTAATTCTTTTGATCCATGAGCATTGAATATCTTTCCATTCATTCATGTCCTCCTCACCTTTTTTTAATCAATGTCTTACACTTTTCAGTGTACAGTACTTTTATCCCCTTGGTTAAATTTATTCCTCGGTATTTTATTTTTTTTAATGCAATTGAAAATGAGATGATTTTCTTAATTTATTTTTTATCATAGCTTGGTATTAGTATATAGATACAAAAATGACTTTATATATTGATATTGTGTCCTGCAACTTTACTGAATTTTGTTTTTTTAGTTCTAACAGGTTTTTTATAGAGTCTTTAGGATTTTCTATATATAATTTCATTTAATCTGCAAATAGTGACAGTTTTTCCTTTTCATCTCTAATTTGGATACCTTTTACTAGTATTTCTTTTTATTGCCTAATTGCTCTGGCTAAGCCTTTCAATACTATCCTATATAATAAAAGGGTAATATACAAAATGTCAGAATGACCAAAATGATTGCTGGACCAGTCAGTATAAGGCACACTGACCACCTCTTGGTCCTTTTCCCCAGCCAGCAGGCTCCAATCGCCTGATGGCCGCCCACTGTGGAGGCAGGGCCATTGAGCGGGTGGGAACAGCCAACCTCTTGGTCCCTTCTCCCGGCCATCAGGCATTGATCACCCAATGGCGAATGAGGGACCGGAGTTAGATGGCAGAAAGGGGGCAGGGCCGGCTACAGGCCAGGCCTAGGGACTGTACCCACACATGAGTTTTGTGTGCCGGTCCTTTAGTCCTAGCTAATAGAAGTGTAATATGCAAATAACCATCACTCCACTGCACCCACCAGCCATGACCACCAGCCACAACCACCAGCCAATCGGAGCAAGTAAGCAAATTAACCCCAACCAAGATGGCCTTGGCCATGAGCAAGCAGGAGGAAGGCTTGGGTTTCCCCGGTGATGGAGGAAGCCCAGCTTTCTAACACCTTGGCTAGGCCCAGGCCTCTACTCAAGGCTACAAAGTTTCAATTATAGAAGATAAATAAATCCCAACAAAAATGGCGGCAGCCACAGAGCTGGAGAGAGCAAGAGGCTAGGGTTGTTCCTGGCGATGCAGGAAGCCAAGTTTCTGCATCCCTGGCCTGTCTTGGCCTCCACTTAACACTACAAAGTTTCAATTATAGAAGATAAATAAATCACAACAGAAATCGCTGCCACCACTAAGCAAGAAAGAGGCTTGGCTTTGCTCCATGCTACAAAGTTTCAATTGTAGAAGATAAATAAACCCGAGATACCAGGGCCTCCACTTGGGTGGCCTGCCAGCAAACCACCACAGGCCTCTTGCCCAGGCTTCCCCATGCCCCAAGGAAACCCCCACCCTGATAGGGCCACCCTTCAGGGCAAACCAGCTGGCCTCCACCCATGCACCAGGCTTCTATCCCATCTAATAAAAAAGTAATATGCATATTAACCATCACTCAACACACAAGATGCTGCCTCCATGTAGTCAAAGATCCTGCCCCCATGTGAATACAAGATAGCACTACAAGATAGCCAGCAGGGGAGGAGGGCAATTGGGAGGAACCAGGCCTGCAAGGGAGGGCAGTTGGGAGCTATCAGGCCAGAAGGGGAGGGCAGTCAGGAGGGACCAAGCCTACAAGGGAGGACAGTTGGGGTTGATTAAGCCTGCAGGGGAGGGCAGTTAGGGGTGACCAGGCTGGCAGAGGAGAGACATTAGGGGTGACCGGACCTGCAGGGCAGGGCATTTGGGGTGGGGGGCAATGTCTGCAGGGGAGGGCAGTTAGGGGCAAACTGGCTGGCAGGGAAGCAGTTAGGCATCAATCAGGCTGGCAGAGGAGTGGTTGGGCGTGATTAGGCTGGCAGGCAGAAGCAATTAGGGGCAATCAGGAAGGCAGGCAGCTAAGCATTTGGGAGCCAGCAGTCCTGGATTGTGAGAGGGATGTCCCAGATTGGAGAGGGTGCAGGCTGGCCTGAGGGACACCACCCCCCCGTTCATAAATTTCATGCACAGGGCCTCTAGTGTTGAATAAAAGTGGTGAGAGTAGTCATCTTGTCTGATTTTGATCTTAGGTAAAACTTTCAGCATTTATCATTGAGAATGATGTTGGCTGTGGTCTTGTCATGTATGACCTTTATTTTGTTGAGGTACATTCCCTCTGTGCCTGCTCCATTGAGAGTTATTATCATAAATGGATGTTGAATTTTGTCAGAAACTTTTTCTGCATCTGTTGAAATGATCATATGATTTTTGTTTTTCATTTTGTTAATGTGGTGTATCACATTGACTGATTTGTGGATGTTGAAGCATCCTTGCATCCCTGGATAAATTCCACTTGATCATGGTCTATGATTCTTTTAATGTATTGTTGAATTACATTTGCTAATATTTTGTTGAGGATTTTTACATATGTGTTCATCAGGCATATTGACTTATACATTTTTGTGTTTGGCATTTTTGTCTGGTTTTGGTATCTTTCTTATAATGCAGCCCTTATAAAATGCATTGTGAAGAGTTCACTCCTCTTCTTTTTTTGGAAAAGTTTGAGAAGGACTGATTTTAATTTTTCTTTGAATGTTTGATGTAATTTATCAATGAAATTCTCTGGTCCTGGTCTTTTGTTGGGATATTTTTAATTACTGATTTAGTCTCCTTAATAGTAATAGATCTATTCAGGTTTTCTATTTCCTCATGATTCAGTCTTGGAAGTTTGTATGTTTCTAGGAATTTATCCATTTCTTCTAAGTTGTCCATTTTTTGTGTGTAATTGTTTATAGTTGTCTTATGATATATTTGTACTTTTGTGGTATCAGTTGCATCATGTCCTCTTTCATTTCTGAGATGAGAAATGGTGAGAGTAATCAAATATTTTTGAATGACTATAAGTTTGATTAATACCATATTTTATATATTTATGTGCTCACTCTCTCTTTTCTTTATTTCTGTTGAGTCTAGCTAAAGTTTTGTTAATTTTGTGTATCTTTTTAAGGAGCCAGCTCTTGCCCTGGCTCAGTTGATTGGAGCATCATCCTGTACACCATAAAGTGGCAGATTCAATTCCTGGTCAGGGCACATACCGAGGTTGTGAGTTTGATCCTCTGTTGGGGAGCTTATGGGCTTGAGGGGCAACTGTTTCTATCTCTCTAAAGAAGTCAATAAAAACATATCCTTGCATGAAGATTAAACAACCAGCTTTTAATTTTATTAATATTATCTACTAGATGCCCAGTGTACAGATTTGTGTACATTGAAAGGAAAGTAATTAGAAGGTGGCTGGCAGGGTGGGAATGGGTGATGGGCCATACACACCCTGGAATCAGCCTCCCATGTCCCTCCCTGACTGGCCGCACTTGGAGCAGTGCCACGGCTCAGAGGGTGTCTGTGGAGTGAGCGGAGTCCTTCCGGCAGGTGGGGTCCCTTGGCCTGGCCTGTGGGGATTGTGCAGAAACCGGCAGTCTGACATCCTCTGAGGAGTCCCAGAGTGCAAGAGGACACTCTGCAAAGTTGCTGTTGCTTGGCAAGTTCTGCATTGAGCTTCTGCCCCTAGGAGTCATTGTACATCATAGCTACCTGCTGGTTGGTCTGCCAGTTGGCCAGTCGCTTAGTTTTTTTTTTAGTTTCTACTCTATTTATTTCTGTTCTGATCTTTGTTATTTTGGTCCTTTTACTATGTTTAGGCTTCCCCCACCCCCTAGTTCCTTGAGGTATGAAGTTAGGTTGTTTGAGACTTTTCTTTTTTACCTGAAATAGGCATTTTTGCTATGAAATTTCATCTTTAAACTGCTTTGGTTGCATTACATAATCTTTGGTATTTTACATTTTCATTTTTCTCAATGAATATTTATATCTTTTAATTTTTATAAGACCCTTTGGTTGTTCAGTTTCATGTTAATTTCCACATATTTGTGAGTTTTTTAGTTGTATTCATGCAATTTTTAGTTTCATACTGTTGTGTTTAGAAAAGATGCGTGGTATGATTTTAATCTCTTAAATTTATTAAGACTTATTTTGTGATCTAACATATTTATTTTAGAAAAATGTTCAAATGTACAATTGATAAGAATGTATATGCTATTGCTTTGGAATATTGTTCAAATATTTTTTAACTCCATCTGATCAAATGTGTCAATTAAGGCTAGTGTTTCCTTAATGAGATTCTGTCTGGATGATTTAGCTATTGATGTAATATTAGTGGGGTAATGGTAGGGAACGTTTCTATTATTGTATCACTGTTTATTTCACCTTTCAGGTCTGTTAACATTTGCTTTATCTGTTTAGGTGCTCCTATGTTGGTTTTATATTATTTACAGATATTATAAGTGTTATATTCTCTTATTAGATTGACTCCTTTATTATTATGTAACACCATTTTTTTGGTCTCTGAGATAGAAATTTAATTTAATTGTCCTGTATACCCACTTTTTAATTTTCATTTAGATGAGTATAATTTTTAAAATGAGCATCAAAAGAAAATTGTTGAAATGCATTTGTCCCTTGAACAATTCAAGGTTGGAAGTGCCAAACATCTGTGTAATCAAAATCTGAATATATTTTAAATTGGCCCTCTGCATATGTGGATTCCACACCATGGATTGAAAACAACATTGATGGGTAAACAACGCAGGTTTGAACTGCGTGTGTCCATAACATGAGAGAACAATCCACGTTATTCAAGAGACAGTTTGTTTACTAGTTAGTGATCTCTGTCTTTATTTAGGTTTTCACCTGCTGTTACTTTTTTGGTTCATTTGTTTAAAGGTTAATATAAAAGTGTATTCTCTTTTTTTTAAAATATATTTTATTGATTTTTTACAGAGAGGAAGGGAGAGGGATAGAGAGCTAGAAACATCGATGAGAGAGAGACATCGATCAGCCGCCTCCTGCATGCCCCCTACTGGGAATGTGCCCGCAACCAAGATACATGCCCTTGACCGGAATCGAACCTGGGACCTTTCAGTCCACAGGCCGATGCTCTATCCACTGAGCCAAACCGGTTTCGGCTAAAAGTGTATTTTCTTGAATTGTCATGTAGAATCCTGAAGTAAGAATGGTTGAGAGTAATTACAAAAAATTTTCTAATCACCATAAATATGATTTATATGGCTTTAGCATGAAATATTTTAATATGTAACTGAAAAAAAATATTTTAATTAAATACAGGTAAGTATTTCTAATTTTATTTAAATAAAAGTAAAGGTTTTGGAAGGCATAATGATTGAAAAACTTGAGCTTTGTTTTTTTTTTGACATGGAAAACTTTATTTATAATGCCATTGGACATCAATCGTTGTAGAGAAAATATCTTTCTCTTTTAAAAAAAATTCTTAATGATTGTACCTGTTTGTCATAAACCTAGTAGAAAGAAACCCAATTTAAAAACAATAGTTTGGAGTGTCCTCAGGTACATCAAAAAGTGATTGTAGGTTTGATCCCCCCCTTGGGGCTTGTACAGGAGGCAACTGAGTACTAGTAATGTTCTCTTCACATAGATGTTTCTCTCTTTCTCCCCCTTACTTTCTCTGTAAAGTCATTCCAAAAATATGTTTGGTTGAAGAATTAAAAAAAACACCATAATTTTATTTATTTATACAACTGTTGGATTATCTGCTTCCTATCACTTCTATGATAGACATCATTTTGTATCATGTTATGAGGCAGTGGAACGTATTATACTGTGTTTTTGTTTTGTTTTACTCATAAAGTACAAAGTGTAAATTTTCAGTCTGAATGACTTTGCTTTTCATTATTTAGTTTTGAAATGCAGAGAACACCACGAAAAAGTAATAATGATGAAGAGTTGAATGTGATTCTTCCCCAGACTCCAGTTAGGTATGAATTATCTTACTCTTCATTTTCATTGTAATTGTTTGTCCAATGCTTCATAGAGTTTTGAGTTTGTTTATTCTATTATGTATTTATATATAGATGCCACAAATATAGTATTTTGAGTACTTTTTGCATTCGGTATTTTGATAATAGCTGAGGATATGATTATTAGACCTAGTTCTGTCTGTCACTAAGGAATGTAGTCTAGAATGGGAATGTGTTCCATCTCAGTAAATAAAAAACTAAAAATATGTTTCACGATTTGGTTTGCATATAACCTAGAAGGATTAGAACTATTTTTTATCCTCACTTACTTCCCAAGTAGAATATGTTTTAGGTCTTATTAAATTTACCTCTAAAATATTTCTTGAATCCGTCTACTGTTCTCCATTTCTACTCTCACCACCGTTGTTCAAGATATCTTTTTCTTTGATTTTTTGAGGTATCCTATTATTAGGTCTCATTCCCAATCCTTTCTGTCTACCACCAAATCTGTTCTCTAGAGCTCCCAGAATAATATTCTAGAAATGTAATTCTGATCATGTTCACTCTGCCATTAAACCTTCTGTTTGTTTCCTATTGCAATGGAAATACAATGCAAAATTTTAAATAATGCCTACAAGATCTTATATGATCTAGCTGTGTTGCCTATCTAACTTCATTTTGTTTTTCTCTTCATTATGTATTAGCCAGTTTCCTGAACTCTCCAACCAGCTCCTCTTTTGTGCTTGAGTACTTTCATGTTTGCTTTTCCCTCTTAACGCTTTTCTTTCCATGAATTACCAACTGTTACTGTTCCTTTAGGTTCAGCACAAACAGTACTTTAAAAAAAAGATTGATTTCTCTCTGAAATATTTTCTTATATTCCTTCTCAGAGCATCCCTTTGAATTCCTTCATAGTGTGGATCACAATGTGTAATTAGAAAACGATTTGTGTGTTTGCTTGTTTTTGCTAATATCCAATAGCCTTTAAGTTGTATATCACATGGACTATGACTTTTTTGTTCAGCATGTGATAATTAGGACCATGGCTAATACTTGGCATATAGTAAGTAATCAGTAATATTTTTAAATGACTATTTAGAGATATAAAATACATTTTTGTATAAGTATAGTAATAGACTTAAAACAAGTTAATGAAATGACACAAGGAACTTTATGAAGTGATATTTTAACTGAATTTTGAATATGTAAAGATTTATATCACAGGATATTGGCATATTAGTGGGTGGGAATAGTATATGCAAAGGGATGGAAGGAAGAAACAAAAAGATGTGTCCGGGGAACTATTAGCAGCTCTGTATTGATTGACTGTAAAATGGAAAAATGAGAGCAAGAGAGGAGGGTGGGAATCAGATTATGAAGGACCTTATTTGCCATATTCGCAAGTTTTGACATTAGCTTGTGCACAATATACATAGCCTGTTGGTATAAATGGGTGTTAAGCAGAGGTAGGTATAAAATCAGACTTGATTTTTGAAAGCTTAGTTTGTGAGAGGGTGGAGGTGAACATGGTGAGAAATGCTGAGATCTGTTAATCTGTCACAATGGTTCTTAATCAGGGGTCAAATTATAATAACCTGGGGAGTTTTTTAAAGTACATGTGCCTAGAGCCTACTACCATAGACATAAGTGAGTCAAAATCTCTGGACTGTTGAAAGATGTTGAAACAAGAGATAGGCAGTGAAAATGAAGGATCAAGAACAGTTTTTCAAATATTTGATGAATTCATATTTAGAATATTATTCATAAAGCTTTTATGGAAAATGAAGATGTGTAGTAAGTAGTAGGACATAAGGATCTTATATACGTATTTGAGAATGATCAGGGAGAGTTAAAGCCCTAAAAAGAGATGAGGTTGACTGAAGTGAGGATGTATAATGGCAAGAATGTATGGCTAAGGGCTGAACCGGAAAGAATGCTGTGATTTAAGGACTAAATAGAAAGTAGATTAAATAAGAAGTGTGATTGGGAGCTCAAGAGAGTGAAGGCAGAAAAGCCAAGGGGGTAGGAGGTGGACAGTTGCAGGAAAGAGCAGATGTTTAAGAAAGTCAAGTATATATACCTCAAGGAAGTCAAATATAAGATAAAATGAGAAAGATTTTTGGTTTAGAAGTTTGTAACTTAAGTAACTGTGATTTAAGTAGATCATTGGATGTACAAGTCATAGAAGCAATATATTTGAAAGGTGAGGAAGTGTAGACATCAGTTTATAGATGCTCCACTGAGAAGACTGAATGCATTTTACTGAATAATATACAACAACCTTTTTTAACCATAAATATTCTACAGTTCTTTGCATCATTAGGTGGTGCCTACAGTAGCAATGTATTACTACTCCAAAATTACTATACTGTCAATCATATAATTATAGAATCAAAGAGAATTCCTAAGATATTGACCTAATTTTATGCTTTAACAATGATGATTCTAAAATTATGTATGCGTTCCCTTTGAAAAATTTCTTGCTGTTTTATTTGAAAAAGTTTAGTATTTAATTATATTAAAAGATTACTATTTTTATGCCAGCTTATGTTTTCTCCTTAATATAATGTTATTAGTTGGACCACTTAATGTTAAATTGATTTATAGTTCTTTTCGTAAATAAGCTCATCATTTTTCTTAAACATATTGATTTTATGAACACATCTTTTCTTTAAGCTTTAAGTAAAATATAATTTCTTGTAAATAATAGTACACTGAGGGTTTTATAAAGTTTTATTGCAGAGAGCTTTTTAAAGATAAATGAGAGACAATGAGTTTGAAGATATACTTAATTTGTGTGTTAGATACATTTCATTTTTTTCCCTTCATTACTTAACATTTGTTTTGTTTGTTTGTTTTTTGTCTAGGACTGTTATGAATACTATCCAACAATTAATGATGATCTTAAATTCAGCAAGTGATCAACCATCAGAAAATCTGATTTCCTATTTTAATGTAAGCTATATATGAACATTATTTACTGTAATATCTTAGCAAAAAAATTTGAAGTTAGGAGTTTAAATTCTGAGTATTTTTAAAATACTTATTTCCCAATCAACAGGATATAGTTGTCTATTAACTTATTATTTTTTTAAATCCTCAATATTAGATTTTATTATTAGATGTTATTAGTAGACAGCATTTTTCTTATTTACCTTACTCAGCATTTTTTTATAATTTATTTTTTTAACTTTATTTTTATTGACATTATTGTAGATGTCCCCATATCCTACCCCCTTTGCTCATCTCCATTCAGTCCCAACTCCCTTCCCTTTAACCATCACCACACTTGTTTGTATCTATGGGTTAGGTATATACTAGAGGCCTTGTGCAATGGGTAGGGTCCCTAGGCCTGGCTGGCGATCAGGGCCAATTGGGGCCTTCCTGCTGCCGGCTGGGGCCTTCCTTTTACTGTCAGCCTGGGCCTTCCTTCATGCTACACCGTCCCGATAGTCAGTGCATGTTATAGTGAGCAATTGGTCTCCTGGTTTAACTCCCATGGGGACAATTTGCATTGGTTAATCCCTTCATCTACTTTTATCCAGTCTACCTCATCCTCAGACAGCTGTCAGTCTGTCATATCCATACTACTATTTGTTTTGTTTGTTAGTTTATTTGTTCATTAGATTGCACATATAAGTGAGATCATATAGTATTTGTCTTTCTCTGACTGACTTATTTCACTTAGCATAATAATCTTCAGGTCCATCCATGCTGTCACAGACGGCAAGATTGCCTTGGCTGGGGAGCTGAATTGGTTAGAGCTTTGTCCCATGTTCTAAGGTTGCAGATTTGTTCTCCTATCAGGGCACATACAAGAAACAACCAATGAGTGCATAAATAAGTGAAAAAACAAATCTCTCTCTCTCTCTCTTTCTCTCTCTTTCTCTCTCTCTTCCATCCTCTCTCTAAAAATCAATAAAAATGTAATTTAAAAGATAGCATCTTCTTCTTTTTTATGGCCACATAGTATTCCATTCTGTAAATATACCACAACTTTTTAATCCATTCATCAACTGATGGGCACTTGGGCTGTTTCCAGATCCTGGAAATTATAAATAACTAGAGGCCTGGTGCACGAAATTTGTACATGGGGGGGGGGGGTTTGTCCCTCAGCTCAGCCTGTACCCTCTCCAATCTGGGACCCTTTGTGGGATGTCCGATCAGGCCGATACGAGCAGTCGGACATCCCTCTCACAATCTAGGATGGATGAATCCCAACTGCTCGCCTTCTGCCTTCCTGATTGCCCCTAACCGCTTCTGCCTGCCAGTCTGATCACCCCCTAACCACTCCCCTGCCAGACTGATTGATGTCTAACTGCTCCCCTGCCAGTCTGTTTGCCCCTAAATACCCTCCCCTGCAGGCTGGTCACCCCTAACTGTCCTCTCCTACAGGCCTGGTCCCCCCAACTGCACTCCTTTGCAGGTCTGGTCCCTCCCAACTGCTCTCCCCTGTGGGCCTGATCACCCACAACTGCTCTCCAGCCTGGTCCCTCCCAATTGCCCTCCCCTGCTGGCCATCTTATGTCCACATAGGGGCAGGATCTTTTGACCACAGGGGGACAGCCATCTTGTGTGTGGGAGTGATGGTCATTCTGCATATTACTCTTTTATTAGATTGGATAGAAGCCTGGTGCATGGGTGGGGGCCAGCTGGTTTGCCCTGAAGGGTGGCCCAGATCAGTGTGGGGGTTCCCTTGGGGAATGGGGCAGTCTAGGCAAGAAGCCTGTGGTGGTTTGCAGGCCTACCGCATCCCCTGGCGACCCAAGCGGAGGCTCTGGTATTTCCGATTTATTTATCTTCAACAATTGAAATTTTGTAGCATGGAGCAGAGCCAAGCCTCCTGAGTGCTTCGTGGTAGCAGGCATTTCTGTTGGGATTTATTTATCTTCTATAGTTGAAACTTTGTAACCTTAAGCGGAGGCCAAGGCAGGCCAGGGCTACAGAAGCTTGGCTTCCTCCATCACCGGGGCAAGCCTAGCCTCCTGCTCTCTCCAGGTCTGTGGCTGCCACCATTTTTGTTGGGATTCATTTATCTTCTATAATTGAAACTTTGTAGTCTGGAGTGGAGGCCTGAGCTGGCCATGGTGTGCCGAAAGCTTGGCTTCCTTCATGGCCTGGGAAACCCAAGCCTCCCTCCTGCTTTCTCCATTGCCGCAACCATCTTGGTTGGGTTAATTTGCATGCATGCTCCTGATTGGCTGGTGGGTGTGACTTGTGGGTATAATGGAGTGATGGTTAATTTGAATATTACTATTTCATTAGCTAGGATGCTGCTATGAACATAGGGGCACATATGTGTTTCAGGATCTTAGGATATATACTCAGAAATGGGATTGCTGGGTTGAAAGGCAGTTCCACTTTTAATTTTTTGAGGAAACTCTGTTCTGTTTTCCACAGTGGCTGCACAAGTCTGCAATCCCACCAACATTTCACTAGGGTTCCCCTTTCTCCACATCCTTGCCAGCACTTGATATTTGTTAAATTATTGATGGTAGCCATTCTGGCAGGTGTGAAGTGATATCTCATTGTGGTTTTAATTTGCATCTCTTGGATGATTAGTGACTTTGAGCAGTTTTTCATGTGTTTATTAGCCATTTGTATGTCCTCTTTGAAGAAGTATTTATTGAGATTCTTTGTCCATTTTTTAAAAATAAATATTTATTGTTCAGACTATTATAGTTGTTCCTCTCTTTTCCCCTAATAGCTCCCCTCCACTGGTTCCCACTTCACCCTCTGCCCTTACCCCCCGTCCCGACTGTCTTTATCCAGTGGTGTACAATTTTTGTCCAGTCTCTACCAGCATCTCCCACACCCCTTTCACCACAAGGATTGTTAGTCCACTCCCTTTCTATGCCCCTGATTTTATTATATTCACCAGTTTATTCTGTTCATCATATTTTTTATTCACTTGATTTTTAGATTCACTTTTTGGTAGATATGTATTTGTTGTTCAGAATTTTTATGTTTACCTTTTTCTCCTTCTTTCTCTTCTTAAAGAGTACCTTTCAGTATTTCATATAATACTGGTTTGGCAGTGATAAACTCCTTTAGCTTTTTCTTATCTGTGAAGCTCTTTATCTGCCCTTCAATTCTGAATCATAGCTTTGCTGGGTACAGTAATCTTGATTGAATTCTTGCAATTCATTACTTTGAATATTTCTTAACACTCTCTTCTGTCCTGCATGGTTTCTGTTGAAAAATCAGCTGACAATCATATGGGTACTCCCTTGTAGGCAACTAACTTTTTCTGTTGCTGCTTTTAATATTCTCTCTTTGTCTTTTGCTCTTGGCATTTTAATTATGATGTATCTTGGTGTGGTCCTCTTTGGATTCCTTTTGTGTGGGGTTCTGTGCGCTTCCTGCACTTGTAAGTCTATTTCTTTCACCAGGTTGGAAAGTTTTCAGTCATTATTTCTTCAAGTAGGTTTTCAGTATCTTGCTCTCTGCTAGCTGCTGACTGCTAGCATGGCAAGGCATCATCAGCATCTTCCATCTCTGGACTGTTTCTTCTCTTGTCTTCATGATTGGAGCAGACTTTTCAATTCCTCTCTGTTGCAGGAGTCCACATGGAGTTGTTTTCTGAAAGTATATAAACATATTATCTACAAAAAGTTAATATAGGAATCTTTTCTATAAAATTGACTTGGGATCCTTTTTATTTTTGCCCAAACGATTTTCCTTTGGCTTATTTTGCCACCATGTGTGTTTTTCATGGGTGTCTTGCTGTTAGCATTACAAATGAAAATTAATTTTCTAAAGTAAAAATTTTCTAGATGTAATTTACTTACAGGATATTTTTCATTACATGATATTACCCTACTATCCCCCCTTTTTTTGATTAATGGAGGCTTTTGCAAATTTTTTAATTCAGTCTTGATAACTTTAAATTTTGCACAAATATATGACTGCTTTAGATTCATTGCATGGTAAGCAATTTTGCCATGAGATGAACTACCATTAGAAATTTTATTTAATACTTTAGGAACAGCTTTTTGTCCAGTACAGTTAAATTTTCTTGAATATTCACTTATTTCAATTAGCCAATTTAAATTTATCTGAAAACTTGATTACTATTTTATTGTCAAATTTAATAATCTACCAACAATATTAGTTTATACCCTGTAAATATTAGTGGAAAGGATTGTTTACATTATTGAGCAGGCCCTGAACATTCCTGGTGTTAGGCTGGATTTAGATATAGGGCAGCTGCTGTTGGCCAAATCTCTGTCTGTTACTTGGGTCCCGATCTCAGCTGGACCAAGTCTCTGTCTGTTACCTGGGTCCCGATCTGAGCTGGGCCCAGTCTGTCTGTTACCTGGATCCTGATCTGGGCTGGGCATGGGAAGTAAAGCAGCCATGGGGGCAGGAGACCTCCCTCAGAAGGGGTGAGGGTTCAGGCCCCTGCAAAGTTGGGGAGGTGAGAGTCTGTGCCCCACTTCTGTTGACCCCCAAGTTCTCTCCTGATGGCCCTTCTGCAACTGTGCCTGTCTTAGGTTGTTCCTTCCTTGAGGTATCTTACCCGTCTCTGGCTAACCATTCATCCTTCGGGCCAAGCAGGGTGATGTGAGGTTTAGTTTTGTCTCCTTGGTTGCCTATGCCCTCATGGCCTCCATGCACAATCTTGTTGTAGTTAAGCCTTGATTGTTGGTATCACTGGGAGGAATTGACATCCTGGCCAAATGGCTGGGAGGATCAGTTCTGTCTGTGATGGGAGAACTTCTGTGCTGGAGACACTCTTATGAGACAAGACTTGCTTCAGTGGGGCTTTGGTGCTCACTGAGTCTGCCCCCTGAGTGCGACCCTTATGGATTTGAGGAGTTGTAATCTGGATGGTCCCACTCTGACCATTGGGTACACTGGCTCTTGGATCTCCAAGAATGTGCTAATTTAGTCTCTACCTGAGGCCACCTATCAGAAGCTACGGTGAGATCTTCAGAGTCCTCTTCTTTGTTTGGGGTTTGAGGTGCCCAGATGAGGCCCAGCTGTGAAGCAATGCAAGCAACTCTTGGGCCTTCTTTTGAATTTTCTGGGTCTCTGTGACTCAGTTGCAGTTTCTTAGGTAATTTTAGATTTCAAAAGGACCAGGCCATTCATATGCAAAAACTTCTGCACACAGCTTGGGTGGGGCAGGGTCTCAAGATGGAGCAAACAGCAATGGCTGACTGTTGGCCCTACCCTAAGAGGCCCCAGGTCTCAGTGTCCCTCAGTAATTGCTGCAAGCACCTCTAAGAGAAAGCCACTCTTGAGTTTCACCCAATGCCAGACAGTGCAGTTCCTTCCTGTATGAGTCTTATTACCCAGAGTCTCACCCAGAACTGGAGTTCAGAGCCGTCGGGAGCTTGTGTCTCCCTCCAGAATGAAAAAGACAACCACAGAGAAAGAAAGATGGTGGCATAGGTGAATACCTAAACTGCTGCCTCGCACAACAATTTCAAAACTACAGCTAAAAGACAGAATGGACATCATCCAGAACCACAGGAAAGCTGGCTGAGTGGAAATTCTACAATTAGAAAGAAAGAGTTACAGAGACACATGTGTGGAGAGGATGGGCAGCTGAGTGCCTGGCTGGCTTTCTTTAGTGGGAAGGAGATAGAAACTCCTTACTGCACTGAACCTCAGTTCCGACTGCACTGAACCTCAGTTTTCGGTGAGACCTTGGGGACCCAGACTCATATGGGGGGAGTCTGGACTGTTAGGAAAAAAGAAGAACTCAAGGAAACTCAGGGGAACAGCGAAAGGCAGATGTCTGGAGGCCCACGCATGAGTGCACGCAGAGAGGACTGCAGCGATTACTGAGGGACACTGAGACCCAGGGGTCTCATAGGGCAGGGCTGATGGGAAGCCATGGCTGTCTGCTCAGCCCTGAGACTCTGCCCCATCCAAGCCAAGCAATTTTGCAAGTCTTGTCTCATAAGGTTGTTTTCAGCACAGGAGTTCTCCCAGCATAGAAACAGCTGATCCTCATAGCCAATTGGCCTGGAGGTCAATTCCTCCAAGTGATACCAGCAAAATCAAGACTTTACTAAAACAAGGCTTGTACACACAGTCCACAATGGAGTGCACCAAGAATGTCCATCTCAGGTAACGGCCCTATAGGACACCTAGCACACAAAGCTAGTCTACCAACTCAGGGAAGCAGTGAAAATGCGGAGACAAAGAAACAGATCACAAACGAAAGAAATGGAGGAAAACAGATGACTGGATATAGAGTTCAAAACCACCGTTATAAAGTTTTTCAAGAATTTTTTAGAAAAGGCTGATAAATTTAGCAAAATCCTTGAGGATATGAAAAAGGACCAACTAGAAATTAAACATACATTGACTGAAATAAGAAATAATATATAGAGACTTAACAGCAGACTAGAGGAATGCAAAAATCTAGTTAAAGATTTGAAATACAAAGAAGCAACAAACACTCAACCAGAAAGCAAAAAGCAAAAAGAATCCAAAAATGTGAAGATAGTGTAAGGAGCCTCTGAAACAACTTCAAGCATACCAACATCAGAATTATGGAGGAAGAATAGAGAGAGCAAGATACTGAAAGTTTATTAGAAGTAATAGTGACTGAAAACTTCACTCACCTGGTGATGAAAGAAATAAACTTACAAGTCCAGGAAGCACACAGAACCCCAAACTAAAGGAATCCAAAGAGGACCATACCAAGACACATCATAATTAAAATGCCAAGAGCAAAAGACAAAGAGAGAATATTAAAAGCAGCAAGAGAAAAACAGTTAGTTGTCTATAAGGGAGCACCCATATGATTATCAGCTGATTTCTCAACAGAAACTATGCAGGTCAGACAGGACTGGCAAGAAATATTTAAAGTGATGAATTGCAAGAACCTACAACCAAGATTACTGTACCCAGCAAAGCTATGATTCAGAATTGAAGGTCAGATAAAGAGCTTCACAGATAAGAAAAAGGTAAAGGAGTTCATCACCGCTAAACCAGTATTATATGAAATGCTGCAAGGTTTTCTTTCAGAAGATGAAGAAGAAAATGGTAAAGATAAAAATTTTGAACAACAAATACATATCTACCAAAAAGTGAATCTAAAAATCAAGTGAATAAAAAATATGATGAACAGAATAAACTGGTGAATAGAATAGAATCAGGGTCATAGAAAGGGAGTGGACTGACAATTCTCAGGGGAAAGAGGTGTGGGGATGTGAGAAGAGACAACAAAAATTGTATACCTATGGTTGAAGATATTGGGGGGAAGGTCAGGGAAGAAGGTAGGGTGGGAACCAGGTGAAGGGGAGAGCTATGTGAGGAAAAAAAGAGGAACAATTGTATTCCGAAGAATAAAGATTTATTAAATTTAAAAAAATGAAAAGAAAAAGACAACTGCATCCTCCGCTGCCAGCCCTTTCCACACGCGCCTCCGTACTTCTGCACTTTACTTTTGCAGCTCCTCTGTGTCTCAGTGTGCTTTTCTCTTTCCTTCTAATTGTAGCATTTCCCCTCAACCCGTCTTCTGTGGTTCTGGATGATGTCCGTTTTGTCTTTTAGTTGTAGTTTTGAAGTGGTTGTACGAGGCAACAATTTCAAGTGTTTACCTATGCTGCCATCTTGGTTCTCTCTCTTTGCCCATTTTTTACTAAAAAAGGTGTATAAAAATGCCACCAATTTCTGAATATTAATTTTGCATCCTGCTATTTTGATAAATTCATTTATTAGATCTAGTAGTTTTTTGTTTAGACCTCATTTCCAAGATCATTTTCTTTCTGGTTCAGACATATCTTTTGTTTAGTTTCTAAGTTTAAGATGAACTTAGAAGGTTTTTGAGTTTTATGTAGACTACTAGTACAAATTGCCTGTCTCAGAGTGGAGATACCTTGAAGATCAGTAAGTTTGTCTTTGATTTTGCTTCTTTATTACATTAGGTTTATTCATTTTAAAAATTAACGCTTCATTTCCTTTTGTGTGTAAGTAAAACTTTAGGTTATACACATTTTAATGGATATTTTGGCAACAGTAATTTTCTGACAGGAAATGTTTGTTTCTAAGACTTGTGTGCTGTTTTTGTTTCATAACGATAAAATCATTTATTTTATAGAATGGGAATTTTTTGAATGAATGTTTACATTTCAAAGAAAATTATAATTAGTCTTAATTTTGAAACATTTCTTTTTTAGAAAATATATTTTTATTGATTTTATAGAGGAAGGGAGAGGGGAAGAATGATAGAAACATCAATGATAAGAGATAATCATTGATTGGCTTTCTCCCGCCTGCCCCCTACTGGGGATCAAGCCCATAACCTGGGCATGTGACCTGACTGGGAATCAAACATTGACCTACTGGTTCATAGGTTGATGCTCAACCACTGAGCAACACCAGCTGGTCCATTTGTTTTCTAATATCTAATATTTTAAATGTGTTTGATTGATAGAGATTTAAAATGAAGTTCATCTTTGGTAATAGCTGAAGAAAAATCATGTTTGTGATAATATTTTAATGTATCATAATATGCATTTTAAGAATTATCTTGTGAGGTATTTTAATCATTAAAATGGATATAACTCTACCTTATATAATACATATATTAGAACTTGGTTAGTAACCATTTCTCTATTTTGTGTTTCTAAATACCTAGCTAAATTATTTAGGTAATTCTTAACTTTTTTTTTTTTTCAGAGAAGGAGGAAAGTAGAGGACAGAGTTGGGGGAGAGAAACATCAATTTGTTGTTTTATGTATTTATGCATTCATTGGTTGATTCTTGTATGTATCCTGACTGAGGATCAAACCCAAAACCTTTGTTTATCAGGATGACGCGATGGGATAACAAACTGAGCTACCTGGCCAGGGCGAAAACAATTATATTTTAATTTTTTCATTAAAAAAATCTTTATTATTGAAAGTATTACATATGTCCTCCGCCCTTCCTCCCCCATTGAGCCTTTTTAGTCCATCCCTGCCTGCACCCTAGGCTTCACCACACTCTTATCTGTATCCATGGGTTATGCATATATGTATACAAGTTCTTTGGTTGATTTTTTCCTACTCCTCGACCCACTCTTACCTTCCCTTTGACATTCTACAGATCCATGCTTCTATGTCTCTGGCTCTATTTTTCTCATCAGTTTACTTTGTTCGTTAGATTGCACATATAAGTGAGATATGTGATACTTGTCTTTCTCAGTGACTAACTTATTTTGCTTAAAATAATATTCTCCATTGCTAATTCAAAGGGGAAGAGATTCTTCATTTTTTACTGCTGCGTAGTATTCCATGGTATAAATGTACCACAGCTTTTTTACTTTTAAGTATATTTTTATTGATTTCAGAGTGGAAGGGAGGAGAGATAGAAACTTCAATGATGATAGAGTTTCATTGATCGGCTGCTTCCTGCATGCCCCACACTGGGGATCGAGCCCTACAACCTGGCATATGCCCCGACCAGGAATTGAATCATGACCTTCTAATTTATGTGTGGATGCTCAACCACTGAGTCACGCCAGCCAGGCTTTACCATAGCTTTTTTTTTAAATTAATTTTTTATACATATCTCCCCATTGCCCCCCCTCCCTCCCAGGCATACCCCAACCGCCCAGTGTCTATGTTCATTGGTTATGATTATACGCATAGATACAAGTCTTTTGATTGATCTCTTATCTACCTCAACTAACTTTAATCTTCCTGCTGTAATTTCACAGTCTGTTCGAAGCTTTACTGTCTCTGTATCTATCCTTTTGTTCATCAGTTTATAATGTTCTTTATTATCCCCCAATGAGTGCGATCATGTGATGCTTCTCCTTCATTGACTGGCTTATTTCACTAAGCATAAGGCTCTCCAGTTCCAACCAGGTTGCTGCAAATGGTAAGAATTCCTTCTTTTTAACGGCAGCATAGAATTCCATTGTGTAGATGTACCACAGTTTTCTGATCCACTCATCTGCTGACGGGCACCTAGGCTGTTTCCAAATTGTGGCTATTGTAAATTGTGCTGCTATGAACATAGGGGTGCAGAAATCCTTTCTGATTGGTGTTTGTAATTTCTTAGGATAAATTCCTAAGAGTGGGATTACAGGGTCAAATGGGAGATCCATTTTTAGTTTTTTGAGGAAACTCAATACTGTTCTCCACAGTGGCTGCACCAGTCTGCATTCCCACCAACAGTGCACAAGGGTTCCTTTTTCTCCGCATCCTCGCCAACACTTCTCTTTTGTTGATTTGTTGATGATTGCCATTCTGACAGGTGTAAGATGGTATCGCATTGTCGTTTTGATTTGCATCTCTCGGATGATTAACGACTTTGAACATGTTTTCATGTGTCTCTTGGCCTTCCTTCTGTCGTCTTTTGAAAAGGTTCTATTTAGGTCCGTTGCCCATTTTTTTATTGGATCCTTGATCTTCCTTTTATTAAGTTGTATAAGTTGGCTGTAGATTTTGGAGATTAAACCTTTATCAGTGATAACATTTGCAAATATGTTCTCCCATGCATTGATCTTTCTTGTTGTTTTGTTGATGGTTTCTTTTGCTGTGCAAAAGCTTTTTATTTTGATGTAGTCCCATTTGTTTATTTTTTGTTTAGCTTCCATTGCCTTTGGAGCAGTATCAGTGAAGAAGTTCTTTCGGCATATATCTGAGATTGTGCTGCCTGTGGATTCCTCTAGTATTTTTATGGTTTCCCTTCTAATGTTTAAGTCCTGTATCCATTTTGAGTTTATTTTTGTATTTGGTGTAAGTTGGTGGTCCAGTTTCAATTTTTTGCATGTATCTGTCCAATTTTCCCAACACCATTTATTGAAGAGGCTATCTTGGTTCCATTGAATGTTCATGCCTCCTTTGTCAAATATTGAGCATAGTGGTTTGGGTGGATATCTGGGTTCTCTATTCTATTCCATTGATCTATATGTCTGTTCTTGTGCCAGTACCAGGCTGTTTTGAGAACAGTTGCTTTGTAGTATAGCTTGAAGTCTGGTATTGAGATCCCACCTACTTTATTCTTTTTTCTCAGAATTGCTGTAGCTATCCGTGGTCTTTTTTTGTTCCAGATGAATCTATGAAGAATTCTTTGTAGGTCTGTGAAATATGTCGTTGGTATTTTAATGGGTAGTGCGTTGAATCTGTAGATTGCTTTGGGTAGTATGGACATTTTAATGATGTTGATTCTCCCAATCCATAAGCATGGTATGCTCTTCCATCTGTTAACATCTTCCTCTATCTCTTTTTTCAGTGTCCTGTAGTTTTCTGCATAAAGGTCTTTTACCTCTTTAGTTAGGTTTATTCCTAGGTATCTTAATTTTTTTGGTGTGATGGTAAATGGGATTGCTTTTTTAGTTTCTCTTTCTATAATTTCACTGTTAGTGTATAGAAATGCCACAGTCTTCTTAGCATTAATTTTGTATCCTGCTACATTGCCAAATTCATTAATAAAGTCAATTAGTTTTGGAATTGAGTCCTTTGGAATTCATTAATTAAGTCAATTAGTTTTGGAATGGAGTCCTTCGGGTTTTTTATGTACAATATCATGTCATCTGCAAATAAGGACAGCTTTGCTTCTTCTTTTCCAATTTGGATGCCTTTGATTTCTTCTTCTGTCTAATTGCAATGGCTAATACTTCCAGTACTATGTCGAACAGGAGAGGTGAGAGTGGGCATCCCTGTCTTGTTCCTGTTCTTAGGGGAAATGGTTTTAGTTTTTGCCCATTGAGTATGATGTTAGCTGTGGGTTTATCATATATGGCTTTTATGATGTTGAGGAATGATCCTTCTATTCCCACTTTGCTGAGAGTTTTTATCAAGAAAAGATGTTGAATTTTGTCAAATGCTTTTTCTGCATCAATTGATATGACTATGTGATTTTTATCTCTCAATTTGTTTATGTGATGTATCACATTTATTGATTTGCGGATATTGAACCATCCCTGCATTCCTGGGATGAATCCTGCTTGGTCATGGTGTATGATCTTTCTGATGTACTGCTGGATCCAGTTTGCTAGAATTTTGTTGAGGATTTTGACATCTATGTTCATGAGAGATATTGGCCTATAATTCTCTTTCATTGTGTTGTCTTTATCTGGTTTTGGTATTAGGGTGATGCTGGCTTCATAGAAGGTATTTGGTAGTATTCCTTCTTCTTGAATGTTTTTGAATAGTCTGAGGAGGATAGGTTTTAATTCTTCCTTGAATGTTTGGTAAAACTCTCCTGTGTAGCCATCTGGACCCGGACTTCTATTTGCTGGAAGCTTTTTGATGACTGCTTCAATTTCTTCCATAGTTATTGGACTATTGAGATGTTTGGCTTCCTCCTCATTGAGTTTTGGGAGGTTATATTTTTCTAGGAAAATGTCCATTTCTTGCAGGTTGTCCAATGTGTTGGAATAGAGTTGTTCATAGTATTTTTTAACAATCCTTTGTATTTCCACAGGGTCTGTTGTTATTTCTCCTCTTTCATTTCTGATTTTGTTTATTTGGGTCTTCTCTCTTTGCTTCTTGGTGAGCCTGGCTAGGGGTCCATCAATCTTGTTTATCCTTTCAAAGAACCAGCTCTTTGTTTTGTTGATCTTTTGAATTGTTTCTTTGGTCTCCAAGTTGTTTATCTCCGCTCTGATCTTCACTATTTCATTCCTTCTGAGTACACTGGGCTTTTCTTGTTGTTCTAGCTCTTTGAGTTTTAGGTTTAGGTGATTTATTACCATTGTTTCCTGTTTTTTGCAGTAGGCTTGTATGGCTATGAACTTCCCTCTCAAGACTGCTTTCACTGTGTCCCATAAATTTTGTAATGTTGTGTTGTCATTGTCATTTGTTGCCATGATGTTTTTTATTTCTTCCTTGATCTCTCTGGTTACCCAGTCGTTGTTTAAAAGCATGCTGTTTAGTCTCCATGTGTTTGATTTCTTTCTATTGTTTTTATTATAGTTGATTTCTAGTTTTATGCCACTGTGGTCTGAGAAAATGCTTGGTATGATTTCTATCTTCTTGAATTTGAAGAGACTTTTCTTATGACCCAACATATGATCTATCTTTGAAAATGACCCATGTGCACTGGAGAAGAATGTATATTCTGTGGCTTTGGGGTGAAATGTTCTGAAGATGTCAATTAATTCCTCTGGTCTAGTGAGTCATTTAGGATTGATGTTTCCTTGCTGATTTTTTGTTTAGAGGATTTGTCCAATGGTGACAGTGGGGTATTAAAGTCTTCTACTATGATTGTATTGCTGTCAATCTCTCCCTTAATATCCTCCAAGAGTTTTTTTTATGTATTTAGGTGCTCCTATATTGGATGCATATATGTTTACCAGAGTTATTTCTTCTTGTTGGATTGTTCCCTTTAGTATTATGAAGTGGCCTTCTTTATCTCTTGTTATGTCCATCACTTTGAGATCTAATTTGTCAGATATAAGTATTGCAACCCCAACTTTTTTTTCATTTCCATTTGCCTGAAATACCATGTTCCATCCCTTCACCCTCAATCTGTGTGCATCTCTTTTCCTAAGGTGGATTTCTTGCAGACAGCAGATATATGGATCATGTTTTCTTATCCAATCGGTTACCCTATGTCTTTTGATTGGAGCATTTAATCCGTTTACATTTAAAGTTATTATTGATAAGTACTTATCTGTTGCCATTTTTAGTCCTTACCCCCGAGTTCCTTCTTTGCTTCCTCTTTCTTTTTATTACAGCAGACCTTTTAACATTTCTTGCATTGCTGGTTTGGTGGTAATATATTCCCTTAGTCCTTTTTTGTCTGTGAAGCTTTTGATTTCACCTTCAATTTTGATTGAGAGTCTTGCAGGGTACAGTATTCTTGGATTCAGACCCTTCCTTTGCATGACTTTGTATATTTCAGTCCATTCTCTTCTGGCCTGACGAGTTTCTGTTGAGAAGTCAGTAGCTAGTCTTATGGGGGTTCCTTTGTAGGTAACTTTCTGTTTCTCTCTGGCTGCTTTTAAGATTCTTACTTTGTCATCGGTGATTGCCAATTTAATTATAATGTGCCTCGGTGTCGGTTTGTTGGGGTTCATTTTGCTTGGGACTCTGTGAGCTTCTTGGATTTGTGTGGGTTTTTTCTTTTCTATATTGGGGAAATTTTCTGTCATTATTTCTTCAAACACGTTCTCTAATCCTTGTTCAGTTTCCACTCTTTCTGGAACCCCAATTATGTGGATGTTATTTTGTTTCATGTCATCCCAAAGTTCCCTTAGACTCTCCTCTTGCTTTTTAACTTTTTTTCCTAGAAGCTGCTGTACTTGGGTATTTTTTCCTACCGTGTCTTCTAGCTCACTGATGCGGTCCTCTGCTTCTTCTAGTCTACTTTTGATGCTTTCTATTGTGTTCTTTATAGCAGTGATGTCATTATTCATTTCTTCTTGTTTATTCTGCACCTCCTCTAGTTTCTTCTGCGTTTCTTCTTCATGCTTCTTCACCTCCTCTAGGCTCTTACTCATACTGTCAAATTTATCTTCCATTCTTTTCAACCACGTTATGATAATTTCTCTGAACTCTTTCTCTGGTAGGCTTATTTGTGGTTCTATTTCATTTACTTCCTTTTCTGGTGAAACCTGCCTTTCTGTCTTTTGTGGGCTGTTTCTTTTTCTGCCCATGGTCTTTCTTCTCTGGGTGTCTGGTTATGTAGTGCTCTCTCCTACGTTGATTGAAAGGCACAAACTACAACACGACCAGGTACAGCACACAAGGCACTGAGTAGAGATGTATTCAAGATGTTAATAATCACAAATAAGGTGACCACCAATGAAGGACAAATTAGGGGTAAATAGAGAAAGAAGAAGAGGAAAATGAGGAAGAAAGAAAAGAAAGAAGTGCCAAAATCAAATTGGGAGAGTGAGAAAAAAAAAAGATAAATAAATGAACAATAAAATAAAATAAAATAAGAAAATAAAAAGCAGAAAAAGGAGAAAGAAAGAGGAAGAGAAAAAAATCAGAGAGAAAAGAAAGTGTATAAGAGAGAAAAGAGGAACAAAATATAGATGTCAGGAGACAATTCCAATAGAACAGTCACTAATCCCAATAAAGGCCAGCAACCAGTACCTAGAGATTAATGCAAATTGCAAATAGCAACTGGTATCGAGGGAGATGAGGGAAAAGAGAGGTAGAAAACAAAGCAAGCAAAAAGCAAAATAAAACAAGTAGAATAAACTAAAACAGTCTCTCAAAAAATTTTTTCAAAAAATCGATATAATCACTTTTCAGGCAAATAGCAACAAAAGGACATAGAGAAAAAACAACTTTTTGGCTAGTGAAGACTAGAGGGGAGAGGTTTGTGTGGACTTGTAGTAGGGGATTTGAAATTAGATATATAAATAGGGTGAAATTTTAACCAGGTAAAGAGAAAAATAGGGAGAATCAAAAGTTGGAAAAGGGAAAGAGAAACAAGACAGCAAAATGGGGAAAGTTAGGAGGAAAGTGTTGGCATAAAGGTGAAGTTGAGTTGGAGTAAAATTATGCTAAAGGGAAGATGAAATTAGAATGTAGAACTCTAATCCCGAAATAAAATAAAGAGAAAACAAAATGACACTTTTTTTTCCAAAAACAGTAAAGTACTAGTAGTAATTAATAATACTAGTTTAAAACAAAAATGTAATAATTATAAAGGTAAAATCAATTGAGGCAGAAAGAAAAAAAATTCTTTCAATTAAAATATGTGAAAATGAAAAATAAAGAATTAAAAATTTAGAAAAAAGAAAAAAGGAAAAATTAAAAAAAATAAAAAAGAAGAAAAATAGAATGGTTCTTCACTTCCACTATTATTCTGCTTGGCACTCCTGTTTCCCAGTAGGGGAGGTATTGCAGTTCCCTGTGTTCCCCTCTTGGTGTTTTAATCTCTTCTCTTGTGGTTATGCGAGAGACAATTTGTGTGTCATCCATTGGGTGGCAGTGTTTCGGAATTGATCTCTGAGACAAAGCACAGGACCTCTCTAGGCTGTGCTCAGATCCTGCTATTCTGTGGTTCCCAAAACCAGTTTGTGGGAGTTTTGCAGCCTGGACACTGCAGTAACTCCCAGGTTGTCCCTCTGCCCCAGAGAAAAAGAAAAAAAAGAGTTGTTTTCCGGAGCTCTCCTCTGTTAACAGCTCAGAGGGTCTGCCTTCACACTCAGGGATCACGCCCTGACCACCTCTGCGGACCTCTCCAGAGGCAGCTTTCCCGCAGCCCGGCTCCCACAGTGTGCGTGTCTCTGCCCTGCGGGGGTGGGAGACCGCACCCTGGCCCAGGCTAAGTCTGACTCTTCAGCGCGCGCCCTTTGGATCTCTGAATCCTCCGCGGGAAGCCGTGCTCTGGGTCCTGGCTGCTCTGTGGGTGCCTCCGTCAGCCGCAGCTTTCAGACCTCGCAGACATCCACCTCCCCCTTAAGTCAGGCGCAATCTGACCTTTCCGTGTGCTCTGTGGATCTCTGGTTCCGCCGCGTGTCTGTGCCGATTGGAGAGCGGAGTTCTGGGTCCCCGGGTCCCTGGCTGCTCGATGGGTGCCCAGCCGAAGGCTTCAGACCGCCGCAGACATCCACCTCCCACTGCAAGATGGCTCGGGCTCCTCGTTCGCGCTGGTGGCTCTGGCGGACAAAACCCCCGTGGCCGTGGGGCTGCCTGGCCGGGAGAGCCCCTTCCAGCAGTTCCCCGCCTTCTCCTGGAGGACAACTGACTCCTAGCTTGCCAACAAACACTCCCAATGCAACTCTCAGCCGCTCTCTCTCCCTCTGCCCAGCGACAAAGCTCCAGACGCGTCCGTCTACTCCGCTGCCATTTTCTCCTCCTACCAATAGCTTTTTTATCTACTCATCTACTGATGGGCACTTGGGCTGTTTCCAGATCTTAGCCATTGTAAATTCTGCTGCTATGAACATAGGGGTGCATACATTTTTTCTGATTGGTATTTCAAGTTTCTTAGGATATATTCCTAGAAGTGGCATCACTGGGTCAAATGGCAGTTATTTATTTAATTTTTTTTGTGGAAATTCTATATTATTTTCCATAGTGGCTGCACCAGTCTGCATTCCCACCAGCAGTGTGCTAGAGCTCCCTTTTCTCCACATCCTAACCAGCACTTGTCATTTGTTGATTTGTTGATGGTAACCATTCTGATAGGTGTGAGATAACACCTTGTTGTCATTTTATTTTGTATCTCTCTGATGACCAGTGACTTTGGGCATGTTTTTATATGTCTCTTGGCCATCTGTATGTCCACTTTGGAGAAGTGTCTATATAGCTCCTCTGTATATTTTTAAAATTGATTGTCTTCCTTTTGTTGTTTTAGTTCCTTATATATTTTGGGTAGTAACCCTTTATCAGATGTCTTATTGCCAAATATGTTCTCCCATACAGAAGGCTCCCTTTTCATTTTGTTGATGGTTAGTTTTGCTGTGCAGAAGCTTTTTATTTTGACATTACCCCATTTGTTTATTTTCTCCTTAGTTTCCCTTGCCCTAGGAGATGTATCTATAAATATATTGCTTCGAGAGATATCTGAGGTTTTGCTGCCTTTAATTTCCTCTAGGATTTTTATGGTTTCACAACTTATATTTAACTTATCTATTCATGTGAACTTATTCTTGTGTCTGGTGTAAGTTGGTGGTCTAGTTTCATTTTTTTTTTTTTTGCATGTACCTGACCAATGTTCCCAATACCATTTACTTAAGAGACTGTCTTGACTCTATTGTATGCTTTTGCTTCCTTTGTCAAATATTAATTGAGCATAATGGGTTAGGTCCATTTCTGGGTTATCTGTTCTATTCCATTGATCTATATGCTGTTCTTGTGCCAGTACCAGACTGTTTTGATTACAGTGGCTTTGTAGTATAATGTGATATCTGGTATTGTAATCCCTCCAATTTTATTTTTCTTTCTCAATATTGCTGCAGCTATACATGGTCCTTTTTTGTTCCATATCAATTTTTAGAGTACTGTTCAAGAACTGTAAAATATGTTGTTAGTATTTTAATAGGGTTTGTATTGAATCTGTAGATTACTTGGGTAGTATGGACATTTTAATGATGTTAATTCTACTAATCCATGAACTTGGTATATTCTTCCACTTGTTTATATCTTTCTCTATCTCTTTTTTCAATGTGCTATGGTTTCCTGAGTACAAGTCTTTTACCTTCTTGGTTAAATTTATTCCTAAGTTTCTTAAATTTTGTTTTTGTTGCAGTTGTAAGTGGGATTGTCTAGTTTTTCTTTCTGAGACATAATTATCTATATATAAAAAGCCAGTGACCAGAATGCTGGAATGACTGGAATGACTTTTCACTATGATGCCCACTGCCACCAGTGAACCAGCCCGAAAGGGTGATGGGGCTGGCTGGCCAATCCCCATACAGCCCTTCCCCACGACCAGCCCTACCCCAATTGGCCTGCAGCCCTCCCCCCTGGTTGGCCCCACCACTGATCAACCCCCCACTCCAATAGGGGGTGGGGCCAGTCAGCCAACCTTCTGCAGCCTCCCCCTAAGCCAGCCCCACCTCCGATGGCCCCCCACCATCCCAGTCAGCCCTCAGCCCCTCCCCCCGGCTGGCCCTACTCTGGATTGTCCCCCTTATCCCAGTAGGGGGCAGGGCCTGCCAGCCAACCACTGTAGCCCCTCCCCACTACCAGCTCTGCTGCCATGGGCCCCTACCACCCCAACCAGCCTGCGGCCCCTCCTCCCAACCAGCTCCATCCATGATCAGCCCCCACCCCACTCCCATAAGGGGCAGGGCCGGTCAGCCAACCACTCATGGCCCCTCCCTTAGGTCACTGGCCCCCTGATGGGGCTCCCCACCCAATTCAGGTGTAGGGACTATCGGCCCACTGCCCACAGCTCTTCTCCACAGCTGGCCCCAGCCCCGATCATCCCCTACCATTCTGATAGGCCCATGGCCCCTTCCCCCAGCTGATCAGGGCGGGACAGCCAGCCAACCCCCCCACATCTCCTCCTCTTAACAGGCTCCGCTCTGATCCATCCCAATTGGGCTCCGATCTGCCTCAATTGGGGCTGGGCCGGGCATACCCCACCTGCTCAAATTTGTATACTGGGCCTCTATTTGATACTAAAATGCCATTGACTTTGGGGTGTTAATTTTGTATCTTGCTACATTGCTGAATTTATTTTTTAAATCTAGTAGTTTTTTGGTGGAGTGTTTAGCGTTTTTTGTGTACAATGTCATGTCATCTGCAAATGATGACAATTTTGCTTCCTCCTTTCCAATTTGGATGCTGTTTATGTTTTCTTCTTGTCTGCTCACTGTGGCTAGGATTTTCAGTACTATCTATACTAATAAAAGAGAAACATACAAATTGACCATACTTCTGGTACACCCTCAAGCCCACCAGCCAACAAGGAGCGATTATGTAAATTACCCCAATCAAGATAGTGGCGGCCAGGGAGCTGGAATGAGCAGGAGGCTTGGGTTGCCCTGGCCTCCACTCAAGGGTAAAAAGATTCAATTATAGAGGATAAATAAATCTCAGATATCTGTTTCCAGCTGTCTCTGGCTCCACTCAAGGCTACACAGTTTTAATTATAGAAGATAAATCCCAACAAAAATGGTGGCAGCCACAGAGCTGGAGCCAGCAGGAACCTTGGGTTGCCCCCAGCAATGGAGGAAGCCAAGCTTCCCACCCGCCCTGGTCAGCCCTGGCTCAAGGCTACAAAGTTTCAATTATAGAAGATAAATAAATCCCAGATATTTGCTTCCAGCCGGCCCTAGCCTTAACTCAAGGAGGAGCTGGGAAAAGAAAGGAGGGGCTGAGAGCTTGAGTCACAGGGGGGTTGGGGGGTTGATCAGGCTAGGATGGGACAGCAATTGTGGGTGATCAGGCTAGTGGGAGGTGAAGTTGGGGGTAAGCAGACCAGCAGGGGAACTAATTGGGGGTGAGCAGGCCATCAGTGGGGGTCAGTTGGAGGTGATCA
>JAAGEH010000012.1:17517325-17585249 GCA_011751065.1 Lasiurus cinereus | reverse complement strand
CAGGATAGCAGGGGGGGGGAGGGGCAGTTTGGAGTGAACAGGCCAGCAGGAGGGTATTTGGGGGCGAGCAGACCAGTGGAGAGGGAAGGTGGGGGTGAGCATGCCAGCAGGGGAGGCAGTTGGGTGTGAACAGGTTCTCAGGGGGGCATTTGGAGGTGAGTAGGGCAGCAGCAGGGGGGCAGTTTTTGCCCATTGTGTATGATGTTAGCTGTAGGTTTGTCATATATGGTCTTTATTACATTGAAGAATGATCCTTCTATGCCACCTTGCTGAGAGTTTTTATCAGAAATGGGTGTTGGATTTTGTTGAATGCTTTTTCTACGGCCATTGATTTAATCATGTGTTTTTTGTCTATCAATTTGTTTATGTGATGTATCATGTTTATTGACTTGTGAATATTGTACCAATCTTGCATCCCTGAAATAATTTCTACTTGGTCATGGTGTATGGTCTTTTTAATATATTGCAGGATCCTATTTGCTAATATTTTGTTGAGGATTTTAGCATCAGACTTATTGGCCTATAATTCTTGTTCTTGGTAGTGTCTTTATCTAGTTTTGGAATTAGGATAAAGCTGACCTCAAAATGGGCTTGGAAGTATTTCTTCCTCTTTGATTTTTTTAAAAAATAGTTTGAGGAGTAATTATTGTTATTCTTTGAATGTTTGATAAAACTCCCAAGTGAAGCCATCCCGACCAAGGTTTTGTTTGCTGGGAGGGTTTTTGTGGTTTTGTTTTTTTTTTTGATTACTGCTTTAATTTTATTAATTGTTATTGGCCTATTCAGGTTTTCAGATTCTGTCTTATAATTTTAGAAGATTTTATTTTTCTAGGAATATTTCCATTTCATCCACATTGTCCAGCTTCTAGGCATATGCTTTTTTATAGTATTTTCTTTCTTTCTTTTTTTTTTTTTTAGGTAGGCCTGTAATGGAACTTACTTCTCAGGAGTACTTTTCCTGTGTCCCAGAGATTTGGGGTTGTTGTATGTTCATTTTCATTTGTTTCCAGGAAGTTCTGTTATTCTTTCTTGATTTCATTGGTAATCTATTCATTGTTTGATAACATGCTAGTTTGCCTCCAGGAATTTGAATGTTTTTTAATATTTTTACTGATTTCTAATTTGATTCTTTTGTGACTGAGAAGATGCTTGATATGATTTCAGTCTTCTTGAACTTGTAGAGACTTATTTTGTGTCCTAACCTGTGTTCTTTCTTTGATAATGGTACACTTAAGAAGAAAGTATATTCTGCAGCTTTGGGTTGAAATGTCCTATAAATATCATTTAAATCCATCTGATCCAGTGAGTCCTTTAGAATCACCGTTTCCTTCTTAATTTTTGTCTGGAAGATCTATCTAGTGAAGTCAGCGTGGTTGTTAAAATCCCCTGCTATGATTGTATTGTTGTTGAACTCCCCTTAAAGTTCTCCAGAAATGTGTGTGTGTGTGTGTGTGTGTGTGTGTGTGTGTGTGTGTATGTATTTAGGTGCTATTATGTTGGGTACATATATGTTTACCAGGGTTATGTCTTTTTGTTGGATTGATCCTTATAGTATTATTAGTGACTTTTATTATCACTTGTGATGGCTTTAATTTTGCATTCTTTTTTGTCAGATACAAGTATTGCTACCCTAGTTGTTTTTTTGTTTGTTTGTTTGTTTTTATTTGCATGGAAAATGTGTTTCCATTCCTTCATTCTCATCCTTTGTGAATATTTTGTTCTTAGGTGGCTCTCTTACAGGGAGCATATAATTGTGTCATGTTTTTGTATTCATTCAGTGACTCTATGTCTTTTGATTGGATCATTTAATCAATTTATACTTAAGGTTGTTATTGGTAGGTTCTTATCTATTGGCATTTTAATATTTTATGCCTATGCTTCTCACTGTATTTCTTCTGCTCATTACTGCAGTTCCTTAGCATTTCTTGCAGTGCTAGTTTGATAGTGATAAACTCCTTTAGCCTTTTGCTGTCAGGGAAGCTCTTTGTTTCATCTTCTACTTTGATAGCCTTGCTGGATATAGGAATCATGGTTTCAGATCCTTGCTTTTAATTCTTGTCATTCCCTTCTGGCCCATAGGATTTCTGATGAGAAATCAACTGACAGCCTTATGGGAGCTTCTTGGTAGGAAACAAATTGTTTTTCTCTTGTTGCCTTTAAGATTCTATCTTTGTCTTTAATTTTTGGCACTTTAATTATGATGTGTCTATGTGTAGACCTGCTTAGGTTCTTGCTTGGGACTCCCAGTTTGTCCTGAACATGTGTGACATTTTCCTTCACCAGGTTAGGGAAGTTTTCTGCCATTATTTTTTCAAATAGTTTCTCTATCCCTTTCTCACTTTCTTCTTCTGTTCTTCTATGATGTGAATATTGTTATATTTCATGCTGTCCCTCAGTTCCTTTAAGCTGTCCACTTGTTTCTTCACTTTTTTTTTCTTTTTGGTTCTCTGATTGAATGATTTTTTTCTACCATATCTTCTAATTCACTAATCCCATACTTGGCTTCCACTAATCTGTTGTGTATTCCCCTCCTATGTCTTTTTTTTTTTAGTTGTATTTTATTGATTTTTTTACAGAGATTCTACAGGGAGAAGGATAGAGAGTTAGAAACATTGATAAGAGAGAAACATCCCTCAGCTGCTTCCTGCACACTTCCTACTGGAGATGTGCCCACAACCAAGGTACATGTCCAACTGGAATCGAACTTAGGACCCTTCAGTCTGCAGGATGATGCTCTAATCACTGAGCCAAACTGGTCAGGGCTTCTATGTCTCCTTTATTAGCACTATGTCATTATTTCTGACTTACCTTTTTTCATGACCATCCTTGCCATTATTATTCAAAACTCTATATCTGATAAATTTCTTATCTCAGTTTCATTTAACTCTTCTTCTGGAGAATTCTCTTGTTCTTTTATTTGGGCTTGATTTTTTCTGTTCTAATTCTGGCTGTCTGGGTTTCTGTCATTAGGTAGATCTGCTACTACTTCCAATCTCTAATGCAGGACAGTGTCAGATGCTGTTTGTGACTGGCCATGGGTGCCCTATTTGGAACTATTAGCAATTAATAGCTTGTGGCTCCCTCTGCTGGGGCTCAGTGTCTTTGGAAAGGACAAAAACGTGCACCAAGGTCTGTTTTTCCTAACCCTGGGCCCAGAAGGGGATCAAGCAAAGACTCAAAGCCACAGAGACCTGCCTCTGCCTATAGCCTAATTGTTATTTAGTTTTGATTTGCCTCAGGCTATGGATCACAGAGAGGTGCAAGAAGTTTTCCAATATGGTGGGATAATTTCTTCTTCCTGCAGGCTTTATGTTATTCTCTTAATGGGCCTCAGAAATTTCACAGTCTCTTAATGCACCTCAGCAATTCCATAGTGTGGGGCAAGGGGTTTCCCAATACGGTGGGTCAGTTGCTCCCCTGGTCCTAGACAAAATGATGGTAAAGGTCTCCAAAGTGCAAAGGAATGAATCAGCACAGGAAACCAGGGTAGATGCCCTCGAAGCTCCAATCTCAGAGTCCCCAACCTTGGATTCTCCTCACACAACTCCAATCTACTCTACTTTCCCTCTTCTAGAGCCCAAGGTGAGTGGTTGCATACGAAATTTTGTGTGTTGGTCCTTTACATGGGTGCCTGTATTTCCAGCTGGCCACCTCAGGCAGATAACAAACCAGCCAGATTTTGCGTGGGTACCTTTCTCAGTTTTGCTGCTCTGAGCTGGTAACTAGCGTGGGGTTTAGACCCCAGAGTTCTCAGTGGAAAGCCCCCCATTGCTGAAATATCCCTCTGGAACTTCAACTGCTCTCTGTGGGAGCCTGGCCAGCCCTTTCACACCTCTACACTTCCTACCAGTCTCTATGTAGTCTGCACATTCCATCCTTGGTTATGATGGTTCTCTCCAGCTAATCTTCATTTGATTATTTAGGATGGTTTTTCTGTATTTTAGTTGTAATTCCAGTTTAGTCCTGGGAATATGTTAGTTTAGCTTCCACTTACACTGCCATTTTGGACTTCTCCAAAAGCACAATTTTAAATTAGGAAATGATACCAAGCTCAAATCTTAGTTCCATATTTATCAGTTGCTTTTTGGGGACATAATGTACATTCTAATGTAACTCCTAATTGAAGATAATATGTGAGAGCATATGAGGCTCTTTTTTGTTTTTGGTAATTGTTTCATTTTCTTGGTAAGCTATAATCCTATATAATAAAAGCCAAGGTGGCATCACACCATCGTGCGATGCCATCACAAGATGGCCACACAGACAGGCTGGACCCAGTGGTCCCTCCACATGTTGAGGCCTGGGGGTCCTGAGGCTCTGCATGGCATGGAGGAGGCCAGTCTGGTCATCTTTGCTGCCTGTGCAGAGGAGGCGGGTCACAGCAGAGGTGGCAGGTTGCAGCATGAGAAGGCAGTTGTGGGTGATCAGTCCAGCAGGGGAAGGCAGTTGTGGGCAATTAGGCAGGAAAAGGAGGGAAGTTGTGGGCGATCAGGCCAGCAGGGAAGGGCAGTTGTGGGCGATTAGGCTGGCAGTGGAGAGCAGTTGTTGGTGATCAGGCCAGTAGAGGAGAGCAGTTGTGGGCGATCAGGCCCTGGCAGGGGAAGCAGTTGGGGGAACCAGGCCTGCAGGGGAGGGAAGTTGGGGGCAACCAGGCCTGCAGGTAGAACACGAGCCAGATGTTGCATGGGCACCTTGTGGGGGCAACCACACAAGGAGAGAGCTGTTGGGGGGAGGGGGAACCAGGCCTTTAGAAGAGGGTAATTGGGAGCAACCAAGCCTGCATGGGAGGGCAGTTGGGGGCAACCAGCCTTCAAGGGAGGGCAGTTGGGGGTGACCAGGCAATTGGGCCAGCAGGAGAGGGAAGTTAGGGGTGACAGAGCTGGCAGGGGGAGGGCAGTTTGGGGCAACTGGGCCAGCAGGGGAGGGCAGTTAGGGGCAACCAGGCCTTTAGGGGAGGGCAGTTGGGAGCAACTAGGCCTGTAGGGAAGGACAGTTGGGCCAATCAAGCCTGCAGGGGAGGGCAGTTGGGGGCAATTGGGCCAGTGGGGGAGTGGTTAGACATTGATCAGGCTGGCAGGGGAGTGATTAGGTGGCGATCAGGCTGGTAGGCAGAAGTGGTTAGGGGCAATCAGGTAGGCAGGCAAGTGGTTGGGAGCCAGTAGGGCTGGATTGTCAGAGGGATGCTCAACTGCAGGTTTAGGGAATTGGGCCTAAACCTGCAGTCAGACATCCCCTGAGGGGTCCCAGATTTGAGAGGGTGCAGGCTGAGCTAAGGGACACCCCTTCCATCCCCAGTACACAAATTTCATGCACTGGGCCTCTAGTTGTAAATAATACTACAATAGTCATGGATACAGACATCTTCTTGTGTCAGTGTTTTTGTTTTCTTTAGATAAATACCAAGTGGGATTGCTGGATATTATGGTAGTTCTATTTTTAGTTTTTTCCAGAAATTTCCATAATATTTTCCATAGTGACTGCACCAATTTACATTTCCACCAATGTACATAAGTGTTTCCTTTCCTCTACATTCTCATCAACACTTGTTATTTCTTATCTTTTTTGTCATAGTCATTCTAACAGGTGTGATGTTATATCTCATTGTGGTTTTTGATTGGCATTTCTCTGATGATTAGCAACATTAAGCAACATTTTATGTACTTGTTGGCCATCTGTATGTCTTCTTTGGAAAAATGACTATTTAGGTCTTCTTAAACATATTTGTAATACAAATTTTATTTTTGTTTTTTAATTAAACTTATTGGAAATGGCATTGTTCAATAAGATTATATAGGTTCAAGTATATAGTTCTGTGATACATCATCTGTATACTGCATTGTGTGTTCACCACCCAAAGTCAAATCTTCTTCCATCATCAAATATTTGACCCCTTTTACTGTTACCCCTCCCACTTCCCTTCCCTCAGATTACCACTATAGTGTTGTCTTTGGCTATACTTTTTTGGTTGTTTGTTTATCTTGTTTGTTCATCTATTATTTTCAGTTTTATATCCCTCCTATAGATGAAATGACATTATTCTTAACTTTTTTCTTTCTGACTTATTTTCCTTAGCATGATATTCCCAAGATCCACCTGTGTTTTCACACATGGCAGTATTTCATTTTTAATTATGGCTGAATAGTATTCCATTGTATATATGTACCACATCTTCTTTATCCAATCACCTGTCAAAGGACACTTTGGTTGTTTTCATGTCTTAGCCACCATGAATAATGCTTCAATCAACATAGGGGTGCATATATCTCTGCAAATAAATGTATTCAAATTTTTCAGGTAGCTACCCAGAAGAGGGGTTTCTGGGTCATATGGTAACTCTATTCTTAACTTTTGGGAACCACCATACACTTTTACATAATGATTCCCACCAGCAGTTAAACTCTCTAGCTCTTGTTATTACTTGTCTTATTGATAATAGCCATTCTAATAGGTGTGAGGAAGTATCTCATTGTATTTTTGATTTGTATTTCCCTAATGGCTAGTAAAGTACACTGAGTGGCCAGATTATTATGATCTCTAAACACATAATAATCTGACCACTGTGTGTGTGTGTGTGTGTGTGTGTGTGTGTGTGTGTGTGTGTATAAATAATTAGAGGCCTAATGCATGAATTTGTGCATAGATGGGGTCCAGCCAGCCTGGCCAGGGGGAGGAGACATGGGTGGTTGGCTGGCCTGCCTGCTGGTCGAACTCCTGGTCAAGGGAACAATTTGCATATTAGCTTTTTATTTTATAGTATATAAACTGAGTGGCCAGATTATTATGCATTCAGAGATCATAATAATCTGGCCACTCATTGTATAGATAGTATAGACAATATGTTAATTTTGATTAAAAAGTATTCTCAGTATTTCTGTTTTTCTTCTTAAAGAACTGCACAGTGAATCCAATGGAAAGTATCCTGAAAAGAGTGCAAGATATTGGATACATATTTAAAGAGAAGTTTGCTAAAGCTGTGGGACAGGGATGTATAGAAATTGGATCACAGGTAACTGTAATTTTTATTACTGCTGTTATATTTCAAATGTAACATCTGTTCAAACTGTATAAGTATTATTATGGTATTTGTTCAATAGTAAAAAATACTGACACATACTATATCTCCACTGCTCATCTATGCTATTATTATGGAAAACTATATGGGAAAATACCCTTCACTCCTGTAAAAAAACAAAAGTAAATATGCAGAAAATTATAGAAAAAGTGTAAATGTTTAAAAAAATCAAGGAAGAAATTTTTTTTAATCTTAGATATTATTAAATATTATTGCACATGCTCTGACTTCTACATTTAGGAATAGTTCTGTATGTATATACTTGTGTGGAATGAGGTTATATTATACATGCCATTTATCAGTAGTATTTTTAATACTGCTATTATTATTTCAGAAAATTTATAACTAATATGTTGGATAAGGGTATAGACTCTGGATGAGAATCATCTGGTTCTATCATAATCAGTCATCTAACTTCTCTGAAAATCAGGTGTGTTTTTTAAAAAATACTTTTATTGATTTCAAAGAGGAAGGGAGAGGAAGAGAGAGATAGAAACATCAATGATGATAGAAACCTCTTACACACCCTATACTAGGGATTGATCCTGCAACCTGGGTATGTGCCCTGGCCAAGAATCGAACTGTGACTTCCTGGTTCATAGGTCGACAACCACTGAACTACACTGTCTAGGCTGAAAATCAGGTTTTTTATTTGCTGTGCTTTTTGTGATGTTAATGAGGTAATATATAAAGATAGATTTGAAAACTATATTCTACTATACATGTTTTTTTCAGTGTATCAGTTTATATTTTGTATTCAGTTTATATTTTGATGCCATGAGTATTTTAAACAATTATATTTAATTTTTAATTGAATTTACTGGTTAATAAAATGATATAGGTTTCAGGGGATAATTCTATAATATATAATCTGTATATTATATTGTATGTTCACCACCCAAGTCAAATCTCCTTCCATTACCATTTATCCCCCTTTACACTCTTCTACTTGCAAAGTTCTTTTTGTTTGTATCCGAAATTATGCTCATAATTTAAAACAAAGCACTACAAAGCAATATTGTTTGTGGGTGAGCGTGTGTGTGTCTGCATGTATGTATCTCTAAAATTTGATTATCCTTTGAGCTAATGGGAACTAGTTTTTAGGTTAAAACTTTTTGCTGATACAATAAGTGAAATTTGATTTTTGCCTTTGCCAATTTTATGGACAGAGTCTATTTTGTCGTCCTGGATGGCTATTTTGAAAATACATGTTCTAAGTCACAAAAAGTATTACATTAGTATGTAAAAATAATACTAGGAACATATGTGTGTGTATACATATGTGTGTATATATATATGTATATATGTATGTATGTATAATCTGTTGAATGTTATAAACTGAAGTGGTATGAATGAAAACAAAGACCTTACTCTTGATAATTTATTGGGAATGTTAGCTATCATTTATATTTAAGTGTTGAGTTTTAGACAAGCTAGCTTTCCTGATCTCTTGGTAGTCATATTCCTAAGAAGGTTCAGAAATGTGTTTCAAGGAAAACTTTAAAAAGATTAATAATTGTTGTGATTTTCTAAAGTAGTGGGATATAATTATTTTTCTTTCTTTATAGCGATACAAACTTGGAGTTCGATTGTATTACCGAGTAATGGAATCCATGCTTAAATCAGTAAGTTAAAAAAATAATAGAAAAAAAAATAACATAAAAAAAGTTTCAGTTAAACATTTTTTAAAGTTTATTTTTATTGTTGAAAGTATTACAGATATCCCCCTTCCCCATTGATCCTTTCCACCCAGCTCCTGCCCCCTTCCCACGCCTTTACCACACTATTGTCTGTGTCCATGGGTTATGCATATCCTATCCTATATAACAAAAGCCTAATATGCTAAGTGTCTGGTAGTCCATTCAACCAAAGTGTAATATATTAATGAAATTCTAACGCCACTCAACCGCTCACTGTGATGTGCATTGACCACCAGGGGGCAGTTGCTCCTACTGGTAGATGAGCTTGCTTCTGGGGTCCAGTGAATTGGGACTGAGTGAGATGGGCCAGACATGCCCTGGAACCCGCCTGCAGTCTCTCCCTGGCTGGCCAACCTCCTGTGTCTCTCCCCAGCCTTAAATGAGCTCTGCTGGGGTCCCTTGGCGTGGCCTGCACCCTCTCACAATCCGGGGCGCCTTGGGGGATGTTGGAGAGCCGGTTTTGGCCCAAACCCTCAGGCCAGGCTGAGGGACCCCACTGGTGCAAGAATTTGTGCCTGGGCTCTATATTCATATAAGTTCTGTAGCTAATCTCTTCCCATGTCCCTGTAACCCTTAGATTCCTCAGTCTTTTGCATACTTCCATGTTTCTGGATCTATTTTGTTTATCAGTTTGTTTTTGTTCATTAGATTTTACATATAAGTGAGACCATGTGATACTTGTCTTTCTCTGAGTGGCTCGTTTTGCTTAGCATAATACTTTTTAAATGTGTTTTAGGAAGAAGAACGATTATCCATTCAAAATTTTAGGTAAGATTGTTTAGCTTTAGTGAAAGATTTTTTTTTTAAATAGAAGTAAGTGTTTTTTAAAATCACTTTATCTTTTTCTTTTAGCAAACTTCTGAATGACAACATCTTTCATATGTCTTTGTTGGCATGTGCTCTTGAAGTTGTAATGGCTACATATAGCAGTAAGTTAAATTTTAGTAAATAAACATTTTAGTTTAATTTAAAGCTAAAAAAACTTATTGAGTATGTGGTGTGTTTTGGGGAGAGATGGATGTCATTAAGGTGAAGAAATGTATATTTTAAATCAGTATATACTGAAGAATGTAATTGGTCACAATAAGCCATTTATATAATTGGCTTATATTCTGAATTATTTCATGTCATCTTGGGAATAGTATTTCAGTGGGCTCCCATTTGGGGCTATTCTGAATTTAGGAAATGTAACTAATGAAATCCCTTCAAATATTTATGAGATTGTAAAATGCTACGAGTACTAAGGCACTGCATCCACTGATAGGAAGCACTGCTATAGATACTGTGATCAGGGGACCAAAGGTTGGGGGCCAGAAGCCACCAGATAATCAGAAAGAGGCCACTGATAGTGTTGTTTTTTGTTTTGTTTTGTTTTAAATATAATTTTAAACATGTATTATTTTGCAGATAAGGTTGTAAATGTTAAAAAGTTCTTCCTCCGCAAAAACAAAAGAAGATTCATCTAAGGAAAGAAAAACACAATAGAAGAGAAACTTAAATTAGTAAACAAATATGGAAAACAGTGAATCCGCATTAATAACCAAGAAATGCACATTTAAAAGAAATAACATTTTCTAAGCATTAGCAAAATCTTAGACTTCTTCTTTCCCCCAACCAAGTAATGAGACAGTTAAAAAGAATATGTTACTGGATTAACTATTAAACCTGTTCCTGATGTAAGTTTGGGATATTTAAACCTTTGAAAATTTGATATAAGCTAGGAATGTCATATTTGCACATACACTCGAAACTTCACAAACTATATCCTAGGAGTATGTGGGCTCCAAAATAAAAATTATGTTCTAAATAAAATTTTTTATTTAGCCTTTTATAGATTTTTAATTTTTTTGTTTGATAAAACCTTCCAGCCTAAAAATACGTCGTTTAGGCTTAACATTTCATACCTAAGTTACATTTTTTTTCTTTCATTTTTAGGAAGTACATCTCAGAATCTTGATACTGGAACAGATTTGTCCTTCCCATGGATTCTGAATGTACTTAATTTAAAAGCTTTTGATTTTTACAAAGTGATTGAAAGTTTTATCAAAGCAGAAGCCAACTTGACCAGAGAAATGATAAAGCATTTAGAGCGATGTGAACATCGAATCATGGAATCCCTTGCATGGCTCTCAGTAAGTAGCTAAAATAATTAAAGATATTTATGTGAATTTGGCATATCTCTTAGTGAGAGATATTAATTAAACTTTATCTCAAGAGCAAATATAAAATTTAATGAATAATGTTATATCAGTCGATAGCCCAAGAATCAAGTGGAATATTAGAATTGAGTTTTCTTTTATTTGAACTCCCTTGACTATCTAATATAGTGATTTATTTAGGAAAAGCTTTTCTTAAAGCATGGCACTTTAAAATAAAGCTGAACAAAGTATGGAAGTAATTTTTTAAAACAGAGATGTCATGTTTGAAAATTTAAACATCTGCTCTTAAATTTCAACAAAGTGATAAAAATTTTTAGATTATCCTATTTAGATGATTTAAAAGTCATTTTTTAGTTTAATTTAGTTGAATTTTTCCTATTGTTAAAAATAGTTATAAAACCTACACTATTGTTCAGTCATCATTGTTTTTATAGCATTATAAATAAGGCACAAATCATATTCTCTTAGTATTCTATTTATAACATAAAGTATCAAAGTTTTGTGGCATTTTTTATGTAGTAGTAGTAAAATACTTGACATCCTATTACATTTTTTAAATCTGCATAGTTAAGTAAATCTGTGAAATATCAGATTTATAGATTAATATAGAATTGGTTTTTTTGAAACTGTGTTGCATGCTAGTATATATATTTTTATTTATACCAGCATATAGAAATGGTAATGAAAAAATTAACACTTACATTAGAATCCTAACCTGTACATGTAATCTTAATTTTAATTTTTTGATGTTTTTAAAACTTAATGCTAAGAAATAACTCATTTCTTATTTGTTTGCTTATATTACAATATAGACAGTGGATAGAAAAGAAGGTGAGGAGGGCAAGTTGATAAAAAGATGTTATATTAAATTTAGTAACTCCTGATACAGGAGCTTTTACTTTATAAGAAAAGGAAAATTAGAAGAAAATTCAGAATCAGAGAAAATAAATAAATAATAGTATTTTTCACAGGCTGATATGCCATCTCCTTGTAGAAATTGAAATCAAAGCATCACCTGTATCATCTCAAAGTGCCTATTCTCATTTCTTTTAGAGAATTACTTTTAATTACATCAAGGCATATATATTATATGTCTTGCATTGGGATAAACATTGTAAGGATACAGAAAAGACATGAATTTTGAAAGTTGTGGAAGAAATAGTAGCTATTTTCTGTTTGAAAATTGCTTGTGCTGTCTAGCCAGTTTTGCTCAGTGGATAGAGTATTTGGCTCCATGGACTGAAGGGTCCTGGGTTCGAGTTTGGTTAAAGGCATGTACCTGGGTTGCAGGCTTGATCCCTGGCAACTTTTTCACATTGATGTTCCTCTCTCTCTATCTCTTCTCCTCCCTTCTATTCTTTCTAAAATACCAATGGAAAAATATTCTCAGGTGAGGATTAACAACAAAAAATCACTTGTGCTCAAGCCTCTTTAATTAGTACATTTTACAGTGTCCCAGGATTCTAAATAATGTTCCTTTATTTTTGAGAATTTTTGGAGAATAAGTGACATGCTTGAACACTCCATGTTACCAATGCCTAAATCTAGAATCAGAGCAAATTTCCCTAGTCTTTTGATTCTGCATCACAAGAATTACTCATTAAACTACAGATTGATAACAACATATTTAAATGTATGCAGGGGAACATTAAGTGAAGTACTACTTGCCAAGCTCCCAATAATTTAATGGAATAACAACTTTGTAATTTTTATTTGTTGATATTTATATTTTTATATTTCAATTACAATTGACATTTAATGTTATATTAGTTTTAGGTGTACAGATATTTATATAATTTACAAAGTGATCCCCTCGATTAGTCTAGTACCTATATTACATTATATATAGTTATTGCAATATTAATGATTATATTTCCTACCCTGCACTTTACATGCCATGTACCTTATATGCATTTGGTAACTATCATTTTGTACTTCTTAATCCCTTCACCTTTTTCACCCAGCCCCCTAAACCCTTCCATCTGGAAACCATCAGTTTGTTCTCTATATCTGTGAGTCTTTTTCTATTTTGTTTGTTTATTTGGTTCTTCAGATCCCACATAAAAGTGAAATCACCTGGTATTTGTCTTTCTCTGACTTATTTCACTTGGCGTAATGCCCTCTAGATCCATCCATGTTGTCACAAATAGTAAGATTTCATTCTTTTTTATGACTAATATTCCATTATATTATATGTACCATATCTTTATCCATTGGTCTTTTGATTGTAGCATTTAATCCATTTACATTTAAAGTAACTATTAATAGTATGTAGTTATTGCCATTTTTATTAGTTGTTTTCTGATTGTTTTTTTAAACTCTTCTCTATTCCTTTCTTATTCTCCTGCTCACTTTTGCTGTATGTTGGTGGCTTTCTGTAGTGCTGTGTTTTTATTCCTTTCTCTTTACTTTTTATATCTCTCTTAATAGATTTTGGGTTTGTAATTACCAGGTGTGCCGTATATATCAAGTTATATTGATAGTCTGTTTTAAGTTGGTTGCTTAAGTTTGAACACATTCTAAAATCACTACCATTTTATGTCTTTGAAATTATTTTTTACTTCTTTTCTGTGTATTTTTTTGTGTATTCCTTAATTTACTATTATAATTACAATAGTCTTCCTCCTTTTTTTTAGCTTTTGTATTAGCTTTCTTATTAGTTAATGCACTGCTTTTATTATGTGTTTGCCTTTGTCAATGAGAAATGTTTTTTTGTAATATTTTCTTTTTTTTAAAATATATTTTGTTGATTTTTTACAGAGAGGAAGGGAGAGGGATAGAAAGTCAGAAACATCGATGAGAGAGAGACATCAATCAGCCGCCTCCTGCATGCCCCCTTACTGGAGTTGTGCCCGCAAGCAAGGTACATGCCCCCGACCAGAATCGAACCTGGGACCTTTCAGTCCGCAGGCAGACGCTCTATCCACTGAGCCAAACCAGTCTCAGCTTTGTGATATTTTCTAATTCATATTTTTTATTTTATTTTTTTTTCTTAAAGAAGTCCCTTTAACATTTCTTGTAATACCAGTCTGGTGGTGATGAACTCCTCCAGCTTTCTCTTGTTTGGGAAGATCTTTATCTCTCCTGTAATTCTATATAAAAAATGGCGAGAGTAATCTTGGTTGTAGGTCCTTGCTTTACGTTACTTTGAATATTTTTGCCAGTCTCTTCTGGCCTGCAAAGTCTCTTTTGGGAAATAAACTGACAGTCTTTATTTATTTATGTTTTTATTTTTCTTTATTGATTAAGGTATTACATATATGTCCTTATCCAACCAGTACCCCCAACTCCCCACTCATGCCCTCACCCCCCTGGTGTCTGTGTCCATTGGTTAAGCTTATATGCATGAATACAAGTCCTTTGGTTGATCTCTTCCCTTTACCCTCCCCTCCCCTATCTTTCCTCTGAGATTTGACAGTCTGATCAATGCTTCTCTGTCTCTGGATCTGTTTTGTTCATCAGTTTATATTGTTCATTATAATGCACATATGGGTAAAATCATGTGCTATTTATCTTTCTCTGACTGGCTTATATTTCTTAGCATAGTGCTCTCAAGTTCCATTATGCTTTTGCAAATGATAAGAATTTCTTCTTTTTTTACTACAGCGTAGTATTCCATGATGTAGATGTACCACAGGTTTTTAATCCGCTCATCCGCTGATGGGCACTTAGGCTGTTTCCAAATCTTAGCTATGGTAAATTGTGCTGCTATGAACATAGGAGTGCATATATCCTTTCTGATAGGTGTTTCTAGTTTCTTGGGATATATTCCTAGAAGTGGGATCACTGGGTCAAATGGAAGTTCCATTTTTAGTTTTTTGAGGAAACTCCATACTGTTCTCCACAGTGGCTGCATCAGTCTGCATTCCCACCAGCAATGCAAAAGGGTTCCTTTTTCTCCACATTCTCTCCAGCACTTGTCATTTGTTGATTTGTTGATGATAGCCATTCTGACAGGTGTGAGATGATATCACAATGTCATTGTGATTTTCATCTCTCAGGTGATTAGTGACTTTGAGCATTTTTTTATATATCTCTTGGCCTTCCTTCTGTCTTCTTTTGAAAAGTATCCATTTAGGTCCCTTGCCTATTTTTTGATTGGATTGTTTATCTTCCTTTTGTTAAGTTGTATGAGTTCCCTGCGAATGTTGGAGATTAAACCCTTATCAGTGATAACATTGGCAAATATGTTCTCTCATGCAGTGGGCTTTCTTATTGTTTTGTTGGTGGTTTCTTTTGCTGTGCAGAAGCTTTTAATTTTGATGCAGTCCCATTTGTTTATTTTGTCTTTGGTTTCTATTGCCCTTGGAGTTGTATTGGTGAAGACATTGATTCAGCATATGTCTGAGATTTTGCTGCCTGTGGATTCTTCTAATATTTTTATGGTTTCCCATCTTAAATTTAAGACCTTTATCCATTTTTAGTTAATTTTTTGTGTGTGGTGTAAGTTGGCGGTCTAGTTTCAGTTTTTTTACATGTATCTGTCCAATTTTCCCAACACCATATATTAAAGAGACTCCATTGTATGCTCTTGCCTCCTTTGTTAAATATTAATTGAGCATAGTGGTTTGGGTCGATTTCTGGGTTCTCTGTTCTATTTCATTGGTCTATATATCTGTTCTTGTGTCAGTACCAAGCAGTTTTGAGAGCAGTGGCTTTGTAATACAGTTTGATATCTGGTACTGAGATCCCTCCTACTTTATTCTTCCTTCTTTGGATTGCTGTAGCTATTTAGGATCTTTCTTTATTCCAGATGAATTTTTGGAGAGTTTGTTCTAGATCTGTGAAAAATACCATAGGTATTTTAATGGGGAGTGTATTGAATCTATAGATTGCTTTAGGTAGTATGGACATTTTGATGATGTTGATTGTACCAATCCATAAACACAGAATGTTTTTCTATCTATTTATGTTTTCTTCTATCTCTTTTTTTCAGTGTCCTATAGTTTTCCAAGTATAGGGCTTTTGCCTCCTTATTCCTACTTATCTTAATTTTTTGGTGTGATGGTAAATGGGATTGCTTTTCTAGTCTCTTTTTCTGTAAGTTCACTATTGGTGGATAAAAATGCCGTATATTTTTTGGCATTAATTTTGTATCCTGCTACATTGCCGAATTCATTTATTAAGTCTAATAATTTTTTGATGGAGTCTTTGGGGTTTACTGTGTACAACATCATGTCATCTGCAAATAATGACAGTTTTACGTGTTCTTTCCCAATTTGGATACATTTTATTTCTTCTTGTTGTCTAATTGCTCTGGTTAGCACTTCCAGGACTATTTTGAACAGGAGTGATGAGAATGGGCATCCCTGTCTCTTTCCTGTCCTTGGAAAGGGGCAGGCTGCTCGCAAGGTTGCTGCTTCTTGGACGAGAGGCAGGTTGCTGCTTCTTAAAAGACAGGCAGGCCACTCGCACAGCTGCTGCTCTTTGGACAGGGGCAGGTAGCTCGCACACTGCTGTTCCTCAGACGGGTGGGCTGCATGGACTGCTGCTCCTTGGACAGCGATGGGCTGTTTGTGTGGTTGCCACTCCTCAGATAGGGGCAGGCTGCTCACATAGCTGCTGCTCCTCTATTAGGTGTGGTCTGCGAGTGGCTGCTGCTCCTGAGATGGGGTGGGTTGTGCAGACTGCTGTTCCTCAGATGGGGGTGGGCTGCTTGTGTGGCTGCTGCTTTTTGGACAGGAGTGGGCTGCATGTGAGTCTGTTGTTCCTTGGTGGGGTTGCAGGGTGCTCGCACAGCTGCTGCTCCTCAGATGGGGTTGGGCAGCTTTTGCAGCTGCTGCTCCTTGGATGGGGGTGGGCTGCTCACGTGCTGCCACCCCTCGGATAGGGGAAGGTTGCAAGTGGCTGCTGCTCCTTAGATATGGGCAGGTTGCTCACGGAACTGATGCTCCTTGGACGGGGGCAGGTTGTGTGAGGCTGCTGTTCCTCAGAGGGGGGCAGGTTGCTCACATGACTGCTGCTCATGTAGTCATGGTGCCCTGGGCTAAAGTGTTGGGCCAGCCAGTGGGGGAGCACGCTTCAGAACTCATAGGAGCCTGTGCGGGGGTGGAGTCTTGCTGACCATGGGACCACAGCCAAGGCAGCAGATCCCTGGCTGGGGTAGCTGTAAAGCCCTGGGTGTTATCTGGGGCACCTTTGGTGGAGGTGAGTCTGGGATCCCAGTCACAGCACATCTCCCCTTCAAAAAGACGTGGCCTCTGTGGAAGAGCCTGCCACTCTAGGACTGTTTGCAATGGTAGCAGAGGCTGCCTGGTTAGTAAGCCTGGTCACTGCCCCCAACAGTCCTGCAGGATCTGCCACACACACACACACACACACACACACACACACACATACACACACACACACACCATGTCCACACACTCCCCTTTTGCTCCCTCACCCACTCACACTCTCTCTCTCTCACTGCTGCCTTCTTCCTGCCTCTGTAGTTGGATCTGGAGTGATATTGACCCATTTTTGGATGAAGTCTCCTCTCCAGGTGTCTGGTTATGTGTCTTGCTCTTTACCATATTGGCCAAACAGGATAAAATTCACCTCGACAAGACACAATGAAAAGGAAACAAAATAGAAATATACTCACGACACAGATAACCCCAATATAAGTCCTCACCAGAGAAAAGCGAATTAGGGGAAAGAAAAGAGAGCACAAATAATATCAAAGAGAGAAAAAATGGTAAGAGAGAAAAGACAAAGAAGAAAAAGGAAGAAAAAGGAGAAAAATATATATATGTGGGGAAAAAATATCAGAGAACTAACAGATCAACCAAAATATACAAACACCAAATACCCAGTAAAGAGGGTTGGGGCAGAATCTTATATATACAGAAAGTAAGGTTAAGGAATTGGCTGAATATGGAGAGGACCTCAGTTCAATATAGAGCAGTGGTTCTCAACCTTTCTAATGATGCATGACCCTTTAATATAGTTCCTCACGTTGTGGTGACCCCCATCCATAAAATTTTTGTGATACTTCACAACTGTAATTTTGCTACTATTATGAATCGTAATGTAAATATCTGTGTTTTCCGATGGTCTTAGGCTTTACAGCAGTGGTTCTTAACCCACAGGTCGCGACCCACATGTTGAGAACCACTAGCAGGGTCACCTAAAAACATCAGGAAACACAGATATTTATATTACGATTCATAACAGTAGCAAAATTACAGTTATGAAGTAGCAACAAAAATAATTTTATGGTTGGAGGTCACCACAACATGAGGAACTATATTAAAGGGTCATGGCATTAGAAAGGTTGAGAACTACTGGTATAAAGGAAGTAGAAAGAGGATGAGTGGATAAGAAGAAAGAGAAAGAGGAGAAAAAAAACAAATAAAATTTAATTAAAAACAGGATAAAATAAAAAAATTAGAATGATGAAAAATAATGTGAAAAGAAATAGAAAATAAAGAAACAAATGAAAAAAAGTAAAATAAAAAAGTAAAAGAGATATTACAAAATAATAATATAAAATAAAAATGAAAAAGTGAACTGTCATTCCTTTGGCTGGTTTAAGATCCCACTGTTCTGTACTGTCTGTGGCTTCTCAGTTTCCTGTTGTTGGGACTGAATGGCCTTTCTTTAGGCCATTCCCTGAGGACTCTCAGTGACTATTCAGATTTATTCTTCTTTTGTATCCTTTGTCCCACTCAGGGTGTAGTCTGGGTGTGGCTGTATTGGTTGCCTGGAGACTGCAGGGAGAGGCTGTCTTTTCAGGAGAAAATGACTACCTAGGTCCTGCCCATCAGGTACGTCTCAGTGCCAGACTTTCAGCCACCTCTTCGGGCCCTCTCCTCACCCAGCCTCTCTCCAGGCTCCACAAGTCTGCACCTCCTCCTGAACCTCAGCCATGGGTGACCATCTGTATCTGGAAGGTCCTATGAACTAGGTTAAGTAAAGAAAAGCAAAGACCACAGAGACGAAAGAGCTGTGCCTCTCGGAGCCCCACTCCCCCGGGGCTCAGTCTGTCATGACTGTGACCCAGATCTAAAATCCCTGCCACCTGCAGTCCTGTGGATCTTTCCACAGTCAGATGCTGTGCCTGTCCCAATGGACACAGCCTCAGTGCCATCTGGTTTCCCACTGATCCTCTGGGCTCAGAGTTCTTGCAGATCTCTCCAGCCCAGATCCCTGATTTTACCATTTTCCAGGTATCCTCTGCCCTTCCCGGCTGCGAATTGTTTCACCAACTGTGTCCAATTGGTAATTTGGGTGGGTGTTATTCAGTTTAGTTGCTCATTCTATCTGCTCCTGGACAAGACTCGCTACGTGTCCATCTATTCTGCCGCCAATTTGTCTCCTCATCTGACAGTCTTAAGGAAGTTCCCCTGAGGTAACTAATTGCTTTTCTCCTATTACTTTTAAGATTTTTGTCTTTAATCTTTGGCATTTTAATTATGATTTGTTCTGGGGTGGGCATCTTTGGGCTCATCTTTTGGGGACTCTGTGCTTAGCAGACTTGTATGTCTATTTCCTATTTTCTTCACATTAGGGAAGTATTTAGTCGTTATTTTTTCAAATAGGTTTTCAACAACTTGCTCTCTCTTTTCTTTTTCTGGCACCCCCGTGATGCAAATGTTGTTATGTTTGATGTTGTCCCAGAGGTCCCTTATACTTTCCTCATTAAAAAAAAATTCTTTTTTTTTTTTTTCTATTTTGATTAGGTGTTCTCTACTAGTTTGTCTTTCAAATCACTAATTCCATACTCTGCTTCATTTAATCTGCTGGTGATTCCATCTAATGTACTTTTTAATTTCAGCTATTGTATTTTTTATTTCTGACTGGTTGTTTTTTATGGGTTCAATATCCTTTTTTATGTTTCCTGTCCTGTGTAAGTTGTCTTGAGATGATGTATTCTCCCTACAAGTTTATTGAGCATCCTTATAACCAGTATTTTCAATACTGCATATGGAAAATTGCTTGCTGCCATTTTATTTAGTTGTTGTTTTTTTAATTTCGGTCATGTGTGTTTTTTTTTCCTCATTTTGGCTACCTCCCTGTGTTGGTTTCTTTGTATTAAGCAGAACCTATATGGCTACCAGTTTTCATGGGCTGGCCTTATTTATGTAGTAGGTGTCCTATGCAGGCCAGTTGCACAGTTCCCGGTTGACTTGAGCTGGGTGCTCCAGGATTGCCCTTTGTGTGAGTTGTTTGTGCTCTCCTTGATTTTTGTTGGCATGTCAGTGGATAGGATCAACCCTCAGGCTGACTGGTTGTGAGGACTGGCTGTGACTACAGCAGATGAACTGTTACGTGGGGGCTGACCCCAAGGAGTGAGATTAAGTTAAGCAGGACTTTGGTTCCTGCTGAGTTCACACTTGTCATTTGTGATTCTTATTTGGTGGTGCTTTAGTGTGGTCTAAAGTTAGGCACTGGATACCTCTAGGGAGGGGCTCCTTGCAGGGCAAGGTCAGCTGCTGTCTTTGTCTATCCCAGAGCTGGGCTTGGAGTGCCTGAGAGTGGGGTTGCTGTGAACTGAGACCTGCTGCCATTAGTACTTGGATTTGGGCCACTTATCAAGGGGTAGGGGGCATGCAGAGGCCAGCCACTGCTTGTTTGGGGGTTTGTGGACCTGAGAGATGTTAAAGTCTGCAGCATGGGCCCAGGCTGACTGTAGTGTGGATTAGCCTCTGAAAGAAGTTTGGGCTGGAAAATGAATTGGGTGTGGTGGGGTCTCAGATAATCAATAGTGTGGGGTAACAATGGCGTTAGCCAGGGATGGAGACTCAGATTTGTTGCCCACCTGCTCCTGCAAGCTGTGTGGGGGGACTCAATAAAGGAACAGTGTGGCACCTGCCAGTATTTTAGTTTCAGAGAAACTCAAGGCCTTGCCCTGAAACCATAGTTTCTCTTTGTATGTCTCTGGAGCTTAGGGAGAACGCTTGTGAGTGAGTGAGTTTGTGATGCTCAGGCTCTTTAAGAGGGTGGCTTAGCCCTTTGTTTCACTAGACTGAGTTCCTGCCGATTTTCACTTCAGCTGTTGTAGGGACTTCTCTTCCTGACACTGGTGCTTTGGGCTGGGCTCCCAGTCCCTCCCAGTGTGGGGCTGGGACCCCTCACTTTTCATTGGAGGCCTCCATAGCTGAGATATCCCTCCTGATTCTTAACTTCCATATCCTGGGTCCATGGATAGGATTTAAGGGGTCAGTTCCACATGACTTTTTTACACTGAGTGGCCGGGTTATTATGACCACACTGACGTTTGTAGGCAAATTAGCCGTACACTGCATCATATGGGATATGGAAGCCAACGACCTGTTCTAACACCTTTGCTATCTGTGGTTACCAAAATAAAACGTCTCCAATTCGCACAGGAACCCAAGGATTGGACAGTGAAGCATTAGAAAATAGGCATGTGGTCCGATGAATCACGTTTCCAGTTGCATCATGCAGATGGCAGAGTGAAAATTTCATGGAAACAGCATGAAAGCATGCGCTCCACATGCATGAATACAATCCTTCAAGCCAGCGGGGGCAATGTTATGGGGCATTTTTTCCTGGCATGATTTGGGCCCTTTAATTTGTGTGGTACAATGTCTGAATAGTACAACATACCTAAGTGTCATTGTTGATCAAGTTCATCCTATCATGTTGATGGCATATCCCAATGGAGAAGGCTTCCTCCAAAAAGACAATGCGCTGTGCCATGGTGCTTGTATTGTGCAGGAGTGGTTTCAAGAACATGAGGGAGCCGAAACCAGTTTGGCTCAGTGGATAGAGTGTCAGTCTGCAGCCTGAAGGGTCCCAGGTTCGATTCCGGTCAAGGGCATGTATCCTGGTTGCGGGCACATCTCCAGTAGGGGGCATGCAGGAGGTGGCTGATCGATGTCTCTCTCTCATGGATGTTTCTAACTCTCTATCCTTCACCCTTTCTCTCTGTAAAAAATCAATAAAATATATATTTTTTAAAAAAAGAACATGAGGGAGACTTTACTTTGCTAAGGTGGCCCCCACAGTCACCAGATCTCAATCCAATCGAGCATTTGTGGGACGAAGTTAAAAGAGCCAACATACAGCTGGTTCCACAACCATCAGATCTCACAGAACTGGACAGTGCTATTCATCAGACATGGTATCAGATCCCTAGCATCACCTTTCAATACCTTGTGGAATCAATGCCAAGAAGAATCACCACAGTATTGAAGGCAAAAGGTGGCCCAATGGCCCTAACCGGTTTGGCTCAATGGATAGAGCACTGGCCTGCGGACTCAAGGGTACCAGGTTCAATTCTGGTCAAGGGCATGTACCTTGGTTGCAGGCACATACCTAGTGGGGAGTGTGCAAGAGGCAGCTGATTAATGTTTCTCTCTCATCGATGTTTCTCTCTCATAGATGTTTCTGACTCTCTATCCCTCTCCCTTCCTTTCTGTAAAAAAATCAATAAAAATATATTTTAAAAAAAAGGGGGTGGCCCAATGAAGTACTGATGAGGTCATAATAATTTGGCCACTTGGTGTATATCCTTAGTTATAAGAGTTCTGTTCAGCTAGTCTTCAGTGTGTTTCTTGAGGGTAGTTGTTCTATAATTTAGTTGCCTTTTGATGTTACATCTTATTTTTAATGATTATATGAGGAAAAGGTTCAGCATCTTTGCTTTGACAGTCTTGAGAAATAATAAATTAAGAACAAAATAAGAGTGAAAAGGAATAAACACACCTCTGTTTCTTTTTATTCTCAGGGAAGTTTTCAGACAATATATAACTATACAATGCTAAACAGTCTATTGAAAAAAATCTAATGAAATCTTGATCCCTGGAAATTTAGAGAATTAGAGGTGATTTAGTGTAAATGATATCTAAGTTGCAGATTAAATGACTACCAGATGTTTAGTCCTCTTCAATCTGTTAAGCAGTTTATCATGCCATCAGATGATGATACGATATTTGGATAACTTATTTCAGTAATTCCAAAATTTATCAAATTTTTAAAATAAAATATTTATAAACAACAATATACCAGGTTCTTTATTTTCTAAATGGTCTCTTTTTCCTGGTCTGTTGTGGATTCTTCCTGTTGCTCTCCCCACATCTCTAGTTACCTTAAGACTTTACCTCACCATAGCCAAAGAAATCCATATATATATAAAAGTTTAAACAACCGACCAACTGGCTGACCAGCTGGTAACTATGATGCACACTGACCACTAGGGGGCAGATGTTCAACACAGGAGCTGCCGAGCTGCAGTGACTTGGCAGCTGAAGTTCTTGGGTGATGCACCTATAACCAGAGAGGAGGGAACCTGATTTCAGAGTGCATCACCAGATAACTGCCTTCTTGCAATCCAGGACCTCTTGGGCGATGTTAGAGAGCCAGTTTCAGCCCAATCCCCACAGGCCTGGCCAAGGGACCCTACTAGTGCACAAATCCGTGCACTGAGCCTCTAGTATTTTTATAATGAAGATCTATCTCATGCTAACTTGTCAGATAAAAATCTTCTGAGGGGACCTATGTATCTAGTAATGGTATAGTACGACCCTACCATATGATTCCCTGCAGAAAAAGACAGCTATAAAACCTGTATATAATACAAAAAGCTACTGCCTAAAATCCCTGGACAGAAAGAATAGACAGACTCTGTTTAAGGAGAGGAGGGAAACTATGAGCATAGGGAAGAAACTTGCACCTGCGGCTAAGTGGAGTATGCAGAAAATTATAGTAGGATGGAGTAGAAAGCACCCTGGGAAAACTTGAAGGCTTTCTGACTAGGGAACTGAAGCTGAGGAAATCTTGGCCACTGATGAGTGGAAGAATCCTACAAAGGAAAGAGAACCAGAGAAAGATTGTTCAAATTCTGCCTTTCCACATCTCTGACTGAAACTTGAATGATGGGGTTTAATTGACTCAAAGCAGGTGAATCAAAAGGCAAAAGATCTGAACAGAGAAGGGAACTGCTGCCCAGTAAACAGTTTACAGTTCAAGTTCAGTGAAAGTAATTGCCTCATTAAAAACAAAGCATAACAATGCTCATTTGAGAAAAACAACAGAATCCAGGAATTTCTTGGGTGATGCACCTATAACCAGAGAGGAGGGAACCTGATTTCAGAGTACATCACCAGATAACTGCCTTCTTGCAATCCAGGACCTCTTGGGCGATGTTAGAGAGCCAGTTTCAGCCCAATCCCCACAGGCCTGGCCAAGGGACCCTACTAGTGCACAAATCCGTGTACTGAGCCTCTAGTATTTTTATAATGAAGATCTATCTCATTATCAACTTAACATTTATGATTTCTAGGATATAATTCTAAATTTACCCAGCATACAAAGAGCATCAAAGGTATCAAGTGCATGTTTTTAGAATGGGATCTTTAACTCAGCCATTTGAAGCCTCAGAGGCTGTTTTTTTTTAGAAGCTTTGTTTTTTCTTTTTTCTTATATTAGCAGTTCAAAGTGTGGTCTATGATTTCCTGGTAGTCCCTGAAACCATTTTAGGGAATCTGCAAGGTAAAAGCTATTTTCATATTGCTTTTAAGATGTTATTTATCTTTTCACTCTGTTGACATTTATACTGATGATATAAAACTTGGCACCTTCGCAGGCATCAAAGCCATAACATCAGACTGGTAGTAGTAATTTTATTTTCCACCACCCAAACTCTCAGTTGAGATACAAAACACATTGATGAAGTCCTAAAAAGCATTAATTTGATTAAATCTTCTTATTGTTGAAAATGAATCTCAGTAAATGTTACCAGTGATAAATTTTGACTTTTCAAGTAGAAATTAGAATTTATTGAGCTTGTATCCACTGTAAGAATGACAACTTCCCAGTACTTCAAAAACTTTTCAGATGAAATTGGTAATATTAATAATGAGATTTTTTTTATTGTATTAAGAGATTCATCAACATCTGTAGGATTTTCATAATTCAGTGAATCAATATTTCCAATTTCATCATGTTATGAAATAATGCATGGATAAGAAATTTATTGAAAATTCAAGATAGACCACCAGATTATAAGTCTCAAAATATGAAAAGTTTATTTCTGTCCACTGATATTGTTTTCAATTCTGTATTGCTAACTATTTGTTGAGTTTTTGGGTAGTGTATGAAACATCTATTACTAGGTGTAACAGTTAATAATGCAGATTTTTTTTCAATGGACGGAGTTACACATATGTTCATATATATGCAATTTGATATGTATGCTATTTTGTTTTATTGACAGCAAGGTTCAAAATTCATATGTCAAATTTGCTGAAGGTGTTAACATCATAGATATTTTTACGCTTAAAAATGTTGAATTTTGTGCCAAAAAAAGCATTTGCGGGAAGTTTTAATTCATTACTTTATTTTGAAAAAATAGTTATATGCTTCAGGAAGCTTATGGTGAACATGCTCCATCTCAGGATATTTGTGAATGCTGGTTTAAGTGCTTTAAAAGTGATGATTTCAATGTGAAAGACAAAGAATGTCCAGATCAACCAGAAAACTTTGAAGACCAACAATTACAAGCATTATTGGATGAAGATGCATGTCAGACTCAAAAACAACTTGCAGAAAGATTAAACATTGCTCAGCAAACCATTTCCGTTCATTTACAAGCAACGGGAAATATTTTAAAGGAAGGAAAATGGGTGCCACATCTCCTGAACGAAAGACAAATGGAAAACTGAAAAGTCATCAGTAAAATATTGTTTCAATGGCACGAAAGAAGTCTTTTTTGCATCGAATTGTGACTGGTGATGAAAGATGGATTTATTTTGAGAATCCCAAATGCACAAAATCACTTCAGAAAGAAAACAATGCTCTGTGTTTGGTGGGATCAGAAAAGTATGATGTATTAGGAGCTTCTAAAACCAGGTGAAAACAATTAATACTGATCGCTACTGACAACAAATAATCCATTTGAACCACGCTTTGATCGTGAAATGACCAGAATGGGCCAAAAGACACAGCAAAGTAATTTTGCTTCATGATGACGCATCATCACACACTTCAAAATCAGTTAAAGACACATTAAATGATCTTGCCTGGGAACTATTAACCCACCCACTGTATTCAATTCAGATTACCATTTGTTCCAGTCAATGGCACATGCGCTTTCTGAGCAGCACTTCAAAATGTATGAAAAAATGGAAAATTGGGTCTCTGAATAGTTTGTCTCAAAACAAGAAAAGTTCTATTGGGATGCTATCCACAATTTACCTGAAAGATGGGGAAATGTGTAGCTAGTGATGGACATTAATTTGAATAAAGCACTTTTGATGTTTCTCTTGAAATTATTGTGTTTTCTTACAAAATCTGCATTATTAACCAGTACACCTAGTAAAATTCTCCTTTTTTCAACTGCATATTGTGTGAGGCCAGATTTCCTTATACTTCAGCCAAACAACATATTACTACAAAGTAAATGTAGAAGCAGATTAGAATTCAGATTCTTCTATTAAGCCAGATATTAAAGAGACTTGCAAGATCATAAAACAGTGCCACTGTTCTCACTAACTTTTTTTGGTTTTGAAAAATATGGAAGCTGTTGTGTGCTAGAGGAGGGAGAGGGAGAGAGGAAGTGAATGCCTTTTAATTTAGGGACTAGATACGGCCTTGCTCGCTCCTAATTGGTCTTTTCAAAGAATTTTCCCTTACTGTCTTATTATTGGTTATCTGTAAACTTCCTATCTTAGCAACATTCATACATTTTAAAGCTCATGTCTTCCACACTCACCCTTCCCCACTCAGTTGGGGTGCCTTAGTAACTCCACCTAAATGGGTTCCTCGGGTTTATTCCAGCTCCTCCCCAACCCAACCCCCTTTCCATGGTCTCAGTCCCTGTCTTTCTAGCCTCCCTCAAGAGAATAACTCAAGAGAATAACTAAAATAGTAAGGTTTGGAATTTCAGCTACAATATAGGAAATAGGAGATTGCTGAAGAAGAGAAAGATTTTTATATTTATTTTTTTAGAATAAACATCTTTATTATGTGAGCTAAGGTAGGAGGGAAGAGGATTTATTTGCCTTTCTGGGCCTTGATTTTCCTCAAATAGAACTCCAGCTCCTTGCCCTTGAATCCATAGCTCACACACACTGGCCTGGTCTTGAAGCAATGCGTGCAAGAAACTCGCCCTGCTGGAACTGCTCTTCGAAAAGACTGCTGATTTTGGCATTCTTTTTTTCCTTCTATCATATTTCTTCTGAATTTTCTTTGATCGTTTTTTTGTTCAAAATCACTTCCTCTTCAGGAATCAGCTTTGCCCCCTTTTTGTGGCCCAGGGGCAGTGCATAGTGGAACTCATACCACTGTCAGTACCTTGTGCTGTCAACGAGCATAATACAGATCTTTACTAGGGTCTTGGTGCAGACCAGTTCATTGTAGGATGCATTGTAGACAACATCAATAAACCTTGTTTTGCATGTACAACACTCTGAGTGAGCCCCAGGAGAAGTTGCCCATGTCCAGCCTCAAGGCTCAGTACTTCTTGTTGCCTCCACGCACTCAAGACTGTGCGCATGCAGCAGGGTCCCGCCTTAGTGTTGGCAGCAGGGCGTCCCAGTTCATATTTTTGCTTCTTTCTCTTTCTCCGGGTCTCAAGGCGTTGTGCCAGTTGTCCTGAGAGACACCCATTCCTTGGCACCAGCTGGAAAGAGAAAACGCAAAGAATCACGGTCTGGTTTGTAGAAGGGAGAGATTTTGAGAAACATGAGCTTTTTATGAAATGGCAGTGACAATGAGCATGAAAGGAAGAGGTTGTTCAGAGAGTCAGATATTTCAACTTAATATTCCAGAGATAGAACATTTCTGGGTAATTTACTGTAGTCCAAGAAATAATCTAGGGAGTGCATGACTGAATTGGAATGAAGATGAAGGCCATTGGAAAAGAGGAGGTCAAGGAACCAGGAGGCTGAGTGAAAATGAAAACACCTAGTACATGTGATTAAAAAAAAAAAAAAGGAATGTGGACTAGAAACCAAAGTTTTCAATGTGTGACTGAAGTAACCAGGAAATTAAAGAGATTAGGAAGTACCTCCAAAGGAGTTTGAAAAAAAGAAAAAACAAATAGAAAATAGGAGGTCAGATGGTTAGTGAGGTCTTGAAAAGCCAAACTTCTGACTTACTTTTTTAAATATGGTTTTATTGTCTTTAGAGAGAGAGGTAGGGAGATGGATAAAGAGATAGAAACATTGATGAGACAAACATTTATTTGTTGCTTCCTGCACGCCCCCTTCTAGGGATTGAGCTGCAATCCCGGCATTTGCCCTCACCTGGAATCAAACTTGTGACCTCTTGCTTCATGGGTCCATGCTCAACCACTGAGCCACACCATCTGGGATTCTATCTTACTTAAATATTTCTCACAATACCTAGTCCAGTGTCTTACATACGGAATTTGGGTGCATAAACAATTAGAATTGTAATCTTCTTGATGAATTTAATCCTTAATCATTACAAAATGAATTTCTTTATTCCTAATTATATTCTTTGCTCTAAAAATTACTTTGATATTAGTAAAACCACTATGGGTTCTTTTCATCAATATTAGCATAGCATAGCTTTCCCATTCATTTTGTTTTAACCTATTCTTGTCTTTATACTTAAAGTAGTTTCTTATAGACAGCATGTAGTTGGGTCTTGCTTTGTTAATCTAGTCTGACAATCCCTATTTTTTAATTAAGGGATGCTTACAACATTTACATTTAATGTTGTTACTGCTTTGGTTAGGTTTACATTTTCTATCTTACTATTTGTTTTACATTTGTTCCATCTCTTCTTTGTTCCTCCTTTTTTTTTTCTGCCTTCTTTTTGATTGAATATTTTTTATTTCATTTTATTTTCTTTGTAGGCTTACTATATACTTATTCATTTTGTTTTATTTTGTAGTTGGCTGTTATATGATTTATAATATACATCTTTAACTTCCATTAGTTTATAGTACTACCCCACTTGACATATAAGAACCTTGGAAGACTATATTTCCATTTCCCTTTTCCCAACCTTTGTTCTGTCACAAACTTTGTATCATATGTTTTACCTCAACCAAAGTTATAAGCCTTATAATACCTTACTTTTGCTTTAAACCATCAGTTACCTTTCAAAAGAGAGTAAAAGAAGTATTTTTAGTTACCCACTTATTTACCATTTAAATGTTCTCCATCCCTTGTGTAGATCCGATTTCCATCTGGTATGTATTGTTTTCTATGAGAAATGTTTTCAACTGCTTAATGTCCAGATATCATCTTTACATCACTTCTGTTTTTTAAAGATATTTTGCTAAATACAGAATTTTAGGTTGACAGTTTTTTTTCTTTCTTTACTTAAAAAATGTTTCTCTACTCTTTTCTGCTTGCATTGTTTCTGATGAAATCTGCCTTTTATTAATTTCTCTAGGTAATGGGACTTTTCTTTCTGCCTAATTTTATGATTTTCTCTTTATCACTGATTAAAAGCGGTTTGATTATAATAAATCTTGGTTTAATTTTCTTCAGGTTTCTTTTGCTTGGAGTTCTGCTTCATTATGTGGGCTTTTAGATTACATTAGATTTGGAAATTTTGGCTATTATTTTCTTAAAATATTTTTGTTGACTCCATCCACACCTTCCTTCAGAGATTCCATTCATACATGAATTAGGTCACTTGAGGTTGTCCTATAGCTCACTTATACTGTGTTCTTCTTTTTTTCTCCAGTGTTAATTTCCTTTGTTTCATTTTGGATAGTTTATATATCTTAAGTTTTCAAGTTCACTAATTTTTTCTTTTTGAAAAAAATTTTAACTTATTTTTATTGATTTCAGAGAGGAAGGGAGAGGGAGAGAGACATAGAAATATCAATGATGACAGAGAATTATCCATCAGTCTTCCTTCTTTATACTCTCCACCTGGGATCGAGCCCACAACCTGGGCATGTACCCTGATTTGGAATAGAACTGTAACCTCCTAGTTCATAAGTTGACGCTCAACCACTGAGCCATGCCAGCGGACATTAATTTTTTCTTCTAAAATGTGTAATCTTATCCTACTTACTGTATTTTTAATTTTAGACACTACGCTTTTTATCTCCAGAAGTTTGAGTCTTATATTTCTTCATGTCTGTAACATGTTTGTACTTTCCTTTACCATCTTAAACATATAGAACATAGCCAATAATAACTGTTTTAAAATCCCTATCTACTAATTCTAACATCTATGCTTTTTTAAGTTTGTTTCTACTGACTGACATTTCTCCTTTTTTTAGGGTGTTATTTTTTATGCTCTTTTGCCTGCCAGACATTGTGAATTTTACCTTATTGGTTCCTAGATATTTTCATATTCCTTTCACTATTCTTGAGCTGCGTTTTGGCACACAATTTAGTGACTTAGAAACAGTGTGATTTTTTTAAGGTTTTTGTTGGTAGTGTTTTTAGATAAAGCCAGAGCACTCCTTAATCTATGACTAATTTTTCCCCACTATTGAGGCAGTATTCTTCTGAGTACTCTTCCTTATGTCCCATACATTACAAGGCTTTCCACTCTGGCTAATGGAAATCAGAACCCTTCCTGACCCTGTGTCAGCTCCTGCAATGGTTCTGCTTCTTCCAATGGCGCTCCCTGGCTTTGGGTAGTTTCCTCACTGGTCTTTATTCAGCTGAAGACTTCAGAGTAACCCTCTGTGAAACCTCTGCAGCTCTCTCATTTCAGCTCTCTCTATTTAAGTCTTACCTGTCTGGTAGTCTGTCCAGCTAATTTTAGCTGTCTTGGCTTCCTTGAATTGTCAACTTTGTTTCCTCAACCAGGGAGGCCATTAAGCTCCATTTCAGTTTGTCCTGCTTCCATTGTAGCCTGGGAACTCTCTCCAGACAGTGGGGATTTCCCATTTGTTTTTTCTCTCTCAGGGATTACTGTCCTATGCTGCCTATTGTTCAGTGTCTGAAAACTATTGTTTCATGTATACAGTCTGATTTTGTAATTGTTTAAGACAAATTAGTCTCTGCTCCTTCATCATGGCTGAGTTATATGTAGTATTTAATGATTCATAAAATATTTATAAATATGTGTACTTAAAGAATATTTAGGGTATCATTTCTGTTTTCCTATATTAAATGCATTCTATTTTTTAAATAATACTGTTTCAGAGAGCTACTTAATATATGAAAAGCATAGCTAGAAGTAGTAGTTATTATTTTCTTGTATTAAGTTTTAATAAGTCATAAGAAACTTGACTCTCCTTTAAATGTCGTCAGATGTATCTGACTCATTAAATTGGATTTTGTCATTCTATTTTTCTCTAGTCACCAAACATTAGCAAGTTTCTTCATTCATTTACACAAATACTTGGCCAAAGCACTTTTATATAAGAAAGATTAAAAATATTTCTTTCATTATTATTTTTCCAAATTTTAAATGAAGACCTGTTTTATATATCACTACAGTTGTAATGAATAGCTTTTTTTTTTCATAAACTCATAAAAAATATTTTAAGCTTCTTTGGTGTTCTTTTGAAATGTCAAACTTGACAGGAAGTGAACACAAAAGGGAGAAAAGCCTGTGGCTTTGAAAAAGCCCTAAAGGATATCTGTTGTATATTTGTGTGGTGGATAATTAACCTCTGGTGCACTTTGCACAAAGGTTTTAGTATTTACCATTAGACATTGTTTTTAAAGAATGTTACATATTGCTAAGAGCTGTGTTTCAGGAAGGTGGGTGAATTATAAGGTAATGATTAAGCCATATTTAACACTTTTTCAAAATCTGGGTAAGTGTAAAGAAGTAATATGATGCTATATTTTATATTTATACAACTATGCTTCTATAATGAAAAATGTTTTATGTTGGATTTTTAAAAGCTCCTCATGAGTTATATAAAACAACCATATATTTACTTTTTGCCAGCAAGAGGAAACATTTTAATTTTTTTTTAATCTGATTCTTTTTTAAAATATAGGTGTGATTTTTAACCTTTCCTCTGACCAATGTGTTTCTAATTTCTTGCCCTTAACTTTCACAGCTAAGCTTATACCTTCTTAAGTGATTTAGGAGACTTGATTTCACCATTCAAAACTAAAATTATTTTGTTCTAAATACAACTTTGCTTTCCAATATGTATATTTTTACTTTACTTTTCAAATCATGCAGGATTGAATACTGGGCATTTTTTCCACTTTTTTCTTTATATGTAGGTACAGGGTTTTGTAATTAAAAACAAAACAGCAACAAAAAACTTTATCATGCCTCTTAGATTTATTTTATTATTTTTAAAATCTGTTCCTTCTTCTGAAATCAGTATAAAATATGTATTTTTAAAAATATATAGATTTTTATCATGTAGTTCTAGGTTGTGGCTTGAGATTTAGCATTTCTAACAAGCCCGCAGATGATTCTCATGGTGCTAGCCGGTGGATCACTCTTCAGAGTAGCCAGTTTCTGGGTGATTGTAGAAAGCCCTTACATTATGGGGCTTTCATATGAAGTACTCCATTGCCCTTTACAATACGTAACTCTTCTCAAGAAGAAAAGATTAAAACAAGACTTTCTAAAAAAAGAGCAAACTGTATTTTAAATGGAAGTACTAATGTGCATATATATTTCATTCATACAACTTTCAGAAGTGAGATTTTAACATAAGTATTTTTAGAATATATAATATTTAGGTTTGGTGAAATTGAGTATTTGGGTCAGCTTTTAAGGAAATTGAAGGGAGACATGAGAATGAGATGAAATGGAAAATGAGGTCTCTTTCCATAGATTGAAATATTAGAACTGAGCTTTCAGTTTTTAATGAAAGATTCCAGCTATGCCTAAATTCTTCTATAAGAAAAAAATACATAAAGCCTGAGAAGTGAAAATAAAGGAAGGCAATATTTTATAAATAAAATTTTTGATAATAACATGTGTTCTCATTTAGAATTAAAAACATAAATATGCAGAAAAGTACAAACAGTTAACATAAGGATAAGAAATTAGTTCATGGAAATATTCACTGAAATGTGAAGAGATGATTGCTTTTTAAAGGACTAAGTAAGAATATAAGCTCAATTTAATAAGATAACTGTTAACTTCAGACTTATTAAGGATCAATGAACCAGTAGTGATTTTTATGTGGTTCCTCATATATTAAAAAAAACAAAAAACAGAAAATTCAAAGAAACTGAGATAGTCATTATGAATTAATGACTTTTCTTATATTAACTGGTTACGTGGGGTTGAGTTTTTCATCCAGATCTATTTATGGTTTTAAACATAAAATCTTTCCCAGTTCTAAATCTTTGCTTCCTGACTTCTTGTCCTGAACCCCATGTGATTCCTCAGTCTATTCTTTTGTTTAAGCATTTATCTCCTTCTTTAATCTTTAGAACATTCTGACACATGAGAAATTGCTAGAGTTCACTGTGGAGAAGTATTTATGACTTATCCATTTATGTCTCCCAACCGCCTTGCCCTTTGTCCATACTATACATTTTCCTTGTCCATGAATTGGCACAGGGACTAAAGACATTCAGGAATGGGGAAAAAATCCAACTCAGAAATGTCCCTTAGGTAGCTCATAAAAACATGCTTTAGGAAGCAATGCTTGTAAAAGCTATCACTGGTGTCCTGCTTGGAATCCTTACTGGTCATCATACAGACCAGCATAAGAATGACTCTTGATTATGCATATGGCATTTCAATATAGAAATCATAATTAATATTTTTGCAGGTGTGCTGTTATAGGCACTGTTAAAAGTGCTGAAATAGGTTAACACACTCACTTTACACAACCCTGTGAAATCTATGCTATCATTATCACCATTTCACAAATGAAACTGAGGCACTGAGAAATTGAGGAAGTATTCACAAAGCTAAGTTGATGCTAAAGCCCGAATTTTAACTCAGGCTATCTAAAGACTGCCCTTAACCTTTGTGCTGCCTCTTGGGATATTTATTAGTTTACTGTTAGGTATATGCACTGTTAAGATTAGTTTCTTTATTCATATTTTCTCTGTGTTTGTATCTTTCTCTTTTATGTCACTATGCTATAGCAGAAGGAGCCTGGGTTTTGGAGTCACTGGGTCTCATTTAATCTTCACAGAAGTAAACATTGCTAACTCTCTTTTAAAGATAAGGAAAGCTGAGGTTCAAAGGTATAATTCTGAACAAGTTATGTCTCTGTATCTCAGGTTTTGTCTGTAAAATGAGAATAATAATACTTTCCAGAGTTGTAAGGAATAAATGAATATTTATGAGAATGGTACAGTTTAGAAATATCTCAATTGTTAGTTCCCTTCACTTCATCCCTTTTTCTCTACTGTACAGAGATTTTTTAAGAAAAGAGAAGTGAGAATACACTTAAATGGTATTTGGATCTGTTTATTACCCAAGCTTACTATTAAGTATGAGAACATTTTTCTTTTCCTGAGATGCCCCTCTCACATTTCTCCTTCAAAATGGAAAAGTTTCATGAAATAAAAGGTGTCACTGAACTCCAGCATTGTTAAATGTGGGCAGTGTTCTGCTGTTTCACTGTAGTTAGAATTTGTTCCATTGCTTTAGTTATGAATCATCTCAGTAATACCCTAGGTCAGTGTTTATTCATTATTCAAGTACAAAAAAGAAGGGAGATAGCAATTATGGAAGAATAGTTTGGATATATTCTTTGTACTTAACCAGTGGGAATGGAAGCACTTATACTCTGGTTCAGAAGGTGTTCTACAAGATCATCATGTTTGATAATTACTTGAATATAGCCCTAGAATTTCCAGTCTCTAAACTTATGGTCATACATAACTGTGATAATGAGTAAAGGTTTTTCTTTTTTTTTAAGTATATTTTAATGATTTTTACAGAGAGGAAGGGAGAGAGAGAGCTAGAAACATCAATGAGAGAGAAACATTGATCAACTGCCTCCTGCACACCTCCTACTGGGATGTGCCCGCAACCAAGGTACATGCCCTTGACCAGAATCCAGCCTGGGACCTTTCAGTCCGCAGGCCAGCGCTCTATCCACTGAGCCAAACTGGTTAGGGCCAGGAAGGGTTCTTGAACCTCCATTTACAACAGTCAAAGTATCCTATGAGATATCTGTTTTGATTAATGTAGTTTTAAAAATTTCTGCAGCAAAATAAGAAGCTGTTATTTAGTGAGTTTAGTAAAATTTTTAGAAGCACTCTAGTGTAATTATTTTCACATCATCTAAGTTCATTTTCTTTAATTATAACATAGAACCAACTTTTTTTTTACATTTATTTTTTACAAATATTTATGGCTTTTTAAATCTTTGAACTGTCATAACTTAGTTTTGAAATACACAACCTAGTTTTCAAATACATATGTGTTTTATCAATTTACTTATTGGTTCTTAATATTTTCTACTATTGCCAGAAATGACCAAATATCAAAAGCATTTTTGGTGTCTTCCTGTAAGTGCTAGATTTAGACTATGATAAGGAAATGTAGAATAGGAAACAGCTGGATTTGTTTCTCTTTTAAATAAATCTTTTCTATTTTTGGTAAGTTGCAGTGTTTCAGTACATATAACATAATTTCTTTTTAAGATTTTGATTATATTTTTTAAGAATTCCTCAGACTAACATAAATCTGTATTGCTGTCTTTTAAGTTCATTTTTTGGAGTTTAATATCTGGTCATTATACTTAATCTTTCCATGTCTAAGATAATTTAACTGTCTAAAAGGTTTTTTTTGTTTATTTTTAAATAATGCTGGTTTATATTATTTGCTTTGTCATTTCTGCTTTTTCTTTTAAACATTCAAATGAGAATGTGGAGAAATAAAATGACACCTGTTACTAATTACTTAGTTATAAAAATGAAAATTGGGGTTGTAATCGAAAAGCAAACTCTTTAAAATATAAATTGTTCTTGAAAAATACCAACTTGTTATAGGCATATTGGACACTTTTATTAACATCATGTACCTTTAGACCAGGGTCTAACTCATATTTAAACAAGGTCTTCTAAAAGTAGACTTTTCTATAGTTCCGTTGCAAGTGAAGAATAAATGGCCTGGATGGATAGAGATGGGTAAAAATTGCCATGATAGTGAAAAAATATCTCTGACTTTTGTAATTATTTGTTTAGGAACAACTTTATAATCTCTTCTAGACAAACTTTTTATACATGTCCTTTTCTATTTTTTAATACATGTCCATTTTTTTCCTTGAGTAGCTAAGATTATTGAATTACATGTGATTCAATCTAATGCAGTCTTATGGGACCACAATATAAAGTATAGCAATTTTTGCCTAGCCATTTTGAAACTAGTGATTTTGGTCATGATCAGCAAGAATTACATATGAGGGACGTAGTCCAAAAGGTATAATTTTTTAGTGCAGTGTTTTAAAAAATATCCTATATAATAAAAGGCTAAAATGCAAATTGTCCCCATGGGCAGGAGTTTGACTCACCCAGAGTTAGACGTGCACTGACCACCATTTTTTCAAAGAAAACTAACTTTAAGGTTATGTTCATAATATAAGGATTTCGTTTGTTGTTGTTTTTGTTTTTTGTTTTTTCCTATCTGGGATTTGCTTTGGATGAAAAGACATACTATTTTTAAAGATCAGTAAAAGGTTTATGTATTATAAATTTATTTTATGTAACTTAAATGTGTAGTTCCTTTTTTAAAATTTATTTATTTATTTACTTATTTTTATTTATTTATTTTATTAATTTTTTATACATATCTCCCCATTGCCCCCCCTCCCTCCGAGGCATATCGCAAACCCCCAGTGTCTATGTTCATTGGTTATGCTTATATGCATGCATACAAGTACTTTGATTGATCTCTTATCTACCTCACCTAACTTTAATTTTCCTGCTGTAATTTCACAGTCTGTTTGAAGCTTTACTGCCTGTGTATCTATCCTTTTGTTCATCAGTTTATAATGTTCTTTATTATCCACAAATGAGTGAGATCATGTGATGCTTCTCCTTCATTGACTGGCTTATTTCACTAAGCATAAGGCTCTCCAGTTCCAACCAGGTTGCTGCTAATGGTAAAAATTCCTTCTTTTTAATGGCAGCATAGAATTCCATTGTGTAGATGTACCACAGTTTTCTGATCCACTCATCTGCTGACGGGCACCTAGGCTGTTTCCAAATTGTAGCTATTGTAAATTGTGCTGCTATGAACATAGGGGTGCAGAAATCCTTTCTGATTGGTGTTTGTGATTTCTTAGGATAAATTCCTAAGAGTGGGATTACAGGGACAAATGGGAGATCCATTTTTAGTTTTTTGAGGAAACTCCATACTGTTCTCCACAGTGGCTGCACCAGTCTGCATTCCCACCAACAGTGCACAAGGGTTCCTTTTTCTCCGCATCCTCGCCAACAATTGTCGTTTCTTGATTTGTTGATGATTGCCATTCTGACCTGTGTAAGATGGTATCGCATTGTCGTTTTGATTTGCATCTCTCAGATAATTACTGACTTTGAACATGTTTTCATATGTCTCTTGGCCTTCCTTCTGTCGTCTTTCGAAAAGATTCTATTTAGGTCCATTGCCCATTTTTTTATTGGATCGTTTATCTTCCTTTTATTAAGTTGTATAAGTTGGCTGTAGATTTTGGAGATTAAACCTTTATCAGTGATAACATTTGCAAATATGTTCTCCCATACAGTGATCTTTCTTGTTGTTTTGTTGATGGTTTCTTTTGCTGTGCAAAAGCTTTTTATTTTGTTGTAGTCCCATTTGTTTATTTTTTGTTTAGCTTCCATTGCCTTTGGAGCAGTATCAGTGAAGAAGTTCTTTCGGCATATATCTGAGATTGTACTGCCTGTGGATTCCTCTAGTATTTTTATGGTTTCCCTTATAATGTTTAAGTGCTGTATCCATTTTGAGTTTATTTTTGTATATGGTGTAAGTTGGTGGTCCAGTTTCATTTTTTTGCATGTATCTGTCCAATTTTACCAACACCATTTATTAAAGAGGCTATCTTAGCTCCATTGAATGTTCATGCCTCCTTTGTCAAATAGTTGAGCATAGTGGTTTGGGAGGATATCTGGGTTCTCTATTCTATTCCATTGGTCTATATGTCTGTTCTTGTGCCAGTACCAGGCTGTTTTGAGAACAGTTGCTTTGTAGTATAGCTTGAAATCTGGTATTGAGATCCCACCTACTTTATTCTTCTTTCTCAGAATTGCTGTAGCTATTCGTGGTCTTTTTTTGTTCCAGATGAATCTATGAAGAATTCTTTCTAGGTTTGTGAAATATGTCGTTGGTATTTTAATGGGTAGTGCATTGAATCTATAGATTGCTTTGGATAGTATGGACATTTTAATGATGTTGATTCTCCCAATCCATAAGCATGGTATGCTCTTCTATCTGTTAACATCTTCCTCTATCTCTTTTTTCAGTGTCCTATAGTTTTTCTACATATAGATCTTTTATCTCTTTAGTTAGGTTTATTCTTAAGTATCTTAATTTTTTTGGTGTGATGGTAAATGGGATTGGTTTTTTAGTCTCTCTTTCTGTAATTTCACTATTAGTGTATAGAAATGCCACAGATTTTTTGGCAATTTTGTATCCTGCTACATTGCCAAATTCATTAATTAAGTCAATTAGTTTTGGAATGGAGTCCTTCGGGTTTTTTATGTACAGTATGATGTCATCTGCAAATAAGGACAGCTTTACTTCTTCTTTTCCAATTTGGATGCCTTTTATTTCTTCTTCTTGTCTAATTGCAATGGCTAATACTTCCAGTACTATGTCAAACAGGAGAGGTGAGAGTGGGCATCCCTGTCTTGTTCCTGTTTTTAGGGGAAATGGTTTTATTGTTTGCCCATTGAGTATGATGTTAGCTGTGGGTTTATCATATATGGCTTTTATGATGTTGAGGTATGATCCTTCTGCTCCCACTTTGCTGAGAGTTTTTATCAAGAAAGAGTGTTGGATTTTGTCAAATACTTTTTCTGCATCAATTGATATGACTGTGTGATTTTTATCTCTCAAATTTTTTATGTGATGTATCACGTTTATTGATTTGCGGATATTGTACCATCCCTGCATTCCTGGGATGAATCCTACTTGGTCATAGTGTATGATTTTTCTGATGTACTGCTGGATCTGATTTGCCAAAATTTTGTTGAGGATTTTGGCATCTATGTTCATGAGAGATATTGGCCTATTATTCTCTTTCATTGTGTTGTCTTTATCTGGTTTTGGTATTAGGGTGATGCTGCTTCATAGAAGGTGTTTGGAAGAGTTCCTTCTTATTGAATGTTTTTGATTAGTCTGAGGAGGATAGGTTTTAATTCTTCCTTGAATGTTTGGTAAAACTCTCCTGTGTATCCATCTGGTCCTGAGCTTTTATTTGCTGGAAGCTTTTTGATGACTGCTTCAATTTCTTCCATAGTTATTGGCCTATTGAGATGTTTAGAATCTTCCTGATTGAGTTTTGGAAAGTTATATTTTTCTAGGAATATGTCCATTTCTTGCAGTTTGTCCAATTTGTTGGAATAGAGTTGTTCATAGTATTTTTTAACAATCATTTGTATTTCGGCGTGGTCCGTTGTTATTTATCCTCTTTCATTTCTGATTTTTTTTATTTGGGTCTTCTCTCTTTGTTTTTTGGTGAGCCTGGCTAGAGGTCGATCAATCTTCTTTATCCTTTCAAAGAACCAGCTCTTGGTTTTGTTGATCTTTTGAATTGTTTCTTTGGTCTCCAAGTTGTTTATCTCTGTGCCGATCTTCACTATTTCCTTCTTTCTGAGTACACTGGGCTTTATTTTTTGCTCTCTTTCTAGCTCTTTGAGTTGTACGTTTAGGTAATTTATTACCATTGTTTCCTGTTTTTTGCAGTAGTCGTGTAGGGCTATGAACTTCCCTCTTAAGATTGCTTTCACTGTGTCCCATAAATTTTGTATTGTTGTGTTGTCATTGTCATTTGTTGCCATGATGTTTTTTATTTCTTCCTTCGTCTCTCTGGTTACCCTGGCGTTTTTTAATAGCGTGCTGTTTATTCTCTATGTGTTTGATTTCTTTCTGTTGTTTTTATTATAGTTGATTTCCAGTTTTATGCCACTGTGGTCTGAGAAAATGCTTGATATTATTTCTGTCTTCTTGAATTTGAAGAGACTTTTCTTATGACCCAACATATGATCTATCTTTGAAAATGACCCATGTGCACTAGAGAAGAATGTATATTCTGTAGCTTTGGGGTGAAATATTCTGAAGATGTCAATTAATTCCATCTGGTCTAGTGAGTCATTTAGGATTGATGTTTCTTTGCTGATTTTTTCTTTAGAGGATTTGTCCAATGGTGACAGTGGTGTATTAAAGTCTCCTACTATGATTGCATTGCTGTCAATCTCTCCCTTAATATCCTCCAGGAGTTTTTTAATATATTTAGGTACTCCTACATTGGGTGCATATATGTTTACCAGAGTTATTTCTTCTTGTTGGATTGTTCCCTTTAGTATTATGAAGTGTCCTTCTTTATCTGTTGTTATGTCCTTCACTTTGAGATCTAATTTGTCAGATATAAGTATTGCAACCCCAGTTTTTTTTTCATTCCCATTTGCCTGAAATACCATCTTCCATCCCTTCAGCCTCAATCTGTGTGCATCCCTTTTCCTGAGGTGGGTTTCTTGCAGACAGCAGATATATGGATCATGTTTTCTTATCCAGTCGGTTACCCTATGTCTTTTGATTGGAGCATTTAATCCGTTTACATTTAAAGTTATTATTGATAAGTACTTATCTGTTGCCATTTTTAGTCCTTACCCCCGAGTTCTTTCTTCGCTTCCTATTTCTTTTTATTACAGCAGACCCTTTAACATTTCCTGCATTGCTGGTTAGGTGGTAATATATTCCCTTAGTCCTTTTTTGTCTGTGAAGCTTTTGATTTCACCTTCAATTTTGATTGAGAGTCTTGCAGGGTACAGTATTCTTGGATTCAGATCCTTCCTTTGCATGACTTTGTATATTTCATTCCATTCCCTTCTGGCCTGATGAGTTTCTGTTGAGAAATCAGTAGCTAGTCTTATGGGGGTTTCTTTGTAGGTAACTTTCTGTTTCTCTCTGGCTGCTTTTAAGATTCTTACTTTGTCATCGGTGATTGCCAATTTAATTATAATGTGCCTTGGTGTCGGTTTGTTGGGGTTAATTTGCTTGAGACTCTGTGAGCCTCTTGGATTTGTGTTGGTTTTTTCTTTCCTATATTGGGGACATTTTCTGTCATTATTTCTTCAAACAGGTTCTCTAATCCTTGTTCAGTTTCCACTCTTTCTCGAACCCCAATTATGCGGATGTTGTTTTGTTTCATGTTATCCAAATGTTCCCTTAGGTTCTCCTCTTGCTCATTAACTTTTTTTTCTAGATGCTGCTGTACTTGTGTATTTTTTCCTACCGTGTCTTCTAGCTCACTGATGTGGTCCTCTGCTTCTTCTAGTCCACTTTTGATGCTTTCTATTGAGTTCTTTATAGCAGTGATGTCATTTTTCATTTCTTCTTGTTTGTTCTGTATTTCTTCTACGTTTTTCTGCATTTCTTCTTGCTTCTTCTGCATTTCCTCTTGGGTCTTCTTTATTTCCTCTTGGCTCTTACTCACATTGTCGATTTTGTCTTCCATTCTTTTCATCCACCTTATGATCATTTCTCTGAACTCTTTCTCTGGCAGGCTTATTTCTGCTTCTATTTCGTTTTCTTCCTTTTTTGGTGAAACCTGCCTTTCTGTCTTATGTGGGCTGTTTCTTTTTCTGCCCATGGTCTTTCTTCTCCGGGTGTCTGGTTATGTATTTCACTCTCCTACGTTGACTGAAAGGCACAAACTACAACACGACCAGGTACAGTACACAAGGCACTGAGAAAAAATGTATTCAGGCAGTTAATAATCACAAATAAGGTGACCACCAATGAAATACAAATTAGGGGTAAGTAGAGAAAGAAGAAGAGGAAAAGGAGGATAAAGGAAAAGAAAGAAATGCCAAAATCAAATTGGGAGAGGGAGAAAACGAATAAATAAATAAATGAACAAAAAATAAAATAAAAAATAAAAAGGTGAAGAAAGAGAAGAGAAGAGGAAGAGAAAGAAGTCAGAGAGAAAGAAAGAGGATAAGATAGAAAAGGGGAACAAAATATAGATGTCAAGAGAAAATGCTAATAGAACAGTCACTACTCCCAACAAATACCGGCACCCAGTACCTGGAGATTAATGCAAACTACAAATAACAACTGGTATGGAGGGAGGTGAGGGAAAAGAGAGGTAAAAACCAAACCAAAACAAAGCAAACAAAAAGCAAAATAAAACAAGTAGAATAAGCTAAAGCAGTCTCACCAAAAAAGTACAAAAAATCGATATAATCACCGATCAGGCAAAGAGCAACAAAAGGTCATAGAGAAAAACAACTTTTTGGATAGTGAAGTCAAGAGGAGAGAGGTTTGTATGGACTTGGAGTAGGGGATTTGAAATTAGATATATAACTGGGGTGAAATTTTAACCATGTAAAGAGAAAGAATCTAAAGTTGGAAAAGGGAAAGAGAAAATAAGACAACAAAATGGGGAAAGTTAGAAGGAAAGTGTTGGCATAAAGCTATGGTTGAGATAGAGTAAAATTATGCTAAAGGAAAGATTAAAATAGAATGTAGAACTCTAATCCGGAACTAAAATAAAAGGAAAACAAAAAGACACTTGTTTTTTTCCAAAATGGTAAACTAGTAGTACTAATACTAGTTGAAGACAAAAATGTAGTAATTAAAAAGGTAAAATCAATTGAGGAGGAAAGAAAAAAATTTGTTTTTTAATTAAAATATGCAAAAATGAAAAAATATAAAATAAAATAAAAAATTTAAAAAAAGAAGAAAAAGGAAAAAAGAAAAAAAATAGAATGGTCATTCACTTCCGCTATTGTTCTGCTTGCCACTTCTGTTTCCAAGTTGGGAGGGTATTGGAGTTCCCTGTGTTCCACTGCTGTGTTTTAATCTCTTTATTCTTTTGTGGTTATGCGAGAGTCAATTTGTGCGTCATCCACTGGGTGGCAGTGTTTTGGAATTGACCTCTGAGACTAAGCACAGGACCTCTCTATACTGTGCTCAGATCCTGCTACTCTGTGGTTCTCAAAACCAGTTTGTGGGGATTTTGCAGCCGGGACACTGCAATAACTCCCAGGCTGTCCCTCTGCCTCAGATCAAAACGGGTCGTTTTCCAGAGCTCCCGTCTGTCAACAGCTCAGAGAGTTTGCCTCCACACCCAGGGATCACACCCTGCCCCACATCCTCAGACCTCTCCAGAGGCAGCTTTCCCGCAGCCTGGTTCCCACAGTGTGTGAGTCTCTGTTCTGAGGGGCAGGAGACCTCACCTTATCCCAGGCGAAATCTGACCTTTCCGTGTGCCGTGTGGATCTCTGAATCTGCCCCGTGTCTGCACAGATTGGAGAGCGGTGTTCTGGGTCCCCGGCTTTTTGGTGAGTGATTCAGCCGCAGCTTTCTCAATGCTTCTAACTCTCAACCCATCTCCGTTCCTCTCTGTAAAAAATCAATAAGATACTTAAAAAAAAAATTTCAAAAGTAATGAAAAAATTAATGTCTTTTAGAGAGAACAAGAAAGGGAAATAAGATCCAGATTAGCATCAGTTTTTATTTAGAATTATTTATCTGACCCACCCTGTCAAACATGAAGGTAAAATGAAACAATTTTCAGGCATGGAAGGCATGCAAAAGTTTATCTCTTAACTACCCTTTATGAAATAGATTTACTAGAGATATGCTTTAGCAAAACAAGAAACCCAAGAGAGGAGATACCACAGAATCTAAAAAAGAGAGTGAAACTGTCAAAGGAGTACAAAGAAAAAAAAAATAAAAGTATAGTTTCAAATTAATCAAGTAATAAGAGTATGATGATGACTGTAGAAATTGAATTGTTGTATGAGAGTAATATTGGTAAAAGAAAATTTGCCTTTTTACTTTGGGCTTTGGAAGAATTAAAAGAACCATAGGTTTGGTAAAACAAAAGGCAAACTTTGTGTGTAGGTATAAGACATTTATTAGTCTACATTGATAAAGACCCAGAATAGATACTATATAAAATAAAAAGATATTAGTTATTTAAAATTAATCTTTTATCTGGTAGGAAAGTAATATATATTAGTAATTTACTTTTAACTCTAAGCTCCTTCCTTCCAATCTTTACATCCTCTATTTCAATCCTATAGTTATGTTAGGTGCTGTAGAGAACACAAATAAATTCAAAACATAACCCTTTATTCAAGGAGCTTCAGGTGTCTAATAAGGAAGATAAAACATAGCCCAGGCCAAAAAAAAAAAAGCCAAAAAACACAAATAAACAAAAAACTAACAAAAGCATTAAAGAAATACAAAATAAGTAATAACAGACAGTGTAATCAAAGGTTTTGTTTAGGAGTTTTATTGGGCCTTATAGGATGAAAAGGGAAGAGGAGCAAAGTGAGCTTTTTTTAACTGGGATAGGGAGAGGGGTGAGTAATGTGAGTAGTATGTTATGTACCTAAATGTCTAGAGTCAAGAAAGTGAGAGTTGTGACCACAGGACAAGTAACAGACCATCCTGGAGTAGAGGTTTCTTGTTTGGGAGACAAGAAAAAAAAATTGGGTAAGTTGGGGTCAAATTTTGGTAAAATTTGAACTTTGAAGCTAGACTTTCCCCTTCAGGCAATGGATAACCTGACAGATTTTCAAACTGGACATTAATCAGTATAAGGTAATTTAATTGATGAACCTAGTTGAGCTGTCTTGCATGGGTTAAAAGGAAGAAAGTAGGAAGCGGGCTGAGTGAAGGAGTGATTGCAATAGTCACAATATAACATGACAACAGTGGTGAAAAATGGTTACTAAAAGAAAGGAATGGATGAAAATTATAACTGACAAGAATGAGAAACTAAGATATAAGGCATGACATTCACTTTACATAATATCTAGTTCAAAACCCATAGTTAAAGATGCAGAGGTCAACATAAAAAGGTTAAATGACTAAGGTTAACTAAAGCTGTATTACTTTGTAGCAAAGACCTGACTAGAACTCATATCCATCCTATATAACAAAAGCATAATATGCTAAGTGTCTGGTCATCTGGTCGTCCCAAAGCATATTATGCTAATGATATACTAAGGCTGCTAAACCGCTTGCCGTGACATGTACTGATCACCAGAGGGCAGACGCTCTGACTGGTAGGTTAGCTTGCTGCTGGGGTCTGAATGAGACAGGCTGGCCATGCCCTGGAGCCCTCCTTCGATCCCTCCCCAGCTGGCCAACCTTCCCCGTCCCTCCCCTGCCCTGATCTTGACTGGTGGAGTCCCTCAGCCTGGCCTGCATCCTCTGGCAATCTGGAACCCCTCAGGGGATGTTAGAGAGCAGGTTTAGACCCAATCCCGCAGGCAAGGCCAAAGGACCCCATGAGCCTCTAGTCTTTTAATAGAACTTCAAGGTTTATTCATTCAACAGGTAATTATCAAGACTTATTATGTGCAAGGCACTAATAAAGATGCATATGTAGGGTTTTATTTTTTATTCTTTTTATTTCTTATCATTGTTGGCTCTAGTTTTTTAACTATGTAAGACAGGAGGTGGCACATACCAACCACAGGCCAACCATCTGTTTTTATAAGTAGTTTTATTGGAACACAGCCACGCTAATTGTTTATGTATTATTCATGGCTGCTATTGTACTACAATGCAGAATTGAGAAATTGCAATAGGATGGTATATCCTACAGGCCTAAAATATTTACTGTCCTTAAAGAAAATGTTTTCTGATTCCTGATGTACAACATTAGCATGATTCCCTAATTTTTACACTCAGTTGAGAGTTATTTCTTTCAGTATCCCTTCTATACCATATCCAATTCCTACAGACTTATTTTTTGGGTTTCTGATTTTATGTTTCTTTTAGTAAAAATTAGTAGATACATTTATCTCTTCTTATCTTGTCTTTTTCTTATACAAAGTTAGCCTACTGCAAGTGTTCATTTATGCTATGCTTTTTCATTTAACCATACTTTCTGGATAACAGTTCTTAAAAAGCTTTCTTATTCTTTATTATGGCTGCACTAGAGGCTCAGTGCATGAAATTCATGCAAGGTGCTTGGCCCTCGCAGCCCCAGCTTCATCCAGAAGATCATCTGGAAGGATGTCCAAAGGTCATTAGGCTGTCCGGTCTAATTAGCATACTAGCTCTTTTTTATATAGGACAGCAGTACAATGTGCATATGTGCTACAACTTATTCTATGCTTAAACAAGACATCTGGGTAGTTCCCAATATTTTACCATTTCAAATAATGCTGCCCTTTGTACATATGTATTTTTATATTATTAAAAGTGTGTGTTCAGGATAAATACCAAAAGGTGAGAATGCTAGGTTAAAGGATAAGTGTGTGTGTGTGAGAGAGAGAGAGAGAGATTGCCAAATTCCCAGGCATAAGGATTATATCATTTTGTATTCCTACTAACAATGTATGAATGAATTAGTTTCTCCACAAGGGCTACTGGCTTACCTGTGCTAAGTGATGACATTAAAATATCCTCCCCAGCCCCAGCCAATGTAGTTCATTCAATCTGTGTTTTTTTGTTTTGTTTTGTTTTGTTTTAATATATTTTATTGATTTTTTACAGAGAGAAAGGGAGAGGAGTAGAAAGTCAGAAACATCGATGAGAGAGAGACATCGATCAGCCGCCTTCTGCACACCCCCTACTGGGGATGCACCCGCAACCAAGGCACATGCCCCCGACCGGAATCAAACCTGGGACCCTTCAGTCTGCAGGCCGACGTTCTATCCACTGAGCCAAACCGGTCTCGGCAGTTCATTCCATTTGGATGGGCATCTCTCTTGTACCAAAAAACTGCCGATTCGATTCCCAGTCAGGGAACATGCCTGGGTTGCAGGCTCAGTCCCTGGAAGGGGTGGTGCAGGAGGCAGCCAACTGATTTTTCACTCTCACATGCATCTGTGTTCCTCTCTCTCCCTCTTCTTTCCTCTCTAAAAATCAGTGCAAAATATTTTTTAAAAGTTCTTTTCATCTATCATCACCATCATTTCAAAAAAAAAGGCCACCTTATAAGAAAGGATGTAATCAAAATAAAGAATAAGAACAGCAATTTAATTTAAATTGCATAAATATAGCTCTTACTGTGATACTTTTTTATTTTTTGCTGAAGACACATGCATCTCTTCCCTGTAATCAGAAGGATCTTTTTAGAATTTTAAACCTGATCATTTCTCTACTTTTACTTGAAAACCTTCAGGACTTTCTACAACTCCTCTCAGATCTTAGCATGGCTCTGTCATGGCCTATAAGTACATATATGATCTCAGCCTTATATCTCCAGGTACTTTGGCTTTGTTTTAATCCTTTCAATTTACCAAGTTCTCTCTCACAGGGCCTTTTCTTGTCTACTACTTTTCTTGCCAACCTAAAGAAATAGACATGTCAAAAACTAATAAAACTTAAACCACAAAAAAACAACTTCTTACTGGCTTTACTTAACTTGTTATGTGATCCTGTGGAATTTCTTACCTTTTAGTTTTTCAGTTTCCTCAATCTAAGTAAGATGAGATAGTTTTTTCAAGCAACTTCTAGACTCTTTCAGTTCTAAATGGTGAATTTACTAGAAGCCATTTGGATAGGAAGATAATAGAACTCAGCACATTCATCCTATAGGTATTGACTATAAGTTGGCTATAAGTATATTATACATACTTGTTTTTTATTCATAATATTTACTTAAACTTTAATTATTTTAAAAAACTATTTGAGCGAATTTATATAAGTAAACCAGGTTTTTTGAGTTTGAAAACTAATTATTAAATTCATTAGTTGTCTCTACTTCTGGGGTCTTGTCTTTTGGATTCTGTTTTTGCCATTGCGCAAAGTGATGAAAGACATACTTTTGTACTCTGTTAAGCAGTTATTGAAGTAAATATTTTTGAGAGAGGGAAGAAAGAGAAAGGCTTGGTAGAGAAGTTTGCCTGGAGTTAATCTTATATTCTCTTATTATGCAGATCTATTGCCCTATTTAAATGATATTCTTTGTACTTTTATAAAATTGTCAAAAATGCATAGTAGACGTCAGGTAAAAGAAAAGATGAGGAAAGATAAAATAGAAATTTGAGAATTAGTGGTTTCAGGATTATGTATATATTGATTGCTGAAAAATTTTGCTAATTAAATATTGTTGGTCATTAAATATTTGGGTTGATTTAAATATGTTCTTTGTCCTTAGTTCTGTCCACTAATTCTTTTTAACTTGGAACTTATTTCTTAGAATTCATATTATAAATAGATAAATTTGGTTCTCAGGCCAGCTGAAAGAGCTTTTTAAAAACAATTTGCCTTGGGACTACCTTCATGTACTAATAAGCACTATTTATAAAATTTTCTATATAAAAATTCACAACTGAAAAAAACAAACACACTAGGTCTCATCTGTCTTCCTTTGTGACATCAGATTAGATTGCCATGTAGGCCCTAAGTAGTTTGGATGTTGGGATGTAGTAAAGATTCTGCTAGGCAATAGTAACTTAATATATTGACAAAAGACCAGGGGTCCAGAATTGCAGGACCAAAAAAAAAACCAAACAAACAAACAAACAAAAAAAACCTATTGCTTCTGTCTCTTACATTCCAGTCATAAATTAAATGTTACTCAGTTGGGGAGATGAAGCTAATGTTGCATTTTATATTTTCCATTCCTCAACTGAGTGATTAATTTTTTTTAACACTAGTATCTATAATTGGGATTTATACCTCAAATTTGCTTTTAGTATTTTGAATGTAGAATATAAAGTCAGAATTCCTTGATAAAATAGTATTTCAGTTTCTTTAATTTTTCTGTTGGATATATTATGTACAATGCATATATATCTTCGTACATTCTTTTGGTAAACTAGTTACTTATATTTCTCAGAAAAGATAATTTCTATATTTAAAACCCGTCATTAGGGGGCTGGAAAGCTGTTTTCCACATCTCAGAAATATTTTCATCTTCTGTTGCTTTGAAGAGAGTTAATGTGTAAAGGAAGGTTAGTTAAATAATCTTTTATAAAAATGTTGAAAACAGTGGGCACCATTTTTTGGGGGGAGGGAGGGCTTGGAACTGTCACTTTAAGGCAACAAAAAGTAAATTCTCAGTTTTATTCATGTAAGTTTTCTGGGTAAAGGAGAAACAGAAAGGAATATATAATTTACCTTAACATGCAATTCTAACAAAGGAAAATAACTATAATACTCCTTCTATCCCTGTAGGTAAGGTTTGCCCAGAATTTGAAGTTCTAAATGTGAAAACTAATTCTTGTTATGTTACATATTTCTTTGTGAAGAATCATATGAAACTCTTGATTCATCTTTCTGTTGATAAGAAGGCAACAAAAATTTCATCACTGAGTGCAGTAACAACTATCTGATAACTATTTTGCTTGTGTTTTTTGTTGTTTTCTTTAATCCTCACCTGAGGACACATTTTGACTGATTTTTTAGAGTGGAAGGAAAAGAGGGAAAGAAACATTTATTGGCTGCCTCCTGTATGCGCCTTGACCAAAAATAGAACTTGCAAGCCTAGTCAGGAATTGACCCCACAATCTTTTGGTGTATGGGATGTCGTTCCAACCAACTAAGCCGCCTGGCCACAGCTAATTGGCTTGTATTTTAAAGTAGTAGCTATGCTTTGAGATCTTGTTATCTTGCTCACAGATCTTTAATCTAAGGAAAGTTCTGAGAAATCTATTAACAATCTACCACCTGTTTCCTCCACATCAGTAAGTTATTACTTGCTTTTCAACTCAAAAATATACAGGGTGGGGTAAAAATAGGTTTACAGTTGTTCATATGAAAAATAATCCAATAGTTATTGCTAATAATCTATATATATAAAAGCCTAAGCGACCATGAGGACTGGATGACTGGTCGCTATGATGATGTACTGACCACCAAGGGGCAGATGCTCAATGCAGGAGCTTCCCCCTTGTGGTCATTGTATTACCACAGCCAACCTCCTATGACCAGCCAATCTCCTGCAGTCTCTTCCCACCTCCCACCTCCCTTCCCCCAGCCAGCTGACCCCAATCGGTACTAGCCAGGCCAAGGGACCCCACCCATGCATGAATTTTGTACTGGGTCTCTAGTACAAGAATAAACTCTTGTTTTCATGTACTCACAACTATAAACCTGTTGCCCCACCCTCTGTATTTAGTGCTATATGTGTTTTCCAAAGCATGATATTAAATAAAGTATTTTGGAGTCAATTAAAGAAAACATGTTTACAGCGTATATCCTTCTTTTGGCTATAAAGGACCAAGCTTATTTTCTTCACTAGTTGTTTTGTTTGTTTAAGAATTTGTTTGTCTTCTAAAGCAGAGGCGAGGAACTTTTCTGCCAAGGGCCATTTGGATATTTATAACATCATTCAGGGGCCATATAAAATTACCAACTTAAAAATTAGCCTGCTATATTTGGTCAAATATTTAATTAACTCACCCCTAATGGCCTTGGCAGGGCCAGCTCAAATTATTTCTTGGGCTTTGTAATGCCCATATTCTCCACCCTTATCTAAAGGAAACCATGGTTCCTTAAAGAAAATCCTCTTCTTCCCCATTATTTCATTGAAAATGAGTTTACTTCTCCAGCAAATAGCTATTATTCCTCTGAAATCATTGCATCACAAACCCAGAGAAAAGCAAAAAATCAAGTTAAAATCTCAGAGTATTTGTCCAACGTTGTATTCTTGAAAGAGGAAGATGTAAAAATCAGATAGGTTGAATGCTGAATTGAAATTATGTGCCTTTTTATTTTCAAATAAAAATATTTTTTGTTTTAGTTAACTTTGGAGAACTGCTTGAATTTGAAAATAAAGATATGTTGGAAAAAGAAAAAGTTTCAGTGTATTTGGTGCATCATATCTAAATTATAGCTCAAAGCATACCTTTTTTTTTATTTAGTGAAATGAAAATATAGTTATATTTAGTTATTTGGCCCTTTAGTTTTACTTCTTTTTATGTAAGGAATTATGTCCTTCACGAATTATTTTGACATACAGTAACATTTTAACAACTTGAAATAATATTTTTAGCTATTCTTTATTTGTCTTTAAATGATTAAAAGATGGAAGGGAAATAATAGACAAGTTGATTACTTTCTAAGTGCCAAATACTGTATTTTACTATCTTACTATTTATGGTGCTTCGCTAACCTAAAATACAAGTAAGTTATTTAGTGTGACTTAAATATACGTTGAAAATGTACCTTCAGTAGAATTTTACTTTTTAAACATTTATTTTGCAAAATAACATTTAATCAGTTTTCTCATCAATTTTTGTGGCATATAACATTTTGAAATTGTGCCAGTAAACCCAGAAAAATAGATCATGTAGTAATTTTAAAAACATGCTGTACTTTATGGTTAGATAGCACCTGCTTTTCATGAATTGCATACAAATACAAAACCCTTAATGTTATCTTTAAGTGTAACTGCTCAAGATACTCAAATAGTATCTATTATTTTACATAAGTCATTTTTAGCTACTTTTTGAAAAAATACTCCAAAAACACTTATTTTAAATTACTCTCTGTTCTCATTTATGTTATTATAGTATAAGAAACATGATTAGTAGTTTCAATTAAGATGAAACTGAAATTAGATATGTTGAATAAAATATCACTTAAACAAAACATTTAACATTTGTAAATCAGTATAAAATTACTAAAAACTTCAAAGACAGTACCGATGCTCACCACATGATTTAAATCATAATCACTTTGAACAACTTTTTAAGGGATATTTTTTAATGAAAAGGAAGGTACAAATCAAAAAGTGGCTAAGAAAAATAAATTGGAGTGTATACAAGAATAGAATACATTTGAATGCTTAACACATTGAATACAACTTTTCTTTTTTAATACTAAAAACTTTAAAATGTCCACATGCTCATTTTCTTTTTGAGGTGAAGAAAGAGTTGTTCAAGAAAACTTTTCACAGTTGAAGGAACTTGGAGGTTCTGTCCCAGGAAAGTTCCAGTGGTTTTATTCCAGGCAGTTTATATCGTAGATTCACTATCAAATATCTTAGTTTTTAAGGTTTCTAGGTTATGATGAATAAAGTTTTCTGTGCCTTGAACTTCAAAAGATCTTGAGTCATTTCTCCTAGCAGACCAGTTTTTCATTTTTATTGAATTCTGAATTGTGTCTGACGTGAAGTAGTAAACTATTGGGTCAAAGCAGCAGTTTGAAACAGCAATGCAGAGAGTGATTGGGTACATGGTCCTTACTGCTGTCACTGCTGAGCAGTTAACAAATGTCTGTGTTCTCATAAGAGAATATAAAATAAGGTTGATATTATAAGGCACAAAACAGAAACAAAATATGACCAAATGTACAAAAATCATTCTTAAAACTTTAGTTTTGTTTATTTTACTTCTACTTAGTGTAACAGGTTTATTTAAAGTTCTTAGCACCATACTAGAACAAGTTACATTTAAAATTAGAGGAATAAAGAATCCCACTATTTCAATGAAAATTACAATCCGTGAGAGATAAGTTTTCCATGTGGCATCAGGAAAATTTTCAAAGCAGGCTTCTGAGGTATTGTTACCCCGAGAGTGAGTAGACGGAAAAAAAACTGCTGGTGCACTTCCTCCTATCACAGTTAACCACACAGCAATGCAAACGATTTTTGCATTCCGTTTGGTTCTTAGAGTCTTTGACTTAAATGGGTAGACAATTGCCAGAAATCGATCTACACTAATGCAGGTTAAGAACAGAATGCTTCCATACATGTTGGTATAAAACAGCATCACTGAAATTTTACAAAGTAAATCTCCAAATGGCCAATTCCGTGTTGCAAAGTAAAAAATCCTGAAAGGTAGAGTAAAAACGAAAAGCAAGTCTGACATTGCCAAATTAATCATGTACGTTGTAGTTTCATTTCGCACTTTGAGGGTACAAATGAAAATGTATATGGCAACACAGTTGGATATTAACCCAAGCACAAACACCATACTAAACATGCACCCATATAAAGTGTACTTAAAGGAGTCATCATAGGAGCATTGCGAGCTGTTATTGCTTACCATTCTAAAGGCACAGTCAGCTTACTGTGTTGAAGTTGTTCGGTCAACAGCAGGCTCTTTTGGTATTCAGATTTTGACCACTTAAAGAAACTCCAGTGTATTTGCAAATTCTTCAGATCTTTGGATGGTCTTTTAAATATTTCCTTTCTCTCCAGAATCTCTAAAAGAAACATGAAATTTGTTGCTGTAAAGCTTGCACTTGGTTCCTCAACAGGAAAATAGTCTCATTTTCTAGTGTCCAAAAAAATCTTTGAATCCAGGGCTTGTCAACGGATGAGCAACCTGTAATAAAAGTAGTCAGTGAAGCCAATCCATTGGACTGTAGATGGTAAAGAAACGCAGTGTTCTAAGACGAAATAAATCTACTTTCTGGTACACTTGTATTTCAGTAGTCTGGATGATATTCCAAAATTCAAGTTTCTTTGTGCTCCAGAATGTTTAAACTAAAGTTAGTAATTTTATTTTTTGCTTTGCAATGCAGACTTTCAGAGACTTAAACATTCCCAATTTAGTCTCATTTACTTCTTGCTTTTTTAAAATGAAGTTTTCTTTTTTGTTATTCCAGTAGTGGATCCCAAGTGGTGGTAAACAGAGAGTCTTTTAAATGCTCCAAAATAAATTCCTAAGCGTGTTAGCTCTTGCTGAACGAGGTCTTTTTCTCTGTTGCCAGCTGTATTGTGTGATGGACTTTCTCTGAAGTGAAAAATAAAGGCTTGCTAGATTTGTAATATGACATCACAGGAAGAAGAGGCTGGGCTTGGACAAAGAAAGGTTCCAGCCTAGTTTGTTTGCAGTTCTTTAATCTGGAAATGTGTCTGCTGAGGATATACCTGGAAGGCTTGTCACTGTTTAGCTAAATCGTCCGGTTGTTAACTCTTTCTTGGGGAAATACCTTCTGGGATGATGACCAGCTCTTGGGATTTTCTTTCTTTCCTTTTCTTTCTTCTGGTAGTAAGAATTGAAAGAGAGAGAAAATCATTATTAAGCTCGTTTCTCTTGTTTGTTTTTTTGTTTAAGATATGCTTTTCTTTTTCTTTTTAGAAATCAAATATGAGTATTTTTAAATTGCAATTGCTAGTGATATCTTAATAAAACATTTTTTAAAACTATAATGACTGAAAGAGAGCAATTTAATCTTCGGGTGTATGAGGGATTTCATTGAGAGGCCAGTAGTAGTTTTGCCACTCTTGGCTTCTGTTTTCCATAATTGTTCCTCAAGATTTAATTTAATTTAATTGGTATGATTGTGAATGGCTCCAATCCCAGATGTCTTTAGTATTTGACAAACAATTTTCTAACATTCTTTACTCTTTTCTATAAAATTGAATATTTTCGAGCACTAGATCTATTTTTAAATTACCACTTTCACTAAAGAATAAATTTTAAATTGTTTTGTGCAATGTTAATCTTATGCATACAATTAAATTGTGTATCTTTTCAAAAGAATTTTATTTCCCCTGACTCCTCCCCTTTCCCTCTTAATAGGACATTAACTATATTTTGGATTATGGTTCAAATTTGTCTTCATATAAAAGCTCCTATGAGTCGTTTCTCTATATATTTATATTTAAAGTCTATTCATTTTTTAAAGCCCAAAGAAATTGGAAGAAGAAAGTATGTGTGATAGGGATAGTTGAATGTAGATGTTATTTTCTCAAGACTGCAGGTATCACAACTACTGGACATACACATGCTTTTCTTATTTTAAATTACCATTTTTTTAGAAAAGGCTAGATATAGTTGTGTTTTATTGTTGTTATTTTCTAGTTTTGTTCCATTTAGACTGAAACTCTTTCTTTTGATATGAAGTAAGTATTTAAGGAATTTAAAAAGCAATTTATTTTCCTTTATAAACTACTTAGCTAACAAAAAAATAAAAATAATGTGTGAAAAAAATTAAAAATATGTTGCAGTAATGTATTTATGCTGATTTTGCACCTTTTTAATTTGAGCTACACTTTAATGCTCAACAACTTTTGTTGTTTGTTGATAAATCCCTCTTGAATTATAATGTATTTTTATTGTTTTGACTGAGAAATTTAAAATCAAGTGAAACAAGAAATATGAATATTACTTATAATCAATAAACTTAAAACTTTAAATGACTGAATATCTTCGTATGGAATTGATACATAAAAAGTATGTGTGCTCATATAGAAGCAAGAAACTGAGTAAACAGTAATGAAAAAAGGAGAAAGTAGTTAATAAGCTTGTATTCTCAAAAAATTGTTTTACAGTTTTTATTAATCTACTTTCAAATTGATAATCTATTTTTTAGTGTTTAAATATTAAATATAAACATTTATATACCCTGACCTTGTTTACTTCCACTTTCATTTTGAATAAGGCATTTTCTCAAAAAATTAAAGTTCTACATTAGACTATTCTCCCATGTATTAATATTGTTATTCACCTGACTTCTTATTTACTTAAATGTTCATTTGCAGTTTTGTATGCATGTGTGTTATTGGTGCTTAAAAACAGATAGATTGCTATTTGTTAAATTAAGCTTGTTGTTATTATAAGCCAACTCTTACACAATGCTTGAACCTTAGTAGATACTCACTTGTTTGCTAATAAATGAATCATATCAATAAGTTGGAATTTTGTTATAAATTGAGGAAGAGCAATAGTAGAAGGGCTGTTTGTTTCTACAGAGAAAATTATTGAATGCTGCGGTGTTTTATTATTATTATTATTTTTAGATATTTAATTAAGGGACCAAAGTTAAATTAAGTACCTTAAAAAAATTTTAGGTTAAGATTTGAAAAATATAGAGTAGCTACTTACAGAGTTAAGTAAATCCAAGGAATTGAGTATCTTAATAGGTGCTTTTGTATTAGATAGACTCAGACCAAACTGTATATTTTTGAAGTTAAGTCTGATTCAACTTGTTTCTTGTATGGGATTTTTAGGGGGTATAATAACATACAGCTGGTTTGAAATTTAGTGAATCTCATTATGTAGCTCATTACTTTTCAAATTTTAATTATATCAAGAAACCAGATATAATAACCAGCTAGCCTACAAAGTAGATATTTTTATGAATCACTACAGTAATGGTATAAATCATTTAGTTGGACACTAATTTTTACCAATTTGAGAGACAGTAGTATTATATTAACTATTAAAAATTTAAGGATTTGGGTAACTTCTGAGTTCTTGACTAAATTTCTGCTATAATCATGACTTTGAAGAGATAAGAAATCTGATTTTGTGTATGCCAATTCAAAATAAGCTCATAATAATGTTTATTGAATGAATAAATAAATGTTTATTGAACACCCACTATAGATAAATAAATGTATAAACTGGGCTCCCCAGCCATTTTTGTTTTCTCTAATGTTTTATAATGGTTATTTGTAGTCTTGATAGTATGTGAGTTTTATTATAACCTCTCTTTTTTTTCAGTGCCACCTTTTTAGACTAATGCAGTTCACTCATCTGTAAGGTTATTATAATGCCTTATCTTCGTACTTCTAATCCAACCCATTTCCAGTTTCCTCCTGCTAGTCGGTCACAGATCAACTCATGAATGAATCAACTAATTATACTCCTTTTGCTTTCAAAAAGAATTTAAAACAGATTATATTTTAAAACTGTAAAAACAGATGGAATTAAACATTTAAAATTTTAGGATTTTAATGTATGTAAATAATACCTACATTTAAAAATTTTTTAAAGAAAATCATTGTAGAACAGTTAAAAATTGAAATGAAAGTTGTGGGAGAAACTATTCTTAAACATTAGTCATATTCACTAGTCTAAAATTATTTATTTTGAACACAATACATGTTTCCAAAAAGCAAAAAAAAATTAAACACAAATTCGTAACACATTAGTAAAAGAATAAAAGTCAACAACGATGGGAAGGGCAGTGTGTAAATTGATGTTACAAAAATCTAGGCTGCATTTGACCCAAAGCAGAAAAGGAAAACATAATGAATTATGTAGTTTTAATGTAATGAAATAAAACATTCCAGAGTGTCAAGGGAAAAACTTCTTTACTTTAACTCAGAAATATATTGTGAATCTTTAAACATGAACTATTCAAAGACCACTGTTGATTGTTTCCTACTAGCATAACACATGCTATTTTTTATTGGCCCGCAGTTCAAGAAAAGCAGTCAATGTCAGAGTGTGGTTTTGAGAAAACATATTTATTGGTAGATTAATATAGTCTAAGTAGAGGCCCAATGCACAAAGATTTGTGCAAGAATAGGCCTTCTTTCCCCTGGCTGCTGGCACTAGTTTCCCTGCAGGACCCGGGCTGCTTCGCTCCATTCACCACTGCCACCCGCCGGCCGGTGCTGCTTGGAGCACACCCCCACCCCTGGAGCGTGTCCACTGGTGCTGGATGTGGCACAAAGTTCCTTCCCACCCATCTGCACACGCCATCGTAATGCAGCCTACTGAGCTGATCGTGACCATTATGACATCCTAGCCTAATTTGCATATCACTTTTTTGTGTGTGTATAGAGATAGAGATAGAGATAGAGATAGAGATAGAGATAGAGATAGAGATAGAGATAGAGATAGATTATATATGGCAATTTGGTTTAACACCAGGCCAAGTTTGATAGTCTAATGCAAAGACTCTCCACCTGAGAACCTTGAACTATCTGAAACCCCTGTATACGTTCCCCCAAGGATTGGGTCCATGGCTTTGATGAGATTGGCAAATAAGACATGACTAAAAATATTTAAGAAACCACAGTTCTAAAGGAATGGATTAGAAAATTCTGTAGACTATTTCTCTGAAATATCTGGAAATCTCTGAAATATTTTGTAAGTTTTTCTCTGTGGGTAGAAGAAATCTAGACTATAGTTGCTAGTGCAGATTCTTTGTTAATGAAGTAAAATAATTGTGTATATACATAATAAAATGTTTATATATTTTTTTATTCAAAACAGGGGAATATGAAAGTATTGTGAAATGAACACAGGCAAAAATTAAAGACACAATATACAATCACTTGACCTTTTTAAGTTTCTGCATCTTTGGCTGTAAAATTGAGGGAGCTGGACTGCTCAAAGGTCCCTTCCTGCTTCTGTATCTAATTCTGATTCTTTGAATACTCTGAATGCTTAAGCTGCCAATTTTTTTTCACTCTTAGGTATAACAAAGCAAGGAATCACCTTTCTTTTTTTTTTATATTTAAAGATACATATTTAATTTTGAAACCAGGTTGTGCAAGAAATATTCTTTGCTTAACCCAAGAGTTTAATAATATAGGAAGGATTTTGTTCATATTTTGTTATACTGTGAAGAGTAAACATTTTTAAAGCCTTTCCTTTATATTTCTATAGCATTCTTTAATATATATTTATTGGTAGATTAATATAGTCTAAGTAGAGGCCCAATGCGCGCATATATATATATATATATATATATATATATATATATATATATTGATATTGATTTCAGAGAGGAAGCGAGAGAAGAGAGAGACATTGATTGGCTGCTTCCTGCATGCCCCCTACTGGGGATTGAGCCTGCAACCTGGGCATGTGCCCTTGATCAGAATCGAAGAAGAATTAATCAAAGCTTTCAAGTAATCTTTGATTGAAAGTTTTGATGACCGTAATTGGGGTTGTACCTAAAATAACATTATGTGAGATAATGTGGGGAAAAAAATGGATGAGAAAATACATGAAACTTAAGCTGAGTAAATTTGTTCAAGTCCAAATGAAAATGTAGAAAAGTAAAATTTTAACTGTAACAAAAATATTAAAACTTTATTTATTTTGAATGCAGCAAATGTTTGCCATGGTAAGATGTGGCTCTTGAAGATAATTTTCCATCTCCAATTTATACTTAATGAAAAAAGCCCAAGTTTTTTCATTTTGGAATCTTTGGAAGCCTGTTATGATAAATTTTTTGTTTAATTTTAGAATTAAACAGAACTTTTCCAGTTTGAGAAATTAACATTTCTAATTTATGTAGGTATAATGTATTTATTTTTTATAAAAAGAGCTTTTTTTTTTTTAGGTAGAGGTATAAGACATATTTTTTCTTTTCTTTTTTATTAAATTTTTATACATATCTCTCCATTGCCCCCCCTCCCTCCCAGGCATAACGCAACCCCCCAGTGTCTATGTTCATTGGATATGCTTATATGCATGCATACAAGTACTTTGATTGATCTCTTATCTACCTCACCTAACTTTAATCTTCCTGCTGTAATTTCACAGTCTGTTTGAAGCTTTACTGCCTCTGTATCTATCCTTTTGTTCATCAGTTTATAATGTTCTTTATTATCCCCCAATGAGTGCGATCATGTGATGCTTCTCCTTCATTGACTGGCTTATTTCACTAAGCATAAGGCTCTCCAGTTCCAACCAGGTTGCTGCTAATGGTAAGAATTCCTTCTTTTTAATGGCAGCATTCCATTGTGTAGATGTACCACAGTTTTCTGATCCACTCATCTGCTGATGGGCACCTAGGCTGTTTCCAAATTGTAGCTATTGTAAATTGTGCTGCTATGAACATAGGGGTGCAGAAATCCTTTCTGATTGGTGTTTGTGATTTCTTAGGATAAATTCCTAAGAGTGGGATTACAGGGTCAAATGGGAGATCCATTTTTAGTTTTTTGAGGAAACTCCATACTGTTCTCCACAGTGGCTGCACCAGTCTGCATTCCCACCAACAGTGCACAAGGGTTCCTTTTTCTCCGCATCCTCGCCAACAATTGTCGTTTCTTGATTTGTTGATGATTTCCATTCTGACCTGTGTAAGATGGTATCGCATTGTCGTTTTGATTTGCATCTCTCAGATAATTACTGACTTTGAACATGTTTTCATATGTCTCTTGGCCTTCCTTCTGTCGTCTTTCGAAAAGGTTCTATTTAGGTCCATTGCCCATTTTTTTATTGGATCGTTTATCTTCCTTTTATTAAGTTGTATAAGTTGGCTGTAGATTTTGGAGATTAAACCTTTATCAGTGATAACATTTGCAAATATGTTCTCCCATACAGTGATCTTTCTTGTTGTTTTGTTGATGGTTTCTTTTGCTATGCAAAAGCTTTTTATTTTGTTGTAGTCCCATTTGTTTATTTTTTGTTTAGCTTCCATTGCCTTTGGAGCAGTATCAGTGAAGAAGTTCTTTCGGCATATATCTGAGATTGTACTGCCTGTGGATTCCTCTAGTATTTTTATGGTTTCCTGTCTTATGTTTAAGTCCTGTATCCATTTTGAGTTTAATTTTGTATTTGTGTAAGTTGGTAGTCCAGTTTCATTTTTTTGCATGTATCTGTCCAATTTTCCCAACACCATTTATTGAAGAGGCTATCTTAGCTCCATTGAATGTTCATGCCTCCTTTGTCAAATATTAGTTGAGCATAGTGGTTTGAGTGGATATCTGGGTTCTCTATTCTATTCCATTGGTCTATATGTCTGTTCTTGTGCCAGTACCATGCTGTTTTGAGAACAGTTGCTTTGTAGTATAGCTTGAAATCTGGTATTGAGATCCCACCTACTTTATTCTTCTTTCTCAGAATTGCTGTAGCTATTCGTGGTCTTTTTTTGTTCCAGATGAATCTATGAAGAATTCTTTCTAGGTCTGTGAAATATGTCACTGGTATTTTAATGGGTAATGCATTGAATCTATAGATTGCTTTGGGTAGTATGGACATTTTAATGATGTTGATTCTCCCAATCCATGAGCATGATATCCTCTTCCATCTGTTAACATCTTCCTCTATCTCTTTTTTCAGTGTCAGAAGTTTTCTACATATAGGTCTTTTATCTCTTTAGTTAGGTTTATTCCTAGATATCTTAATTATTTTGGTGCGATGGTAAATGGGATTGTTTTTTTAGTCTATCTTTCTGTAATTTCACTATTAGTGTATAGAAATACCACAGATTTCTTGGCATTAATTTTGTATCGTGCAACATTGCCGAATTCATTAATTAAGTTAATTAGTTTTGGAATGGAGTCCTTCGGGTTTTTTTATGTATAGTATGATATCATCTGCAAATAAGGACAGCTTTACTTCTTTTTTTCCAATTTGGATGCCTTTTATTTCTTCTTCTTGTCTAATTGCAAAGGCTAATACTTACAGTACTATGTCAAACAAGAGAGGTGAGAGTGGGCATCCCTGTCTTGTTCCTGTATTTAGGGGAAATGGTTTTAGTGTTTGCCCATTGAGTATGATGTTAGCTGTGGGTTTATCATATATGGCTTTTATGATGTTGAAGTATGATCCTTCTATTCCCACTTTGCTGAGAGTTTTTATCAAGAAAGGTTGTTGAATTTTGTCAGATGCTTTTTCTGCATCAATTGATATGACTATGTGATTTTTATCTCTCAATTTGTTTATGTGATGTATCACGTTTATTGATTTGCAGATATTGTACCATCCCTGCATTCCTGGGATGAATCCTACTTGGTCCTGGTGCATGATCTTTCTGATGTACTGCTGGATCCCATTTGCTAGAATTTTGTTGAGGATTTTGGCATCTATGTTCATGAGAGATATTGGCCTATTATTCTCTTTCATTGTATTGTCTTCATCTGGTTTTGGTATTAGGGTGATGCTGGCTTCCTAGAAGCATTCCTTCTTCTTGATTATTTTTGATTAGTCTGAGGAGGATAGGTTTTAATTCTTCCTTGAATGTTTGGTAAAACTCTCCTGTGTAGCCATCTGGTCCTGAGCTTTTATTTGCTGGAAGCTTTTTGATGACTGCTTCAATTTCTTCCAAGTTATTGGACTATTGAGATGTTTAGATTCCTCCTCATTGAATTTTGGAAGATTATATTTTTCTAGGAATATGTCCATTGCTTGCAGGTTGTCCAATTTGTTGGAATAGAGTCGTTCATAGTATTTTTCAACAATCCTTTGTATTTCCACAGGGTCTGTTGTTATTTATCCTTTTTCATTTCTGATTTTGTTTATTTGGGTCTTCTCTCTTTGCTTCTTTGTGAGCCTAGCTAGGGGTCCATCAATCTTGTTTATCCTTTCAAAGAACCAGCTCTTGGTTTTGTTGATCTTTTTAATTGTTTCTTTGGTCTCCGAGTTGTTTATCTCCGCTCTGTTCTTCATTATTTCCTTCCTTCTGCTTACACTAGGCTTTTCTTGTTCCTCTCTTTCTAGCTCTTTGAGTTGTAGGGTTAGGTAATTTATTACCATTGTTTCCTGTTTTTTGCAGTAGGCTTGTAGGGCTATGAACTTCCCTCTCAAGACAGCTTTCACTGTGTCCCATAAATTTTGTATTGTTGTGTTGTCATTGTCATTTGTTGCCATGATGTTTTTTATTTCTTCCTTGATCTCTCTGGTTACCCAGTTGTTCTTTAATATCATGCTGTTTAGTCTCTGTGTTTGATTTCTTTCTATTGTTTTTATTATAGTTGATTTCCAGTTTTATGCCACTGTGGTCTGAGAAAATGCTTGATATTATTTCTATCTTCTTGAATTTGAAGAGACTTTTCTTATGACCCAACATATGATCTATCTTTGAAAATGACCCATGTGCACTAGAGAAGAATGTATATTCTGTGGCTTTGGGGTGAAATGTTCTGAAGATGTCAATTAATTCCATCTGGTCTAGTGAGTCATTTAGGATTGATGTTTGTTTGCTGATTTTTTGTTTAGAGGATTTGTCCAATGGTGATAGTGTTGTATTAAAGTTTCCTACTATGATTGTATTGCTGTCAATCTCTCCCTTAATATCCTCCAAGAGTTTTTTTTATGTATTTAGGTGCTCCTATATTGGGTGCATATATGTTTACCAGAGTTATTTCTTCTTGTTGGATTGTTATGTCCTTCATTTTGAGATCTAATTTGTCAGATATAAGTATTGCAACCCCAGCTTTTTTTTCATTCCCATTTGCCTGAAATACTATCTTCCATCCTTTCAGCCTCAATCTGTGTGCATCTCTTTTCCTGAGGTGGGTGTTTTGCTTCCTCTTTCTTTTTATTACAGCAGACTCTTTAACATTTCTTGCATTGCTGGTTAGGTGGTAATATATTCCCTTAGTCCTTTTTTGTTTGTGAAGCTTCTGATTTCACCTTCAATTTTTATTGAGAGTTTTACAGGGTACAGTATTCTTGGATTCAGACCCTTTCTTTGCATGACTTTGTATATTTCATTCCATTCCCTTCTAGCCTGATGAGTTTCTGTTGAGAAGTCAGTAGCTAGTCTTATGGGCGTTCCTTTGTAGGTAACTTTCTGTTTCTCTCTGGCTGCTTTTAAGATTCTTACTTTGTCGTCGGTGTTTGCCAGTTTAATTATAATTTGCCTTGGTGTCGATTTGTTGGGGTTAATTTTGCTTGGGACTCTGTGAGCTTCTTGGATTTGTGTGGGTTTTTTCTTTCCTATATTGGGGCAATTTTCTGTCATTATTTCTTCAAACAGGTTCTCTAATCCTTGTTTAGTTTCCACTCTTTCTGGAACCCCAATTATGCGGATGTTGTTGTTTTGTTTCGTGTTATCCTAAAGTTCCCTTAGGCTCTCCTCTTGCTTTTTAACTTTTTTTTTCTGGAAGCTGCTGTACTTGGGCATTTTTTCCTACCGTGTCTTCTAGCTCACTGATGCGGTCCTCTGCTTCTTCTAGTCTACTTTTGATGCTTTCTATTGAGTTCTTTATAGCAGTGATGTCATTTTTCATTTCTTCTTGATTATTCTGCATTTCTTTTAGGTTCTTCTGCATTTCTTCTTGCTTCGTTTGCATTTCTTCTTGCTGCTTCTGCATTTCTTCTTGCTTCTTCTGCATTTCCTCTGGGGTCTTCTTCATTTCCTCTTGGTTCTTCTTCATTTCCTCTTGGCTCTTACTCACAATGTTGAATTTGTCTTCCATTCTTTTCTTCCACCTTATGATCATTTCTCTGAACTCTTTCTCTGGCAGGCTTATTTCTGCTCCTATTTCGTTTACTTTTCTGGTGATACCTGCCTGTCTGTCATATGTGGGCTGTTTCTTCTTCTGCCCATGGTTTTTCTTCTCCGTGTGTGTGGTTATGTAGTTCTCTCTCCTATGTTGATTGAAAGGCACAAACTACAATATGACCTGGTACAGCACACAAGGCACTGAACAGAAATGTATTCACGATGTTAATAATCACCAATAAGGTAACCACCAGTGAAAGACAAATTAGGGGTAAGTAGAGAAAGAGGAAGAGGAAATTGAGGGAAAAAGAAAGGAAAGAAGTGCCAAAATCTAATTCGGAGAGGGAGAAATAAATAAATAAATAAACTAAAAATAAAATTATAAAAAGGAGAAGAAGAAAAAGAAAAGAGGAAGAGAAACAAAGTCAGAGAGAAAAGAAAGCAGATAAGAGAGAAAAGGGGAATGAAATATAGATGTCAGGAGAAAACTCCAATGGAATAGTCACTAATCCCAATAAAGGCCAGAAACCAGTACCTATAGATTAATACAAACTGCAAATAACAACTGGTATTGAGGGAGGCGAGGGAAAAGAGAGGTAAAAAACAAAGCAAGCAAAAAGCAAAATAAAACTAGAGTAAGCTAAAACAATCCCACAAAAAAGTTCGAAAAATCGATATAATCACTGTTCAGGCAAATAGTAACAAAAGGACATAGAGAAAAAACAACTTTTGGGCTAGTGAAGACAAGAGGAGAGAGGTTTGTATGGAGTATTAGTAGGGGATTTGAAATTTTATATATAAGTGGGGTGAAATTTTAACCAGGTAAAGAGAAAGATTAGGGGGAAATCTAAATTTGGAAAAGGGAAAGAGAAAAAAGACAACAAAATGGGGAAAGTTAGGAGGAAAGTGTTGGAATAAAGGTAGAGTTGAGTTGGAGTAAAATTATGCCAAAGGAAAGATGAAAATAGAATGTAGAACTCTAATAATGAAGTAAAATATAGAGATAACAAAATGACACTTGTTTTTTTCCAAAAAAGTAAAATACTAGTAGTAATTAATAATACTAATTGAAAACAAAAATGTAATAATTAAAAAGGTAAAGTCAATTGAAGCAGAAAGAAAAATATAGTCTTTTAATTAAAATATGTAAAAATGAGAAAAAAATAAAAAAAAAAAGAAGAAAAGAAAGGAAAAAAAAATAGAATGGTCTGTCACTTCCACTATTATTCTGCTTGGCACTCCTGTTTCCCAGTAGGGAAGGTATTGCAGTTCCCTGTGTTCCACTGTTGGTGTTTTAATCTCTTTATTCTTTTGTGGTTATGTGAGAGTCAATTTGTGTGTCATCCTCTGGGTGGCAGTGTTTCAGAATTAATCTCTGAGACAAAGCACAGTACCTCTCTAGGCTGTGCTCAGATCCTGCTACTCTATGGTTTCAAAGCCAGTTTGTAGGGATTTTGCAGCCGGGACACTGTAATAACTCCCAGGCTGTCCCTCTGCCTCAGATAAAAAACAAGTCATTTTCCAGAACTCCCCTCTGTCAACAGTTCGGAGATTTTGCCTCCACACTTAGGGATCACGCCCTGCCCATCTCCGCGGACCTCTCCAGAGGCAGCTTTCCCGCAGCCCGGTTCCCGCAGTGTGCATGTCTCTGTTCTGAGGGGCAGGAGACCTCACCTTATCCCAGGCGAAATCTTACCTTTCCGTGTGCTGTGTGGATCTCTGAATCCACCGCATGTCTGTGCAGATTGGAGAGCGGTGTTCTGGTTCCCCGGCTGTTCGGTGGGTGTTTCAGCCAGCCGCAGCTTTCAGACCGCCGCAGACATCCACCTCCCTCTGCAAGATGGCGCGGTCTCCGCGTTCACGCTGGTGGCTCCGGGCGACAAAAACCCCGTGGCAGTGGGGCTGCCTGGCCAGGAGAGCCCCGTCCCGCAGTTCTCCTGGAGGATAATTGACTCTAAACTTGCCAACAAACACTCCCCATGCGACTCTCAGCTTCTCTCTGCCCAGCGACAAAGCTCCAGATGTGTCCCTCTATTCCGCCACCATTGTTTCCTTTCCAAGAGCTTTTAGTCTAAATGAAAATTTATTCTAGAATCATTACTGCAAACATTTAACTCTTTTTGTCACTCTTTACCCAAGTTCAAAGGGTTGATTGAAATAGCTTGTAGAGTTTATAGCAAAGTAAAAGTGGATGGGATTGATGGTTGAAGTAGGTTCAAGCCAAGAGGATAGTGGAAATTAAAAGGATCGGGGATTTTATTGTGTACAGGACTTAAAACTTGAGGAAATATGTTTTTCATTTCCAGTACTTAAATTATCTCTTCCTTTTTCTTTTCCTATCTCTGCCTGCTTTCTCTAGTGTTAATTTGCCTCTTGAATTTCTATCACATTTTTCTGTGGAAACCTCTCAATCTCATCAATTTCTTTTCATTACTTCCTCAGTATGTACTTAATTTGTCTTCCTTTTAAGACATATTCATGCAATCCACTTATGATTTAAAACCAAAAATAAAGTAAGTGCAACACAAAGTGTTAACAATAGATGTTTGTACAGAATGGTGATGAGCTTGAACCAAGTCAGTTAAAGGGTCTCCAGAGGAGATCATGTTTAAGAAGCCTTTAAAGTTGAATGAAGGTTTCAAATTTCCAAATTCTGAAGGCTAGAGCCATGCTTGGTAATAATGTCTTTATATAACACATTGTCTTTCTCAACCAAACCCACAGAAAACGATTTAAGTGACTATTTATTCAGTTCTTGCAAGGATGCGACATAACTAGTTTTATATAGTACAGTCCTAGAAGAAAATTACTTTGTCACATGCGGCATATGCTTTGGTTTATAAAGGCTTAATTTTGTTATAAAATCTAGTTGAGGAAGGCTAAGTGGGTTGTAGTTTTCAAAAATCTTTCACCTACGTTGGGCAGCAAGGCGTAGTGAAAAAAGCTATTTGTCTAAGTGTTAGTGACTTAGATTCTAATCCCAGATGTGCTATTAAAAATGAATGTAACCTTGAGTAAATAATTTAACTTCTTTATTGTGCATTTGTAGAAGGAGATACTGGACTAGCCTTATGTTGTTGTTGTTGTTTTTTATCTAATTTAATCTTTACACTAATTTGAATAACACACAGAGCATATATTGTCTCAGTTTTACAGATTACAAAACTGAAATTCAGAGAAGTGTGACTTGCCTAGGATAGCAGAGTGATTAAGTGATGGAGAATAATGAAACCAGATCTAAAAACTGGATCCTCATTATTAAGTACCCAACCCAATTCCTTGTACATGTTTGTCAAATTAAAGAAAATAATTCAATGATGGCATGGAGAGCTGAAACTAGTTTCTTGACATCTGATCAAGTTTTCCCACCATAACCAGTATCTTACAATATTTCTTTTTTTCTTATTGACATAAAATAAAATAAAAGCTTGCTTCATAGCTTAGGTGACTGTAAGCAAACAAGAATTTTGTTTTTGTATGTATGAGCTGTGTAGTTATTTTTAAAACAGTATATTCTAAAATTATAATATAAATTTAAATTAATATCTTGGAAGTTTTCATTTTTCTTTAGATTAAAACCATACTGCAACCTTTCTTTATTTTTAGCTTCATCTTTATTGAGTAAATAAAAATGGTTGGAATTAGGAAAAGTACTATGCCATGTTTTATACAGAGGAAGGAAATATTTCTGCTTCTTTCAATAATTAGAGCAAGGGTTTTCTGTGAAAAATTTTAATATTTATTCAAAAATCCAGATATTCCTTCGTTTATTTTGAATAAGTAATGGCTTATTTAAAATATACATAAATACATGTATATTTATTTTAATGACTTTGTTTTACTCGTTTCTAAGGGATGGAGATAGAGAAGGATTGCTCTCTCAGGATGTTCCTAGGAAATTAAATGTTTGTGGCTAAGAAGGCTACTCTTTGCTGTATCTGAGTTCTTTCATTCCCAGCAATGAAATTGTATGCATATTAAAAGTTAAGTATATGTATTTCCACATTGATGTTTGCTAGTTATACATGTTATGAAATACAAGGGCAAAAAGGTTGTTTTTAGAAAACCAAATTCAATGCTTTGGAATAACTTAAAGTCAAGTTGCTGAGATGTGTCATTGAGTTAGAGGTGCACATATTTCTGTTAGAAATTTACAGGGGATACCATAAAAAAACTCTTAAGGATTGATTCTCTAGTTCTAAGAATGCCTTGTAAGTGTCTTTATGTCCTCTTCACATAGT
>JAAGEH010000012.1:17503311-17517225 GCA_011751065.1 Lasiurus cinereus | reverse complement strand
GAGAAACACATCCATCTGCTACCTCCTGCACATTCCCTATTGGGGATTGAGCCTATAATCTGCGTATGTGCCCTGACTGGGAATGGAACCAGTGACCTCTTGGTGCATGGGACAACACTCAACCGACCCACACCAACCAGGGCGTAAAAATATTTTTAATGAGTATAAATTTTATATTTAAAAAAACTCAAGTAAACTGTTAAATATCTGTATATCATTTAAAATGATTTATTGTTTAGATTTTGTCTTTATTAACTGGTGCCAATCTCATCCAACAAGACAACTTCTAAATCAGTAATAATTAATTGGCAAACATAATGGAAAAAAATATTCAATTTAGAAAAAAAATGCAAAAAACAAATACCCAGAAAAAAAGAAGGGGTGCTGAATCTGAAGAGACAGAGCTTATTTTCAGCAGTTAAGGTAAAGGAATTGAATGAATGGGGAAATGGCCACATTTCAGTATAGAGGAGTTAGAAAGAGAATGAGTGTATAAGAAGAAAAGTAAAAAACAGAATATTCAATAAAAATAATAATAATTTAAAAATAATAAATATTTATGTTAAAATATATAGAAGAAAATTTATATATATAAAAATAAAAAATTCCCCTTTCTTTAATCTGTCTATATGTTCATCTATTTTTGAAAAAGGAGAATAGAGAGCAGATAAGCCTAAATTTGGTGACTGAAACTATTTAAGCTATTAATAGAAGAAGAGAACAAATGAGAGGAAAAACAAAAGCATTAAATAAAAAAACAAACAACAACAACAAGGAAAAAATTGGCTAGGGAAGAAAGAAAAGAGAAGGTGCATGGATTTGAAGCAGGGGAGAGGAAATTAGATATATGAGTAAGCCAATAGAGCCTACTATAATAGTAATGTGTCAATAAAGCAGATAAAGATAAATTTTTAACAAGGAATAAAAAGAAAGAAAAAAACTAAAGCAAGAACAGGAAACGAGAAACAGGATAAAGAAGAGTGAAGTAAGGAAGAAAAAGTTGGTATAAAGGAGAAAATGAGATAGAGTAAAATAAAAAAAATAAATAAAAAGAATGTAGAACACCAATCCCATCAAATTAAAAAATAATGAAAGGTTAAAAAAGTAATTATAATTAATAAAAATAAAGAATGGAAAATTTTTTTTAGTTTCTTAAGTAAAAAATCCTATATAATAAAAGACTAATATGCAAATTGTTTCCATAGGCAGGAGTTCGACCCACTGGGATTTAGATGTGCACTGACTATCAGGGGGCAGCACGGAATATGGCAGGTGTCAGCGATGTGGTACTGGCAGTGGGCAGCAGTGGGGCCTCAAGGAGAATGGGACCACAATGGGATGGTGGAGCAGGTGGCACCCCTATTGCCTTGTAGGTCTTCTCCCAGATCTTCCCTGATGGCAGGCCAGTCCTAGCGACCCTACCCATGCACTAATTTTGTGCACCTGACCTCTAATAAAAAAGTGAAATAGTGAAGTTTGTTTGCTTCAGCTTGGTTTTAATGTCCCATGGAGGCTAGTTCAAGATCTCCCTCTACTCTTCTGCCTGCCATGTCTCGATTTCCTGTTAGGTAGTTAGCACCGTGTTGAAGTTTCCAGTGATACACTGCTCCTCAGTGTCAGATACTATAACCTTGGTTTCAGACAGATGGGATCAAACTGCCCACTTTGGTTTTCTGCCTGCTTTCAGTCCTATTTACACAAGTGTCTATTTCTGATACATCCTCTAGGTGGCAGTGTTCATGTATAAGTTTCCAGGACCAAATGGCCCTTCAACCCAGACCCTGAGGCTCCCTGAGGGTATTTAGAATCTTTGTTTCCCTGCTGAGCTCAAGGCTGGGTGCAGCTTCGCTGCAAGGAGGGGTCTGGTCTTCAGGAGAAAAATGTCAGTTCAGGGTTGGAGGGATCAGACTGTCCCAGAGCTGGCTTCCTGGTTGTCTCTCCCTAATTTGCACTCCAGCTTCCACAAGACCACCTTCCTCTGCATTACAGCCTCGGTGAGTGTTTGTAATTGAAAGATCCTATGTACTAGTTTCAGTGAGCAAAAGCAAGGAAAATATAAAGACAGAGCAACCGCGCCACTGTGTGGCTCTCTCCCCCTGGCACTGCACAACTGGTGTGGAACTTCAGACTGCCTTTCTGAGCAGAGCTTCCCATGGCTATGAGCTTAGATCTAGAGTCTCCTGCTACCAACTGCCCTGTGGATCCCCTTCCATAGTCCAGTGCTACTCTGTTCCCAAGAGATGTGGATTTGATGTAGTGTACTCTCCCTCTGACACTCTAGTCCCTCCAGCCCATATCCTCAACCTCACCTCTCTCCAAGCAACCTCTGACTTTTCCTTCCACGATTGTCTTGCCAGCTGTGCTTAATTCACTAATTCTGGGTGGATGTTATTCAATTCAACTGTTTCTTTTATCTGCTCCATGAGAAGGCGCTGGACTCATCCACCTATTTGGCTGTCATTTTGTCTCCACAGTAACTTTGTTTTGCTTCAAGAAATACTATAAACTGAGTAGGAAGAAAATGTCAGTCTGTCATATTCCACTTTATATAATAGTTAAAGGGCAAATTTTTTTTTTTACAGAAATGTATTAGAATAAAACTTACAATAATTAACAACCCTTTTAAAAAAATGGGAAAATGATCTGAACAAGCATATCATTTTTTTCCTAACTGAAAATTGGTATATAGTCATTTTTAGATACTCTAATATTTTTATTTTTAAATTTTTGGTCTTCAAAATGAAAATGAATATACATTTGATTAGATTTGTGTTTGTTTTTCACAAATTCCAGATTTTTAAGATCTTAGTTCTATGAACATTATTTCAGATACACTTAAAAGCAGAACACATTTGACTTAAAGCATTTATGCAAACATTTTGTTGTAAATCTAACTAGAATTCAAAGAAATAAACTGGAGAGAGAAACCAAGATGACAGCATAGGTAAACACCTAACTTGCTGCCTCGCACAACAATTTTAAAATTACAGCTAAAAGACAAAATGGACATCAGCCAGAACCACAGGAAGACTGGCTGAATGGAAATTCTACAACTAGAAAGAGAAAAGCATAGCGGGACTCAGAGGAGCTGCAGGAGGCAGAGGTACTGAGACATGTACGTGGAGAGGACTGGCAACTGAGTGCGCGGCTGGCTTTCTTAAGCAGGAGTGGCGAGGGGGAGACAGAAGCTCCCAACTACACTGAACTCCAGTTCTGGGTGAGACTCTGGGGACCCAGATTCATACGGGGTGAAACTGTACTGTCAGGAAAAGCACACTGAGACTCAGAGGAACTGTGGAAGGCAAAGATACTGAGGCACGCGCATGGAGAGGGTGGGCAACTGAGTACAATGCTGGCTTTTTCAAGTGGGAGGGAGACAAAAGCTCCCGATTGCACTGAACTCCAGTTCCGGCAAGACTCTGGAGACCCAGACTAATTTGGGGAGAAACTGGATTGTCTGGCAGCAGACAGAACTTGAGGGTGGCTTTCTCTCAGAGGTGCTTGCAGCAATTACCATGGGACACTGAGACACAGGGGCATAATAGGGCAGGGCTGATGGGAAACCAATGCTGTCTGCTCTGCCCTGAGACTCTGCCCCATCCAAGCTGAGAACAGAGGCTTTTGCAAGTTTTATCTCATAAGTGTGTCTCCAGCACAGAAGTTCTCCCAGTGTAGACACAGCTGATCCTCACAGCCATTTGACCTGGAGGTTAATTCCTCCCAGTGATACCAACAATAATCAAGGCTTAACTACAACAAGACTGCGTCCACACAACCCACAAAGGGATGCACCAAGAGTGTCTACCTTAGGCTGAGCCACTGGGCCCTATAGGACACCTAGCATACAAAGCCACTATATCAACCCAGGGAAGCAGCCAAAATGTGGAGACAAAGAAACAGATCACAAATGAAAGAAATGAAGGGATGCTGGATATAGAGTTCAAAACCACGAGTATAGTGTTTTTCAAGAATTTTCTAGAAAAGACTGATAAATTTAGTGAGACCCTCAAAGGAAAAGGAGCAAGTAGAAATTAAGCATACAATGACATAAAAAATATACAGAGATCTAACAGCAGACTAGAGGATCGCAAGAATCAAGTCAAAGATTGGAAATACAAAGAAGCAAAAACACTCAACCAAAAAAGAAAAAAGAATCCAAAAATATGAAGGTAGTGTAAGGAGCCTCTGGGACAACTTCAAGTGTACCAACATCAGAATTATGGATGTGCCATAAGAAGAGGGAGAACAAAACACTGAAAACCTATTTGAAGAAATAATGACTGAAAACTTCCCCCACTTTGTGAAAGAAATAGACTTACACATCCAAGGAGCACAGAAATCCCCAAACAAAAGGAATCCAAAAAAGATCACACCAAGATACATCATAATTAAAATACCAAGAGCAAAAACAAAGAATATTAAAAGCAGCAAGAGAAAAAGTTAGTTACCTGCAAGGGAGCACCAATGCGACTATCAGCTGATTTCTCAACAGAAACTATGCAGGCCAGATGGGAGTGGCAAGAAATATTCAAAGTGATGAATAGCAAGAGCCTACCACCAAGATTACTCTACCCAGCATAGCTATCATTCAGAATTGAACAGCCGCTAAAGAGGTTCACAGATAAGAAAAAGCTAACGGAGTTCATCACCACCAAACCAGTATTATATGAAATGCTGAAAGGTATTCTTTAAGAAGAGGAAGAAGAAGAAAAAGATACAAATTATGAACAACAAATATATATCTGTCAACAAGTGAGTCTAAAAATCAAGTGAATAAAAAAATCTGAAGAACAAGATAAATTGGTGAATATAATGGAATAAGGGACATAGAAAGGGAGTGGACTGACAATTCCCAGGGGGAAAGGGATATGGGGAATGCAGTAAGAGACTAGACAAAAATTGTACACCTATGGATGAGGACAGGAGTCGGGGGGTAAGGGCAGAGGATGGGGTGGGTACAAGGTGGAGGGGAGCTATGGGCGAAAAAAGAGGAACAGTTGTAATAATCTGAACAATAAAGGTTTGTTAAGTTAAAAAAAGAAAGAAACTGGCTCTTCAACCGATACTGATACTCAAAAGTATATGGAAGAATAAATCAGTAAGATTCTAAGCCAGTAGTAATCCATTCTCAGAACATTTCCATAATTCGAGTGTGATAATTTTAATCAATATATTTCACATTCTTGAAAAATTTGAGGTTTCCTGTCAATACCATAAGTTACCAGTGCTGCCTCAGGACAACTGTCTTTTTCATATACTGAAAAGACAATAAAGTGATAAAATGAAAAACACTATTTTTATTCTCTTCTTCTTTTCTTTACAGCCTTTATTTAAACTTTGAAATTTATAAAAATTTCACTCCAATTTTCATTTCTTTATATTCAATATTATTTTGTATTGGTTTCAGGTTTTATATTGTTACAGAATAGTGATTAGACAATCATATACTTTACAAAGTGTTCCCCGATATTTCCAGTACCCACTTGGTATCATACCATCATTACACTATTGATTATATTCCCTATTTAAGTGACAGTGGGTTTTACAGGTTCCTTCCATTCTTTTATGTTGTTCGCCTTTTCTTTCTCACTTCCCTCTCTTTCCTTATATAGTATCTCAATTGGCCATCAAAGCTCAGTGAAGGCACTGAGACATGCTTAATCCATTTTACAGACTAGGAAACTGAGGCCAATTCCAGTTGGCTGTGGAACTTGACTCAGTGCACAGGGAGCCCTCAGTGCCATGCTCTCTGCCCTTCTTAAGGGGCATCTGAATGAAAATAGAACAAACCTCATCAGGCTTCTGAGCCTCTTTCTCAAGCACCTCTTCATTGCAGACACTCCACATTCTTTCCTCTCTCCAGTCTCCTGCCCCCATTCTTTACTGTCCCCCCCTCCCGCCACCCCCCCGACTCCCCTCACCCCTGCTTCTTCAGAGCAGGTGGAAGGCTTCACACTCACTACCAAGGCATGCTCTGCCCTGGAGCAGGGCAGCGTGGGCTTGCTTTTGGGTCAAGGCAGGAGCAGGAGTCACTGCTTCTGAAGTGCAAAGGCTGCCTGGAAAAGGCCAATTAGCACTGGGAGCTTGTCTGAATCACGTCAGTCATTCCGGTACCCTGCAGTGCGGCACCCCTCCACTGAGGTGGCACTGCCCCTCAACCCCTGCCTCAGGGCTGCGGGTCCTTGTCTCTCCGCCAGAGCATCCTTCCATGCCCCTTGATCCCTGGCCTGGTCCACCCATGTCTTAGGTCCACTGAAGAACCTTTCTCTCTCTGCAGGTGAGGCAGATCCCTGCCCTTGGTCTCCTCGAAGCTGTGAATCTGTGGCCAGAGGCCCAGTTTGGGTCTCGGCAACCCCATGCCTGCAATGCTCCCAGGGCCTGGCTGCGCCTCCCTGGGCAGTCATGTTTCTGGGGTCCCATGGGAATGGCTAAGCAGGCCTAGCCACGCATCCTGGCCTGCGATGTTCCCGGGGCCCCATGGAAGTGGCTAAGCAGGCCCAGATGTTCCTCCCCGGGATAGTAATGTTCCCGGGCCCCATGCTGGGCGGGTTGGCCTTCCCCCTCTGGGGTGGTGATGTTCCCAAGGTACCACAGGAGTAGCTAGGTGGACCACTGCCACTCCTGGAGCCTGCGATGGACCTGGAACCCTCAGGTGGCATCTGGCATTGCCCACCCCACCTACCTGGCCCGATGGACTAGTACCTTGTGGGGGTGTTTGGCACTGCCTCCCTGGCCTCCCCTACCCCTGATAGACCCAGACTCCCAGGAGCGGGCCATGGCGCTGCCCACCCTGCCTGTGTATGCAAATTAACTGTTATCTTTGTTAGGTTAATTTCCATACTCACTCTCATTGACTATGGACATAGCGATGGTACGGTTAATTTACATGTTTCTCTATTATTAGATAAGATGGTTGCCATGCTGTACATCACATCCCTGAGACTTATAACTGGAAGTTTGCACCTTTTGACACCCTAAGCCATTTTGCCTGCTTCCTACCTCCTGTCTGTGGCAACCAGCAATTCATTGTCTGTATCTATGAGTTCAGCAGTCTTGTTTTGTTTTTATTCCTCATATAAGTGTGATCATTGTGTGATCTTTCTCTTTCTGACTTATTTTATTTGTTGCAAATGACCCAATCTCCTTTTTTATGGCTGAGTAATATTCCTGTGTGTGTCTGTGCATGTACATGTGTGTACCACATTCTTTTTCTGTTCATCCATCAGTTGACACCTAGATTCTAGGTTTAATTTAAGTTTTTGCTATTATGCTTATACTGGAGGCTGGTGAATGGATTCATACACCAATGGGGTCCTTCAGAGTGGCCTCTGGGGATCCAGGGACCAGCCCCCCTCATCCTGGTCCTGCTCATCCCAGTCAGCTGAGCAGCACTCCCACTGTGGGAATGCACTGATCACCAAGGGGCAGTTCCTACATTGAGCATCTGCCCCCTAATGGTCAGTTGCTCATCATAGCAGCCTGATGACCAGTGGTTTGGTCCTTTCACTGTTCAGTCGCATAGGCTTTTAGATAGATAGATAGATAGATAGATAGATAGATAGATAGATAGATGACATTAGTTAATATCTTTAAGGTTTGGAAGGAAACACTGTTTTTTCTTTTTACTATATGCTCTTAGATAAGAACACTTCTACTATATCTTTTAAACTGCTTTGCCATACATTTCTTGAATGTTTTATACACTTTTTTATTGATTACTATGTTATAGTGTAGAAGGACTATAGTTTGTTTAACCATACACATACTGAAGATTATCTAATTGAATTGTTTGGGGTAGTTTTTTTATTTTCTTTCTTTATTTTTTTTACAATTTCAGTTAACGTTCAATATTATATTTTAAGTATACTGCATAGTGGTTAGACATTTATGTAATTTATGATTTTCCCCACCTGATATCATACATAGTTATTAAAATATTGTTGACTATATTGCTTATGCTTTATATCTCATGACTTTTGTAACTGCCAACTTATATTTATTTATCTATTTATCTACTTATTTATTTATAAATCTTTATTGTTGGAAGTATTACAAATGTCCCCTTTTCCCCCCATTGACCTCTTCTAGCTTGCTCCTATTACCCTCCAAACAGGCCTTCACCACCCTATTGCCTGTGTCCATGTGTTATGCTTATATGCATACAAGTACTTTAGTTGATCACTTTCCACCTACCCATCCTCTTCTCCTTTCCCACTGAAATTCCTGTCTATTTCTTGCTTCTATGCCACCACTCCATTCATCAATTTATTTTGTTCATTAGATTTCACATATGAATGAGATCATGTGATACTTGTATTTCTCTTACTGGCTTATTTCACTTAGCATAATACTCTCCAGGTCTCTCAATACTATATCAAAGGGTAAGAGATCCTTCTTTTTTATTGATGCCTAGTATTCATGGTATCTTCCTTCTCTTCCCTTCTGTTCTTAGTTTGCAGAGGTATTTTATATTTATTTTTAAAATATATTTTTATTGATTTCAGAGAGGAAGGGAAAGGGAGAAAGAGAAATATCAATGATGAAAGAGAATCATTGATAGAATGCCACCTGCACACCCCACACTAGGGATCAAGCTCGCCCCCCGGCATGTACTGCCACCTGGAATTGAACCATGACCTCCTGGTTTATAAGTTGCTGTGCAACCACTGAATCATGCTGATCAGGCTGTACCACAGCTTTTTTATCCACTCATCTACTGAATGCACTTGGGCTGTTTCCAGGTCTTAGCGATTGTAATTGTGCTACTATGAACATAGGGGTGCATACTTTCTTTCTGATTGGTGTTTTGGGTTTCTTAGGCAATATTCTTAGAAGTGGGATCACTGGGTCAAATGGCAGTTCCACATTTAATTTCTTGTGGAAACTCCATATTGTTTTTCATAATGGCTGCACTAGTCTGCATTCTTACCAGTAGTGTGTTAGGAGGGTTCCCTTTTCTCCACATCCTCGCCAGCACTTGCCTTTTGTTAATTTGTTGATGGTAGCCATTCTGACAGGTGCGAAGTGATACCTCATTGTCATTTTAATTTGCAGCTCTCTGATGATCCATAACTTTAGGCATGTTTTCATATATCTCTTGGCTATATATATATGCACTTTGCAGAAGTATCTATCCAGCTTCTTTGTCCATTTTTAAATTGGATTTTTTTGTCTTCTTTTTGTTAAGTTGTATGAATTCCTTATATATTTTGGATCTTAACCCCTTATCAGATATATTATTGCCAGATATGCTCTCCCATACAGTGGGCTACCTTTTCATTTTGTTGAGGGTTTCTTTTGCTGTGCAGAAGCTTTTTATTTTGATATAGTCCTATTTATTTGTTTTCTCTTTAGTTTCCTTCACCCTAGGAGATGTATCTATAAATATATTGCTCTGAGAGATGTCTGAGATTTTGATGCCTCTGGTTTCTTTTAGGATACCTATGGTTTCACGACTTATATTTAAGTCTTTTATCCATTTTGAATTTATTCTTATTGTATGGTGTAAGTTGGTGGTCGAGTTTCATTCTTTTGTTATATATCTGTCCAATTTTCCCAACACTGTTTATTGAAGAAGCTGTCTTGAATCCATTGTATGTTCTTGCCTCCTTTATCAAATGTTAATTGAGCATAAGGGTTTGATTTCTGGGTTCTCTGCTCTATTCCATTGATCTATATACTGTTCTTGTTCCAGTACCAGGTTGTTTTGATTTTGGTGGCTTTGTAGTATAATTTTATATCTGGTATTTTGATTCTTCTGTGTTCTCCTTTCTCAAGATTACTGCAGCTATTCAGGGTCTTTTTTGGTTCCATACAAATTTTTTTAGTATCTGCTTGAGATCTGATTTTATTTATTTGGGTCCTTTCTCTTTGTTTCTTGATGAGTCTGGCTAATGGTTTATCAATCTTGTTTATCTTTTCAAAGAACCAGCTCTTGGTTTCATTGATCTTTCGTATTTTTTTTCTCCATGTTATTTATTTGTGCTCTAATCTTTTATTATTTCATTGCTTCTACTTATTCTGGGCTTTTTTTCTTGTTCTCTTTCTAATTCTTTAAGATATAGGGTTAAATAGTTTATTATTAATTTTTCTTTTTCTTCTTTTTTTTTTGAGGTAGGCCTTGTAGGGCTATGAACTTCTCTCTTATGACTGCATTATATTTTATTTTTTGTTTTTTAATTAAATCTTTATTATTCAGATTCTAATATTTTTTCTCTTTTTTCCCCTCCATAGCTCCCCTCTACTCAGTTCCCACCCCTCCCTCTACCCTTACCTCCCCGCCATTGACCTAATCCATAGATGTATGATTTTTTGTCCAGTCTCTCCCTGCACCACCCTCACCCCTCTCCCCCTGAGAATTATCAGTCCATTCCCTTTCTGTGCTCCTGATTCTTTTATATTCACCAGTTTATTCTGTTGATCAAAATTTTAATTCACTAAATTTTTAGATCCACTTGTTGATAGATATGTATTTGTTGTTCATAATTTTTTATCTTTTACCTTTTTCTTCTTCCTCTTCTTAAAGAGTACTTTTCAGCATTTCATATAATACTGGTTTGGAGTTGATGAACTCCTTTAGCTTTTTCTTGTCTGTGAAGCTCTTTATCTGCCCTTCAATTCTGAATGATAGCTTTGCTGTATAGAGTAATCTTGGTTGTAGGTTTTTGCTACTCATCACTTTGAATATTTCTTGCCACTCCCATCTGGCCTGCATAATTTCTGTTGAGAAATTAGCTGACAGTCGCATGGGTGCTCCCTTGTAGGTAATTAACTTTTTTTCTCTTGCTGCTTTTAATACTCCCTCTTTGTCTTTTGCTCTTGGTATTTTAATTATGATGTGTCTTGGTGTAGTTCTCTTTGGATTCTTTTAATATGGGGTTCTGTGTGCTTCCTGGACTTGTAAGTCTATTTCTTTCACCAGATGTGGAAAGTTTTCAGTCATTATTTCTTCAAATAGATTTTCAGTATCTTGTTCTCTCTCTTCTTCTGGCACCTCCACAATTCTGAAGCTATCCCAGAGGCTCCTTACCTTATCTTCACATTTTTGCATTCTTTTTCTTCTTGCTTTTCCAGTTGGGTGTTTTCTGATTTTTTATATTTCAAATTTTTGACTTGATTCTTGCCTTCCTCTGGTCTGCTGTTAGGTCTTTGTATAATATATTTTATTTCAGTCAGTGTATGTTTAATTTCTACTTGGTCCTTTTTCATCTATAGTTGGATCTTTTCCATCTCTAGTTGGTCCTTTTTCATCTCCTTTTGGGTCTCGCTAAATTTATCCATCTTTTCCAGGATATTCTTGAAAAAACTTATAACCGTGGTTTTGAACTCTATATCCAGTCGTTTGTTTTCTTCCATTTCTTCTGTTTGTGACCTCTTCTTTTGTGAGAGCCAGCGGCACAATCAGCAGTCAGTCTTCAGCGCGCAGTGCTGTGTGCGCCACCAGACTTCTGCCCTTTCACGACTCCCCTAAATTTCCGTGCACTTTTCCCTTTTCACAGTCCAAACTCCCCCTGTATCAGTCTCACCTGGCCCTGGGGTTCAGTACCATAGGATAAGGGGTTCAGTGCCGTTGGGAGTTTCCATCTCCCTCCCGCCAGAGAAAGTCAGCCCGGTACTCCGGCACCCGCTCTTTCCATGTGCGCATCTCCGTACCTCAGCTTTTTGCAGCTCCTCTGGGTCTCCGTGAGCCCCTCTCTTTCCTTCTAGTTGTAGAATTTCCACTCAGCCAGCTTTCCTGTGGTTCTGGATGATGTCCGTTTTATCTTTTAGTTGTAGTTTTGAAATTATTGTGTGAGGCAGAAGTGTAGGTGTTTACCTATGCCGCCATCTTGGATTCCTCTCTTCTTAGGACTGCTTTAGATGTGTCCCAGGGATTTGGGGTTGTTGTGTGTTCATTTCCATTTGTTTCCAGGAAGTTTTTTATTTGTTGATCTCATTAGTAGCCCATTCATTGTTTAATATCATACTATTTAGCCTACATGTGTTTAAATATTTTTTAGCGTTTTTTTTCTATATTTTATTTCTAATTTCATACCACTGTGATCTGAGAAGATGTTTGATATGATTTCAATCTTCTTGAACTTATAGAGACTTGTTCTGTGTCCTAACATGGTTTGTCTTTGAGCCTAGCCCATGTGCACTTGAAAAGAATGTATATTCTACACCTTTGGAGTGAAATGTTCTATAAATGTCTAAGTCATCTGATGCAGTGTGTCATTTAGAGTCACTCTTTCCTTACTAATTTTTTGTCTGGAAGATCTGTCCAGTGAAATCAGCGTGGGTGTTAAAGTCCTGTACTATGACTATATTACTATCAATCTCTCCCTTAACATTCTCCAGAAGTTTTTTTTATAAACTTAGGTTCTTCTATATTGGGTGCATATATGTTTACCAGGGTTATATCCTCTTGTTGGATCTTTCCCTTTAATATTATGTACAGATCTTTATTGTCTCTTGTAATGGCTTTCATTTTAAAGTTTATTTTGTTGGCTATGAGTATTGCTACCCCAGCTTTTTTTTTTTCCATCCCTTCACTCTCATCCTGTGTTAGTTTTTCGTTTTGAGGTGATTAGATAGCATATAGTTTGGTAGTATATTTTATCCATTCAGCTGCCTTATGTCTTTTGAGTGGAACATTAAATCAATTTACATTTAACGTTATTATTGGTAAGTACTTATTTATTGCCATTTTAATTTCATATACCTAGGTTTCTCTCTATTTCTTTTTCTCATTACAGCAGTCCCATTAGCATTTCTTGCAATGCTGGCTTGGTGGTGATAAACTCCTTTAGCCTTTATTTATCTGGGGAGCTATTTATTTCACCATATATTTTGAATGATGGCCTTGCTGGATATGGTAATCTTGGTTTCAAATTACTTTGAGTACCTCATGCTATTGACTATAGTGTATTGTCTTTGTAATGTATTTTTTAATTGGATTTGTCAGTATTTTGTTGAAGATTTTTGCATCTATGTTCATCATGGATATTGGCCTATAATTTTCCTTTTTTTTTTTTTTGTAACCTCTTTATCTGATTTTGGAATTAGGGTAATGCTGGCCTTGTAAAATGAATTTGGAAGCCTTCCTTTCTCTTCAGTATTGTAGAAGAAAAGTTGTTAATTTTTGAATGTTTAATAAAGTTCACTTGTGAAGCCTTCTTGTCCAGAACTTTTAATTGTTGGGAGATTTTTTATTATTGTTTTGATTTTGTTAGTAGTTATCAGTTGGTTCAGACTTAGTTTCTTCTTTACTTACTTATGGAAGATTGTATATTTTAAGGAATGTAACCATTTCTCTTCTATTGTCTAGTTTGTTGACATAGAATTGTTCATTTGGTCAAAGACTTTTCTACTTTTATAATGGTTCTCTCCAAGCTCACTTCTCCGATGATTAAGATATGACTCTTGCTGGAAGTTTTGCCAGTGTTCATTCCATTTATAACTGTTGTCTTCATAATATGTACTCTGGTGATAATGGATAATCTTATGTATTTCTATGGTGTCAGTTGTCACTTTTATTTTATTTCTGATTTTATTTATTTGGGTCTTTTTTTTTTCTTGATGAGTGTATTTAAAGGTTTATCAATTTTTTTTTTACTATCTTTTCAAAGAATCAGCCCTTGGTTACATTGATCTTTAGAATTTTTTTATTATCTATTTTATCTATTTCGACTCTATCTTTATTTTTTCTTTCTACTAACTTATGGCTTACTTTATTTTTTTTTTAATTTTTAGTTCTTTTCATTGGAATGTTAGATTGTTTATTTGAGATTACTCTTGTTTCTTGCAGCAAGCCTGTATTGCTATGAATTTTCCTTTTAGAACTGCTTTGGCTTTGTTTTATAGATTTTGGGACTTTCTGCTACTGGTGTGTGTGTGTGTGTGTGTGTGTGTGTGTGTGTGTGTGTGTGTGTG
>JAAGEH010000012.1:17449606-17503301 GCA_011751065.1 Lasiurus cinereus | reverse complement strand
GTGTGTGTGTGTGTGTGTGTGTGTGTGTGTGTGTGTGTGTGTGTGTGATTTGTCTAACAATACCTTTTAATTTCTTCCCTTATCTCATTTTTATAAATTTTAATTTTATTTATTTTTTACAGAGAGGAAGGGAGAGGGATAGAAAGTTAGAAACATCAATGAGAGAAAAATATTGATCAGCTGCCTCCTGCATACCCCCTATGGGGATGTGCCTGCAACCAAAGTACATGTCCTTGACTGGAATCGAACCTGGGACCCTTCAGTCCACTGGTCAACACTCTATCCACCGAGCCAAACTGGTTAGGGCCCTTATCTCATTTTTAATCCATTTATTGTTTAGTGGCATATTATTTAGCTTCTATGTGTTTGTATATTTTTCATTTTTTTCCCTTATAATTGATATCTAGTTTTATACCAGTGTGATTGTAAAAGATGCTTGGTAAGATTTCTTAAAGTTATTGAGGTTTATTTTGTGTTCTAACATTTGGTCTATCCTAGAAAATGTTCCATGTGTGCTTGAAAAGAATGTATGTCCTGCTTTGTTGGAGTATAATTCTCTAAAAATAACAAATCTTTTTGGTCTCATCTGTCATTTAAGGCCATTGTTTCCTTGTTGATTTTTCAGCTGTATGATCTATTCATTGATGCTAATATGTGTTAAAGTCTCCTACAATTACTGTTAATCTCTCCCTTTATGTTCATCAATATTTCCTTTCTCTATTTAGGTTCTTCTAAATTGTATGTATAAATTTTTATAAGGTTTTGTCTTTTTATAGGATTGATACCTTTATCATAATGCAATATTCTTATTATTTTTTATTATAGCCTTTATTTAAAGTCTATTTTGGCTGATGTAAGCAGTACTATTCCAGTTTTGTTGTCATTGTCATTCGTATGAAATTTCTTTTTCCCTCTCTTAAAGTTATTGAGGCTTATTTTGTGTTCTAACATTTGGCCTGTCCTAGAAAATGTCCCATGTGTACTTGAAAAGAATGTATATTCTGCTTGTTTGGAGTATAATTCTCTAAAAATAACAAATTCTGTGTGCCTTTCAATCTGATGTGATTCTCTTATAGACAGCCCCTTTGCCCACTTCCACCTACCTCACCTCCCTTTTCCTGGAGCTATCACTACACTGTTGTCTGAGTCTATGTGTTATACATAGATATTGGATTATTTTTGCTTAATCCCTTCACTTTCTTTCATCCAACCCCTAGTCCCTCTTCCCTCTCATAGTTGTCAGTCTGTTCCATGTATCTGTGCCTCTGTTTCTGTTTAGTTCATATGTTTATTTTGCTCATTAGATTTCATATATAAGTGATATCATGTGGTATTTGTCTCTCATTGACTGGCTTATTTCTCATAACATAATAATCTCCAGGTCCATCCATGCTGCTTTTTATGGCTGAGTATTGTTCCATTGTGTATATGGACCGGAGCTTTTTTATCTACTCATCTACTGATAGGCACTTGTGCTGTATCCAAATCTTGGATAACATAGAGGGGCATATATTCTTTAATGAACATAGAAGGGCATATATTTTTTTAAATTAATGTTTTGGGTTTCTTCAAATATAGTCCTAAAAATGGGATTGCTGGGTCAAAAAGCAGTTCCATTTTTAATTTTTTTGTGGAAACTCCATACTGTTTTTCAACAGTAGCTGCATCAAGTCTATATTTTCACCAACAGTGCATGAGGCTTCCTTTTTCTCCACATTCTTGCCTGCACTTGTTGTTTGTTGATTTATAGCTGATAGCCATTCTGATAGGAGTAAGGTTATATCTCATTGTGGTTTTAATTTGCATTTCTCTGATGATTAATATGTCTATTGACCATATATATGTCCTCTTTGGAGAAGTATCTATTCAAGTCTTTTGCTTATTTTTTAATCGGGTCTTTTGTCTTTTTTGGTGTTAAATTATATAAGTCTTTATATATTTTGTAAATTAACCCCTTGTCTGATGTATCATTGATAAATATGTTCTCTCATTCAATGGTTTCCCTTTTCATTTTACTGATGGCTTATTTTTCTGTGCAAAAACTTTTTAGTAAATTTAACCAAGCAGGTAAAAGACCTTACTTGCAAAATTATAAGGTTCTGAAGAAAGAAATTGAGTAAAGTACAAATAAATGGAAACATTTATATGTTCATGTTTAGGAAAAATTAACATCATTAAAATGTCCATACTATCTAAAGCCATCTACAGATTCAACACAATTCCTATTAAAAAACCAATGATATATCTCACAGATCTAAAATTAATATGGAACCACAAATGACCCTGAATTGCCTCAGTAATATTGAGAAAGAAGAACAAAGATGGAGGTATCACAGTACCTAATATCAACCTATACTACAAGGCCATAGTAATCAAAACAGCATGGTATTTGCACAAGAATAGGCATGTAGATCAGTGGAACAGAATAGAGAACACAGAAATAAAACCACATGATTTAGGTCAGATTATATTTGACAAAGGAGGCAAGAACATAAAATGGGGTGAAGACAGTCTCATCAATAAATGGTTTTGGAAAATTGGACAGATGCATGTAAAAAAATGAAACTAGACCTCCAACTTATGCTATAAGAATAAGTACAAAGTGAGTTAAACTTAAATGTAAGTCATGAAACCATAAAAAATCCTAAGAGAACAAAGACATTTCAGACTTTTCTCATAACAATATTTTTGCTGACATCTCTCAGGCGAGGGAAACAAAGGAAAAAAATAAACAAATGGAACTATATCAATCTTTATTTGTCTTTTGATTCTAAATGATAGTATTGCATATTTGAATAATCTTAGGTCCTTGCTTTCATCACTTCGAATATTTTGTGCCAGTCTTGCTGGCCTTCAGAGTTGCAGTGAGAAATCACTTGAAAGTTTGATGGCAGCTCTCTTTTAGGCAGCTACTTTTTTTCTTGCTGCTTTTACGATTCTCTCTTTTTCTTTAACCTTTGGCATTTTAATTATGATTTGTCTTGGTGTAGGCTTCTATGAGTCCATCTTGTTTGGGACTCTGAGCTTTCTGGACTTGTATGTCTACTTCCTTCTTCAGGATATGGAAGTTTTCCATCATAATTTTTTCAGATAGGTTTTCAATTCCTGGTTCTCTCTTTTCCTCTGGCATTCCTATGATGTACCTTGTTGTCATGCTGGATGTTGTCCTAGAAGTCCCTTCAATTATCATCATTTTTCAAAATCCTTTTTTCTTGTACTCATTGGGTGTTTTTTGTCCAAATCATTGAGTCAGTCTTCTGCTTTATTTGATCTACTGTTTATTTTTTCTAATATATTCTTTATTTTAGTTATTGTATTCTTTATTTATGACTAGTTCTTTTCTATTGTTTTTCATTATTTTTGTATGTTTATTGTCTCTTTGTTGAAATCGTTACTGAGTTTTCTACTCCTAAATTTATTGAGCATCTTTATAACCAGTGTTTTGAACTGTATATCTGGTACATGGCTTATCTCTATTTGTTCAGTCTTTTTTTATTTTTATTTTTTTTGGAGTTTTTTCCTGTTCTTTCATTTGGGCATGATTTTTGTCACCTCATTTTGTTTGCCTCTCTATATTTGTTTCTGTGTATTAGGGAGATCTGCTACTTTTCTTTTCCCAGTCATGGCAGGGTGGCCTTATTTATTTATTTATCATTTTTATTTATTATTTTTAAATAAATCTTTATTGTTGAAAGTATCACATATGTACCTCCCCTCTCTCCCCCCACATTGACCCCTGTAGCTCACCCCTAACCCTGACTCCAGGCCTTCATCTCTGTCTGTGTCCATGGATTATGCATATATACATACAAGGTCTTTGGTTAATTAGATCCCACCCACCCACCCTCCCCCACCTTATTTCTGAGATTCCACACTCTGTTGCATGCTTCCATGTCTTTGGATCTACTGTGTTCATCAATTTATTTTGTTAATTAGATTCCACATATGAGTGAGATCATGTGATACTTATCTTTCTCTGACTGACTTATTTCACTTAGCATGGTGACGACCTTATTTAGACCCAGTGGCAATCTCCCTAGACACCTGAGCTAGGTGCCCCAGGAGTATTCCTTATTTCGGTTGTGTATGCCTTCCTCTTGTAGGTGGGCCTTGATTGCTGTTGGCTGATCAGTGGTTGGGGTTGACCCTTAGGCTGATTGGCTGTGAAAATCGTTCTACAACCACAGTGTACAAAGTGCATGTGGGGGCTGACCCCACAGAATGCAGTATTTGCCTTACTAAGGTTTGGTGCCTACTGATTCATCTTTGGATGTGCCACTTGTGGAGCTAATTGAGTGGTAGTCCTATTGCAGTCTGAAGCCAGCCATCAAGTGTGTTGGTTCTGGGGCCTTTTGGAAGGGTCTCAGATCCAGGCCAAGATAAGCCACAGTCTATACTTTGCCGAAAGCCAACTGGTATGAGCTACAAAATGATTGACAATTGGTAGCTGCCTGTGTTGGACATAGAGACATGAAGAGGAGGCTATGCTGCAAAGCAAGGCTGGTTGCCACCAGTGCCAGCTCTGGGTCTGTTCATCAAGAGGCACGGGATGTGGGAGGCCAGCCACCACCAGCTTGGAGTCTGTGTATCCTTTGAGAGTTTTTAGGAAAGTCTACAGATAGCAGTCTGAGCTGTCTGCCTGTGAAGAATAGCTGCTGTCAACGGCTTGGGCAGTTCATCATTTGGGTGGGGCAGGGTCTCTGTGGCAGGATCTCTGGCTAGGTTAATGTAGATTCATATTTGGCCCCTATCTACACCTACAGTCTGTGTGACAGTAGGGCTCCACAGAGGAACAATGGTGGCTGCCCCTCCAACACTCTCCTTGAAGCCATACAATTTGGTTTCTCCCCATAGTGCCTGGTGCATTTCCATCTTTGGAGCTTTGAGTGAGTGTCAGTGAGTCTGTGTGCAGGCCCAGTAAATGGATGCCTGGGTTTCCAGTAGCCCTCCATCTCTTCCAAACAGAGTTCCTCCTGATTTTCACAGCCAGATGTTGTGGGAACTCCTTTTCTTGTCACTGGTACTCTGGGCTGAGGATCCCTGTATGGAGCTGGGACCCCTCCCTTCTCAGGTGGACCTCTGCCACCAAGATATCCCTCCTGATTCTCCCCTCCTCTCCCCTCCTCTCCTCTCTTGCTGTAGAGATTCAGTTGTCTCAGTACCATTTTTTGTAAAGCCTATTCCTTTTCCATTAATTTGATTTTGTACTTTGTTAAAAAGGGAACAGAGATAGGTGAGACAAATAGATGTAGGATTTAAACTAACCATATTAATATGTTAAATGTAAATAGTCTAAACACCCCAATTAAAAAACAGATTAAATAAAACTGGGAAAAAATTAATTTCTTGTGCTATCTACAAGAAACCAAGTTTAAACATAAAGTCATAAATAAGTTAAAATAAAAGCATCAATCAAAAGATGAGGTGCCTAGATGGAAGTGAGAATAATTCTAAGATTTGTACTGTAGGTAATTAGGTAGTTGATAACACAGTTAACCAAAGAGGATATTGAAAGGGTCATAGCTGATTGGTGCTGAGGGTAATGAATTCATGTTAATATTTGAAATGTTTGTGAAATGTACATACATGCAGACCTGAAGTCTCTAGTTGGAAATGATAGATCTGAAACTTAAAAGAGTAGTTGTAGTCATAAATGTAGACTTAGGAGTAATATAGGTATAATTAAAACCATGATAGTGGCTTAACCGTACATATTGGCAAGAGGAGCCTAAGGAATATCAGTATTAAAGAAGTAGTGAAGTTAATAGGAAGAATTGTTAGAAAGGTCAAGGCCTACCCCAAATTTGTATTCTAATTTTCATTTGCAAGGCAAAATGGTCTTATAATGATTTGGCTTAGAATAGTACAAAAACATTTCCTGGAATGTAAGTCCAATAACAATTCTTAAAATACCCAGAAAACAATAGCAATTCCTGTCTTCCACTTTCCCTATTGTTAATTTTTCTACTAGCACTGGACACCTTGTACTAGCACTGGACACCTTGTTGGATAACCAGATTCTCTTTTAAGATCACCTTGGCCTAAATAGCCTTTTAAGTCTTTTACTTTCTGGAGAAGTTCATGCTTGCTTTAGAAATGTATTTAATTATGATAGATGTAGAATAGGTGTGTAGTTTCTACTTTTTCTATCCATATTACTTATTCAGTGTTATTTATATTAATCTTGATGACAGAGTCTGGTTTTTTTCACAAGATTAAGTGGCAAAATAGAGTGGAATATTGTCCAAAGAATTTTACTGACAGTTAATTTAAGTAGATACACAGTGACATGAGATAGCTTGGCTGAGTCCAAGAGAAAATTGCTCTCTTAGTCTGGATGGAAATAATGCTACAGATATGAATACATAAATTTTCAAAATTAAACATACCATTAAATACTTTCTTTACAGTTAAAAAAAATCAGTTACTCTATTAGTTATCTATTCTGTGTAAGAAATTTTCCTAAAACTTAGCAACTTAAAACAACTAACATTTATTATTTCCCACAATTTCTTAAGATCAGGAATCTGGGACTGGCTTTGCCCTATGGGTTTGGCTCTGATTCCCTCAGAAGAGATCCTCAAGTTTGCAAACAAGGTTGTAGTCAGTTTAAGGCCTTATTGGAATTGGAGAATCTGCTTTCAGGTTCACTCAGATGAATGTTGGTAGCCCTCATTTCTTCAACTGGCTGTTGGCCAGAGACTTCATTTGTTTGCCAAGTGAACTTCTCAAGAGTGCTCAGTACATGGCAGCTGTTTTTCCCCAAAGCAAGAATCCTAGAGAGAGAAAGTGCCTAAGATAAAAAATGCAGGTTCTTATAAGCTAATCGTAGAAATGACATACTATCATTCCCACTGTATGCCATTGACTACGTAGACTAACTTTGATACAGTATAGGAGGGGTCTATATAAGGGTAGTAAATACCTAGTGGCAGAAATTATTGGGGTTATCTTAGAAGCCAGCAGCCACAGTTGATATTTAGTATCAGTTAGAAAGCAAATTATATTATCAATTTTCTTCTTTTGCTTTGCTGTATTACATTTAACCCATGATATGACTATGTTATATAACATTCTGGAAATATTTATTGAATGTTAAAATGTTTATAGGAGGCACTGAGATTTTAAGAACTCTCGAAAGTCCTTCCTGATTCCTGTTAGTCTCCTGCTTAAAATCCTTCATTGAGTTTACCTCTCATTCTTTCTTTGCTATGCAATCTATGTTTTACTTTATGGTACAAATTATTTTAGTCTTAAGAGTTTATGCCCCAGGTGGTGGTTCTGAGTACTTTGCACTTATTATCTTATTTACTTGTCAAAACAATCATGTGAGGGTTACAAGTGTGCTATGTAAATTTTTTCTGGCTTATTTTACTTAAAATAACTTTTTTCTTTAGGACTCAAATCAACCATAACCTCTTCTAAGAAGTCTTCATTTGGATTAGTTGTCCCTCTGTTGATTTGTATGGCACCTTGTGCAACATATCACTCTGTACTGAGATTTTTAAACCATTTATTTCCTTCATTAGATTAGAAACTGTAGTATATGAGTAAAAATAAGGCTCTGGCGTCAAAAAACTTGGTGTTGGATCCACCTCTTTCTAACTGTGACTGGGCATTGTACTCTTAGCCCACCTTTCTTCACTTGTAAAATGACAATGGAAAAAAATAGTACTTTTCTTCTAGAGTTTGTTGTAAGAATGAAATACAAAGTACTTGATGCTATTCTTGGTAGTCAATGTGTTATTGATAAGCTCTCTGAAGCCAGAATTTTAAATTACTGATTCAATTATTTAATAGTTTCTAGGATTATTGAGGTTATATTATTTCTTTTTTTATTGAGTTTTAGTCATTTATATTTTTGTGGAATTGTCCATTTGTTGTAAGTTTTCTAATATATTGACATAAAATTATTCATAACAATTTTCTATTATCTTTTTTTATGAAGGTCTCACTTTTTGTTGTTAAAGCTCTTTATCTGTCTCTTTTTCTTAGTCAGTGTTACTGCTAGTTTATTTCATTTTATTATTTCAAATAATCTATTATTAGGTATGTTGATCAAACTGTATTTTATCTGTTTCTTTAGTTTCATTACATTTTGCTCATATCTTTACTATTTCCTTCTTTTTACTTTCTTAGGTTTTATTTCTGTGTCTTTTTTTTTTCTAACTTAAAATTTCTTTACTAATATAAACATTTGAAGATATACATTTTCCTAATCCTTTTTTTTTTATAGTACTAAAATTGACACTTGGTATTCTCAAAGTGGAAAATAAGTTCTCATTCTGGGCGCGGCTGGCGTGCTCAGTGATTGAGCGTCAACCTGTGAACCAGGAAGTCAGTTTGATTCCCAATCAGGGCACATGCCCAGGTTGTCAATTCCCAGCCAGTCAATGATTCTTTCTCATCATTATTTCTATCTTTCCCTCTCTCCCTCTTTTCTTCCTCTTTGAAATCGATAAAAATATTTTTTAAAAAAGATCTCATTCTGACTTCTAAATTAGTGCTCACCATGTCAAAGATATTATTTTGATATATAAATGGGAAAATCATACTTACCAATGTTGTTTTAATATCATCTTGTTTCATATAGGATTCACCTTTATTTGATCTTATTAAACAAGCAAAAGACCGAGAAGGGTCAGGTGACCACCTTGAATCTGCTTGTACTCTCAACCTTCCTCTCCAGAATAATCACACTGCAGCAGATATGTAAGTAGAATATATGTTGTGTTATCTATTCAACCTACAAATGGATTTGAGCATAGTATAATGTGAGATACCATATAGTAAAGCTGTAGGGAATAGAATTTTGAATAAGACATTGTTGCTTTCAAGAAGAAGGAATATAGAATGCATGACTCAAATAAAGGTCATATAATTAAGGTGGTACAAAATGCTACCGAAATCACTCAAGTTTGGTGTAATGAGGTCAGTTTTCATGGAAAAGATACCAATTTAATAGGCCTTAGAGATTGAATAGGATTTCAACATGTAAACTGGAGAGGTATGACTATGAATGTTCCGTGAGTCAGAAATGGCATGAATTCCAAAGCTTAATAGCCAGGAAAGCAGGAAACATTTTACAGGGAGTTTAGATCAGTGCATTTGGAGTGAAGCACCGGATAGTCACAGGAACTAGTGTGGCATATGAGAGTAAAACAGTTGATTAGTGTATAATAATGATGGAAGAAGAAAGCAATAGTTAACATCTACTAAGGGTTCACTATGTGCTGAACAGTTGCCTATGTATTTCAGATTCTTTCTTTTTTCCCATTTAATATTCCTAACTGCCCTATAAGGTAGCAAATACTGCTATCAGCCTCAGTTACCTATAAAATAGGAATTAGAGCAATAAGGTAACTTGCCAAATGTCCACAGAAATCAAACCCAGGCAATCTGACTCCAAAGCCCATGTTCTTAAACATTCTAGATGTACTGCTTTTCATAGAAATATACCTAATGTTATGTTTCTATTGAGTTCTGTGTAAGCATTAATTTTACAGTGTTCCTCGATTAGTGCAGGCACTATTTTCCAGAGATGTTGTTTCCCTGCTAGCTTGTATTTCTACAATATGGAGCCTCTGCCTTCACATATAAATGTGTTTGCTAGGTAATGCATTAATATAAGTAAGTCAAGCCTTAATCTTTTTCTTTCATATTCAAAGCAATTGTCAAGAATTGTTCTAGGCAGTAGGAATACAGAGGCGAATAAGGTGGACTCCTTCCCCTCATCGAGCTTACATTCTGGAGGAAGGAAATAGACAGTGAACATCTCAACTAATACATGAGATGATTTTAGAATACAGTAAGTTCTGTAAAGAGCATGGTGAAAGAAAGAAAATGAGCATAGAATGTTTAGGGAAGCTTTCTCTGATGAAGTTTGACCTGAGACTCAAGGACAAGTGGATGCTGGCCAGGAAAAAATCTGCATGGTGTGCATTCCAGACAGAGTGGACAGCAAGTGCAGTGGCCCGAGAGCAGATAAAACTTAGCTAGTCTGAGGAACAGAAAGAAATCTCAATGTGGCTGGAGTAAAGTGAGCAAGAGGAGACTAATATAAGACGAGGTTGTACTAAACTTGGTCTGTGTTCCCATAGGAAGGAGTTTGGACTTTGAAGGACATTGGGAAAGCATTAAAGTTTTAAGCAGGGTTACAGCTTGCTATACTTTTTTTCTACCCCATAGGGCCACTTTCTGGCTGCTGTTTAAAGTACTGGTAGGGTTGGAGGAGGGAAAGAAACGGGTCAAGGGAGAAAATAGAAATACCAGTTTGGAGATTATTTCAGTAGTCCAAGTGAGAGATATAGATGATATGGTCTAAGGTATATGTCAGTCAATAGAGAGAAAGAAATGGAAAGATCTCGGATGTATTTTAGAGGAAGATTTAATAGGACTTGGTATTTCATTGGTTTTGAAGAACTAAGAAAAGAGATAAATTAGAATTAACTCCTAGTTTATGACATAAGAAATTGAATGTAATGCAGAATCATTTACTGAGATGGGAGAAATGGGGGAAAAATCAGGAACTCCACTTTGAGATTCAACTAGTAAAGTCTAGTATGTAATTGAATACATGCACTAGAACTCAAAGGAGACTAATTCTAGCCAAGTTCAGTCATTCTACAATATTGTCAGTCTAAAGGTCAGGTGCACGAATTGGTGCACAGGTGAAGTCCCTCAGCCTGGCTGGCAATTGGGGGAGGGGCTGCAGGAGGTTAGCAGGCTGCGGGGAGGGACTGCAGGAAGTTGGCCAGCCATAAGAGGTTGGCTGTGGGAGCGCACTGACCACCAGGGCAGCTCCTGCATTGAATATCTGCCCCCCAGTGATCATTACACATCGTAGTGACAGGTCATTCAGTTGTTTAGGCTTTTATATATATACTAGGGGCCCAATGCATGAATTTGTGCACAGATAGGGTCCCTCTGGGTGGCCTGCAGGGAGTAGGCCAAAACCCACAGTCCAACACCATCTACAACTCCTACTTGCCACTCTTGCTCATCCCAACCCCACTGTACCTGCCTTAGGCTCGCATCCAATCAGTCTCAATCAGGAGAAGCTGGTGTTACCACAGTGGTGCTCACCAGCTGTGAGCCCTGTGTCTGGCGCCCTCCTGAGAGGAGTGGCCTGTAGGATTGGGCCAAAACTGGCTCTCCGACATCCCCAAGGGGTCCCAGATTGTGAGAGGGCGCAGGCCAGGCCGAGGGATCCCACCAGTGCATGATTGGGGCCGGGGAGGGACCACAGGAGGGCTCCAGGACATGGCAAACCCCTTTTCACCCAATCCTGATTGGGGCTGACCAGGACTGGCCAGCCAGGGAGGGACAACAGGAAGGCTCCAGGGTGTGTCCGGCCCATCTTGCTCAGTCCCAATCAGCAAGCTAACCTATCAGTTAGAGCTCTGCCTCCTGGTGGTCAGTGCATTTCATAGGAAGCGGTTGAGCGGCCTTAGCATATAATTAGCATATTATGGTTTGATTGGTTGAATAGACAACTGGACGACCATATTAGGCTTTTATTATATAGGATAGTGAAGTGAAGGGAATCTAACATTGATAATAGACTAGATCTGGTACTTATGAAATCATTATGATGGTGATTCCCTTTTCCTAGTGTATTAGTATATTGCATGTAGTAGAAACATCCATGGTTAAGTACAAATCATACTTCCTGTTCAGAATTATTTCTTAGCTACTAACGTAAAATTAGAAAGCAGACTTGGATTATCCTATAAAATAAAGGGCAACACAGAGTAGTAGAATGTCAGAAATTGAGATTTGCCCTAGCAAGTTTTATTTAGTGGATAGAGCATTGGCCTGTGGACCAAAGGGTTTCGGGTTTGATTACAGTCAAGGGCACATACTTGGTTTCAGGCTCCTCCCCAGCCAGGACCCTGGTTAGGGCTCATGCAGGAGGCAATTAGTTGATGTATTTCTCTCAAATCAATGTTTCTCTCTCTCTTTTCCTCTCTCTCTTCCACTTTCCCTAAAAACCAATGGAAAAATATCCCTAGGTGAGGATTAACACACACAAAAAAAAAAGAAAAAGAAATTGAGACTTATGTCTGATATACAGGATGGGGAAAATTAGGTTTATAATTGTGAGTACACAAAACACGAGTTTATTCTTATATTGCTATTTATTATTGTTTTATTGTCCATGCAAACAACTATAAGCTTACTCTTGCCCCGTCCTATATTTAGTATACAGATGTAAATCTGCCTTGATAATTTTATCTAAAATATTAATTCATTGAAATGTGTATTAAATAATTTAGATGGGTATGTGTACATGTACAGATATGAACCATAGTTATGAGACATTTTTTAAGAGGGAAAAAAATGACAATACTATTTTAGTATAATAACTTGTTATTTTAAGCTGGAGTCATTTTATGATCTCAATCCCACTATAATTATTAAAATTGAACATATATACTATGTAGTTTTTTTTCAGTATGGCAGTAATTCCCTGGAAATGCCATTTATTAAAGAGTTAGAAATTATAATGATAAACTTAGTTTGCCTATTAAGCTATATTTTTCATTATATATTTAAATAACCTGCTCAAGGAATAACAGAACAACAGATTAAATATATAAGGTGTATTTGGATGCATGTGTACAACTGTATGGTATGTGTGTGTGTGTGTGTGTGTGTGTGTGTGTGTGTATAGTGTATATGACGGGGGAGGAGGGAGAAGGAAAAAGGGAATAAGAGGGTTAAGGGAGAGAGAGAGGTTTTTAGCAAACATATATGAAAACTTTTCCTTTGAATATATCTAGGTATCTTTCTCCTTTAAGATCCCCAAAGAAAAAAGGCTCAACTACACGTGTAAATTCTACTGCAAATGCAGAGGGACCAGCAAGCTCAGCCTTCCAGACTCAGAAGCCATTGAAATCTACCTCCCTCTCACTCTTTTACAAAAAAGGTTAGTAGATGATTACTTCCAAGAGCATGGACTCTGAAACCAGGCTGAGTAGGTTCAAATCATGGTTTTTCTGCTTGCTAGGTGTGACCGTGGGCACACTTAATATCTCTATGCCTCAGTTTCCTCACCTGTAACATAAAAATGATAATTTACCTTATAGGTTTTTTGAGAGAATTAAATAAATTAATACATAAAATACTTGTAACAGTGCCTAGCACATAGTAAGCACTTAGAAAAATGTTATTGTTGCTGCTTTTGTTATGATTTCAAATTTATGTTTGGAAATACATGCTCCTGATATTGCTTTTGCTGTTCAGGTGTGCATGTTCAGGTGTTCAGATGTATATGAAAGAACACAATGTGCTGTGCCCTAGTACAGGTACATTTCCTAATAACCAGCATGTATAGCACTCTAATCGTGTATGTATGGTACAGGGAAGTTGGTTTGTATGTCTGTGCATGTGTTTATACACACAAGTATACACAAACTTGGGGCTCTTTAAAGGATAATGAAAAGCCAGATTTCTCTGTGTTAAACATTTTTCTGATTTATTAAAGTTATAAATATTGTAAGACAGCCCTTACAAAAGCAGTGGTTGCAAAGTATAGTCCCCAACCAGCAGAGTCCAACTTACCTAGAAAGTTGTAGAAATTATAATAAACTACTTAATCAGAAATTCTAGGATGAAGCAAAAAAATCTCGTTTTAACAAGTACTCTTGGCAAGTCTGATGCACACTAAAGTTTGAAAACCACTGGGATAAATTGTTAACTAAAATATTCTGATTACCTTATGCAAGTCTTTTAACAGTACATTTAAAACCAGGGGTATTCATATTTAAAGTAGATGGAGGAAAACTGCCAAAACCGGTTTGGCTCAGTGGATAGAGCTTCAGCCTGCGGACTGAAAGGTTCCAGGTTCGATTCCGGTCAAGGGCATGTACCTTGGTTGCTGGCACGTCCCCAGTAGGGGGCATGCAGGAGGCGGCTGATCGATGTCTCTCTCTCATTGATGTTTCTTTCTAACTCTCTATCCCTCTCCCTTCCTCTCTGTAAAAAATCAATAAAGTATATTTTAAAAAAAACAAAACTCTAAAGTAGATGGAGGAAAATTAAATTTTGTGGATTTCTTTTCTCCAATCCCGTATTCCTGTAGTATTTTTAATAGAATAATCTCTAAATAAAGTTTATGTCACAGTCATGTTACCACTTAGTGGTACAAGTCTACCATTTCTTTTTAACAGAATATACTCCATTGGCATTTTATAGATAAATACACTTCATATTTATGTTTAGGATTGGAAAATTTAAGACTGAAAATTCCATTTTTAAAAATAATGTTCCCTTTTGAATACTGATAGAATTTCCAACATCTGTGATGAGTGGTTACCAACAGAACTAAAACAAACCCTATATGGTTTGTCTAATTTCATAATAGCTTATGATCTTCTTTCGTTTACCTTCCACTCTGCCTCAATTTTATACTGTAATAATCAGTATAAATCAATTCAGTAATAACCAATTCAGCAAGTATTATTTTACCTAGCACTGTGCTAAGACTAAGAATCATTTATTCATAAGGGGAAAAATGGTAGAAGTGTAGTTATTATTAAAATTCTATTTAACAGCATATGATTATAGCCATTTAATGTTTTCTTTTTATCCACTGATAATCCAATCCAAGATGAATGCTAAATGAAACTAATTCCCCTTGTCTCTTCAAGTGTACCGACTAGCATATCTTCGCCTAAACACTCTATGTGCACGTCTTCTGTCTGACCACCCAGAACTAGAACACATCATCTGGACCCTTTTCCAGCACACACTGCAAAATGAGTATGAACTCATGAGAGACAGGCATTTGGATCAGGTAAGAAAAGAATGCACTTCATCTTTCTTTCCTACGTATTTGTTAACTATGTATTGATTCTTACGATCAAATTCAAATAGCCAGATCAGTTTAGTAGACTTAATATATATTTACTTATTGGCTACCTTTTATATTTTTCCTGTAATTCTTACAAATTAGAGCTTGAGTGTATTTCAGTAACTTTACTTGCTTAATGACCTGAAAGATCTTATATGTAAAAGTCACTGAAGAAATTGTTATAATAAGTTTTTCTGTGTTGTGATAAGCTACATTTGTAGAATAAAGCAGGAGATGTAAGAATTAATTGATCTAAAACAGTACCGAATGAATGAATGAATGAATGAATGAACCAACGAACAAACTAACAAACAACTGGGTTAATTAATTTACAAAGAACAATCTCATATTTCCCTTTTCTTTTCTGTAAACAGGATAATAATATTTTGGGGTAACAGCTTTATTTAGATTAAGTCATATACCATACAAATTACCCATTTAAAGTTTAACTCCAGTGGTTTTTAGTATATTCACAGGGTTGTACAAACATCACCAAAGTAAATTTTAAAACCTTTTTGTTTTGCCAAAAAAAGAAACCCCATACCCTTTAGCACTCACCTACCATCCCATTACACACCTTCTCCAGCCCCACACAACACTAATCTACTTTTTGTCTTTGTAAATTTGCCTATTCTGGATATTTCATATAAATTGAATCATGTAATATGTTATCTTTGTGTTTCGCTTTTTTCACTAAGAATAATTTTTATAGATATTCATAGGTGACCGGGGTGTGTGCTGATGTATATGGATTCTCTTTTATTTTTTACTGATGATACTATTACAAATGTCCCTCCCCCACTCCCTTTGCCTTTCTCTTCCCCCACTTCTGGCCTTTACCATACTATTGTTTGCATTGTTCATCTGTGTTATAGCTTTTATCATTACTTCATTCCTTTTAATTGCTAAGTAATATTCCATTGTATAGATATACCACATCATGTTTATATTTTCATCAATTGTGTACATTTGACTTCTACTTTTTGGCTGTTGTAGGTAATGTTACTATGAACATTCATGTACAGATTTTTATGTGGACATGTGTTTTCATTTCTCTCAGATATTTATTTACCTAATAGTAGAAATTGTGGATCATATGGTAACTCTATTTTTAACCTTTTGAGGAATGGCCAGATTGTTTTCCAACATGGCTACACCATTTTACAATTGTGCCAGCAATGTATGGGGTTCCAGTTTCTCACCAACTTGTTATTTGCTTTTTTTGGATATAAGCATCCTAGTGGCTATGAAGTAGTTACCTTTTTTATTTGTATTTCCCTGGTGACTAATGATGTTAATTGAGAATCTTTCATGTACTTATTGGCCATTTGCACATCTTCAGTGGAGAAATATCATTTGCCTATTTTTAAGTTGGGTTTTATTTTTATTATTGAATTCTAAGGATTCTTTATGTATTCTTTATACAGATTCCTTATTAGATATATAATTTGCAAATATTTTCTCATGCTCTCTGAATTGTTTTCTCACTTCTTTGATGGTGTCTTTTGAAACTCAAGTTTTTAATTCTGACGATGTTAAATTTACCTATTTTTTCTTTTGTTATTGGTGCATTTGGTGTCATATCTAAAAAATTATTGCCAAATCACAGGTTGTGAAGATTTATTCCCATTTTCCTGTAAGAGTTTTATACTTAGCTCTTACATTTAGATTTTGTTCCATTTTGAGATAATTTTTGTATATGGTATGAAGTCCAACTTCATTCTTTTGTATATGGGTGCCAGTTGTCCCAGCACCATTACTTAAACAGTCTTTACTTTCCCTATTGAAAGTTTTAAAAATAAATTAACCGTACATGTGTGTTTATCTCTAATCTCTTCTATTTTATTGATCATTATGTCTTTTCTTATGCCAGTAGCACACTGTCTTGATTACTGTAGTTTTATAGTAAGTTTTAAAATAGGGAAGTGTGAGCATTCTGATTTTGCTCTTTTACAAGATTGGTTTCACTATTCTGAAACTTGTTTTCTATATGTATTTTAGGATTGGCTTGTCAATTTCTACAAAGAAACCCACTGGGATTATGATAGTGATTAACTGAATCATAGATCAGTTTAAAGAGTACTGTCAAAACAACATTATCTTTCCATTTACTTAAATCTTCCCTAATTTCTTTCAACAACTTTTTTTTTAATTTTAGAGTACAAGTCTTGCAATGGTTTTGTTAAACTTATGCCTAAGTATTTCATTCTTTTTAATTGTAAATATAATTGTTTCCTTAATTTCTTTTTTAGATTGTTCATTTTAGAAATAAGGTGAGCCCACCAAGTCAGAGGTTCTGGTAGAATACAAAACATACTCAGTAGCCAGGCAGCAAGGCAAACATCTTTACTTCTATGTAGAAAGGTGCACACACATGGTCTGGAAGCATGTGCACACCAAGCAGGCAGGCTGCTTGGCTTTATAATCCCTGATGCACTTTGACCTGTTCCTTGCTCTTGATTGGAGCTTAGAAGCACAGTCTTTCACAATTGGCTAATTGAAAGGGAGAAGTTGGCCTTTGCAGTTTCAAGATGGTGGCCCCTAAGGGAGCTGCAAGCCATGCAGCCAACATAGTGGCTGCCAAGTCAGGTAGTCCAAAGTGGCAGCTGTCTAAACTGTTCTTTGACAGAAAAGATGATTTGTTTATTCTCACATTCATTACAAGTATATTAAAATACAGTTGATTTTTATATATTTATCTTTTGTCCTGCAATCTTGCTGAAGTAGTTTATCAGTTCTAATAGTTTTTAGTGGGTTCCTTAAGATTTTCAATATAAAAATCATGTCTTCAGTGAATTTATTTCTTCATTTTCAACCTAGACAACTTTCATTTCATTTCTGTGCCAAATTGCCCTGGCTAGAACCTCCAGTATAATGGTGAATGGAAATGGTGAGAAGGGATATCCTTGTTTTGCTTCTGATCTTAGGGGAAAGCATGCATTATTATTAAATCACTAAATATGTTGCTAGCTGTGGTGTTTTATATATATCCTTTATTAGATTGATATAGTTTCCTTCTATTCCTAGTTTATTAAGTGCTTTTGTCATGAAAGGATGTTGAATTTTGTCAAATACTTTTTCTCTGTCTTTTGAGATCATTGTTCTTTCCCTTTTATTGTATTGATACTTAGCATATTATATTAATTGAATTCTATATGTTAAACCAGCCTTGCATTTCTAGAATGAATCCCAGTTGGTCACAGTATATCCACAGTACTGCTGAATTGTTTATTTTTGTTGAAGATTTTTAAAAATTGATTTTTAGAAAGGGGGAGAAATGGAGAGAAGACAGTGAAAACAAACATAGATTTGTTGTCCCACTTATTTATTCATTCATAGGTTGTTTCTTATATGCACCCTGACTAGGGATTGAACTACAATCTTGGTGTATTGGGACGATGCTTTAACCAACTGAGCTAACCAACCAGGACTGAAGATTTTTACATTTATAATCATAAGAGATGTTAACAATTTTTTTGTGATACCTGGCTTTGGTATCAGAAAAATACTGGCCTTGTAGAAATAGTTGGGTAGTGTTCCCTCCTCTTCTAATTTCAGAAGAGTTTGTGAAGAATTGATACTGATTCTTTATGTGTGGTAGAATTCACCAGTCAAGCCATCTAGGCTTGGGCTTTTGTTTGTGAAAGGTTTTTGAATACTAGTTCAAGATCAGATCTTCTTGAGTCAGTTTTGGCAATTTGTGTCCTTAAATTTTTCTGTTTTATCTTAGATATCTGTGGGATTTTTTAATACAATTATACCTAGGGACCCAGTGCATGAATTTGTGTACCTTGAAAGGAACTGTGGGTCGTGAGGCTGCGGTGGGCACAGACGCGGGTCTCATCTCATCCTTCGCACCCCCACCTGGCTCCTCCCAGCATGGCCCCGGTTCCCTCTCTTCTCTCTTCTAGCAGCTCCATTCCTGTCGCCACCACTCCCACATGCTGATGGTGCTGGCCCTATTCACACCTGCTGATGGTGCAGAGCAATTGGGGCTGGTACCAGCAGCAAGTGCAAGTGGCAGGTGCTGCCCCCGTCACCCCTCGGGAGCAGTGGGAGGTGGAGAAACCCTCAGGCAATTGGGGCCTGCAGTCGCTCACACCTGCTGGTGGTGCCGAGCAATCAGGACTGGCACTGGTCGCCAGCAGTGGGTACGAGCAGTGGTTCCGGTGTCGGTTGTGGGTGCGTCAGCTCCAGCGCCAGCAGCGGGTGCGAGGGGCCAGTGCAGGTGCAAGCGCTGGGCGGGACCATGGTACGTGGGAGCAAAAAATTTTCAGTAACCACCAGAAGCTCGCCCTAATGAGAGCGACTGATGCCCTCTCTTGGTCTGGTACCCTCATTCACCTGATCCACCATTCCACCACAGCAGACGCCCACCATGTTCCGTGCACACCCCCAGGTGGTCAGCACACATCATAGCAACTGGTTTTTCGATTGTTCAGTTGTTTTGCTGTTCAGTCTATTTGCATATTAGGGTGATATATATGTTACCTTATAACTTTTTATTTCTATAAGGTTGGCAGTAATGTTCTCAGTAAAAGTGTTTTGAACAAATGATGAATTCTATATAAAGTGTAACCTACAGATATGTATATCTTACCAGATTATATTTGGATGTATAGATTCCATTATGTTGGATTTTTTAAAGTAGGTACCTGTTGCTTTTTGGTTCTACTGTTTTTCTACTATTTAGAAAGATATAAACAGTAGTGCTAAGAATTTCCAAAGAAATTGGGTATCTAGACTAAAAAACATTTTTATGAGAGGTGCCTTAATTGTTGGAGTAGGAGAAAAATATGAATTAGTAGAGAGGATACTGGATGGCCTTCTAATGGGAGGAATAGTAGGATTGGGGCTGATTGAATGCTGAGCAAGATATGATGAATAGGTATTCTTGGTAATAGTAGATATGAGCAAGAAGGTTGCAGAAGATATGAGTACTTAAATTAGGCAATAACATTTATACAAATTTAAGAAGTCTGATGTTTTAAAATCACAGGGAATCCTTTTAAATCTTATTTTTGCATTTTAAAATATTTTTACTTGGAATATTATATGCATATAGAAAAATCCATAAGACTGTATCTTAATATAAATTCATCACCTAAACGCACCTGTATAACCAGCAAGAAACAGCACAGTTTCAATACTACAAAAGATTCTTTGCTGTCCTCTTTCAGTTACTACATTCCCCTTACCATCACCATCAAGTGTATTAAATATTATTTTACTTGATAATATGAACCTTTTTAACACCTGGCTTTTTTCTAAGTGCTACTTACAGAGTGAACTGATTCCAATTTCAACTTTCATCTTCTGGGAAATATCTAAGGGATAGGAGCAAAAGTTAGGGTTATTTATAAACCAAATGATCAGTTCTTAATATTCGAGAGTTATCTATTTGCTTTTTGTTCTTTAAATACCATTTGGGTTAAACACTTCACATAGACTTTCAAACTGAGCTCAGGATAGGAAAAGATAATCCTGTAGGAAATTCAATTTCAGTTTTTAAGGTTAAAAAGAAAGATAAATGCTTTTTAAATGTTATAAAATTCTGACTATTTTTACATCACATTTATTTATTAGATCATGATGTGTTCTATGTATGGCATATGCAAAGTGAAGAATATAGACCTTAAATTTAAAATCATTGTCACAGCTTACAAGGATCTTCCTCATGCTGTTCAAGAGGTAGGTAATCTTCCATAGTAAGATTTTTTGGGATAGGTCCATATCTATAATATGGATAACTTCAGTTTTTAATTAGATAATAAATTCTGATCTTATTATATAAAGCCACATATTAATTTTTTACTTTTATATTATTGGTTTATTACTTGTAACTAAAATGTAATTAGAAAAGTAATGCTCTTTAATATCCAAATTTACATGATAAAGTTAATAAGAAATACTATATCCCTACAATAATCCAAATCCAGGCTTTTTAGATTATTTTTTTTTCTGTGTAATATGTGTTTCTGTTAAAAATATTATGAACTATTAAAAAAGAAAATCTAAAGACAAATTCCCAAATTAATTTAACAAGTGTTTTTATTCTTCTTCCTCAGACCTTCAAACGAGTTTTGATCAGAGAAGAAGAGTATGATTCTATTATAGTATTCTATAACTCAGTCTTTATGCAGAGACTGAAAACAAATATTTTGCAGTATGCTTCCACCAGGGTATGTTAAAAGTAGCCTTTAATTGGGAAAATCTAATTATAAAGCAATGAATCTCACTAAAACAATTAATAAATAAGCTGCCTCTTTGCTTTTATGATAGCCTCCTACCTTATCACCAATACCTCACATTCCTCGAAGCCCTTACAAGTTTTCTAGTTCACCTTTACGGATTCCTGGAGGGAACATCTATATATCACCCCTGAAGAATCCATATAAAATTTCAGAAGGTCTGCCAACTCCAACAAAAATGACTCCAAGATCAAGGTTTGTGTTTTCTCTTTAGGGAAATGTTAAAATATAAGAGGGAGTTATTTTGTTTTAAGCATAAAAAATATAAAACTTTCTTAATTTAAAATAAGCTATACTCTTGCATCCCTAATTTGTTTATTTATATTAAATGACATGATAAGAATTTGGGGGGAGTGAAAGATACTGTGTTTGTACTTAGGTAAGTTTGCAAATTAAGGCATTAGCTTTCCTGGGTGCTAGGTTGTGTTCTTTGGTAAATAGTCTGAGAACAGTTTGGTAATAGGTTTCAAGTCATATTTTTGTTAGCCAGTCTACTAAACAAAATATTTTTGGTTAATAAATTTTATTCTGAGTTTTATTGAATGTCCTGTAAACTCTTTCTGTGCACCTGTTCATCTTGCTGTTATAAAAGTGTAGATGGTTGATCAAAAGTAGTTGACTAAGTTCAGTCTTTAGAAGTCCATCTCTAATTCTTCCTGTGACTTCCTTATACTACCATGGGCAGTTCTCTGTGTCTACCTCAGAAAGGTGTTGTGGGTTTGAGAAATAATGAGTGTGAAGCAGTTTTAAATTTTTAGATGAAAAGATTCTGTGCAACCACAAATCATTATATTATATTCCACATTCAACTACAATTGCTCTCTGGCTTTGAAGTGCTTCAATTGACTTATGATATGTTATCATGGGCTATTTGAAACTATTTGTATAAAGTGGGAGGTAGATTAGCAATTATAGTTAATGTCATCTCATCTTAGAAATTGTCAGCCCATATTGTTGTACTTAATGGACAAGAAAAGCAAACAAGGAGAGGGGATAATATTAATAATATTAATATTTATGTGGTATGTTTAATTATATAAGTAATGCATTCTCACGATGAAAATTTCAAGCTCTACAGGAACAGATAAGGCAAAAAATAATTGGCAAATGATATATATGCTCTTGTGTGCCCCTATACTATCCTTTATTTGGTATTATAGTTGAGTATCTGTGTATTAAAATCTGCAACTTATGATATAAACTGCTAAGATGCCACATCATGTTTATTTAATTTACACAGTCACACACTTGCTCATGAAAATGTATACAGGGTAATTTTTTAATGATGATGATTAATCCATGTGCTGATAATGATGGCGATTTGCTGATCCTAGTAAAATCATTTCTGGGTTGGGGTTCTTCTTTAGCAAAGAAATCCCATGAAAATCCTAATATATCATTGATCAAGCATTAAGAGAGCATCTTAACCCTTATTTACCTAGCATATTTAGGTATTCTGGTTAGTCAAATATATAGAAATTAATGGCCACTTACCAGTGAATTAAAGGACAATAAAATCTGGATGTCTTCTAGTTCCTTGTGCATATCATCAAATCTTTGTTTTGTCAAGCTAATTCTGTTTTTCAGCTTTATTATCAAGAACATAAATTATATGGTTCAAACAAGACCAAGCAGACTAATGGAGATTTCTGATTTGGGGATATATGATAAATAGCATTTACCCTATGTCCTAATTAGAATAGATTATTACATACTATCATACATTTTTGTCAAATGTAACTTGATTTTTTAATGAGAAAATGTGAAAAAAGTGTTAATAACTTACCTATTTATTTAGGAAGAATTAAATAGAGGTAAACTTAAAATTTCATTTTACCCTCTTTAAATGTGAACACCAGCAGAATATGTTCTTGCAGACACATAGTTCTTGTTTTAAAAATTTAGAACTAGATTACCACTATTAAAATAAACCTGTTAGTATATTTATCAGTGGTTCTAGGGTAGAAGAAACCTTTGATTTGGTATTTCTGATAGTTCATCTCTGACAGTATTATGTTCATCTGTGTCTGCTCAGTTGTGTATGATTTTCATTACTCATTTGTATTTTATCTTAACTTGACAGAATCTTAGTATCCATTGGTGAATCATTTGGGGTGAGTATTTTTCTATCAAATACAGTGACATGCACTAGAAATGGAAAATTTCTTTAATTTGAATTTATAAATGCTGTTAATAAAATACCTCATCTAGTCATGTTTTACAGAATTTAGAATATATATTTATATCAGATTTATTTTCAAATAAAATGTTTTCTAAATATTCCTTTGAGATTATGTAATATACATATATGTGTGTATATATACATCCATGTATAAATACACACATATGTATATATATGTAAATATATATCTATACATATGAAAGCATAATGTGCAAATGGACCTGATGGCCAAATAACCGGTCGCTGTGGTACACACTGACCACCAGGGGCAGACGCTCAACACAGGAGCTGGCCCAGCCCATAGGGCCTGGTTGTCCAATCGGAACCTTCTGACCAACCTATGGGGAATGGGAACCAAGGAGTGGTGGCAGATGTGGGCAGTGCCAGGCCAAGGCAGGTGTGAGTAGGAACCCAATTACCCCTCCGGTCATCCCACACACATAGAGGGTGACCGGCGGCAGGAGACAGGGCTGGCAAGTGGGCGGGAATGGCCAACCTCTTGGTCCCTCATCCTGGTTGGCAGGCTCTGATCACCTGATGGGGAACAGAGAACCAGGGGTGGGTGGTGGCCGATGGGGATGGTGCCAGGCCAAAGCAGGTGCTAACAGGGCCCCAATAGCCCCTCCTCCCCCAAGTCTCCCCACACACAGAAAGCAACTGGCTGCGGAGGGCAGGCTAGCTGCCAGCAGCTGGGGAAGATCTGCCCGGATCGGATCGCAGGCCAGGCCTACGGACCCTACCCGTGCACAAATTTCAAATACCAGGCCTCATATATATGTATGAGAGAGAGAGAGTAAACACATTTAAAATTCATTAATTATGAGTATGATTTAAATAAGATACTCCAAAATGTAACCTCCATATCCAAATGTCACCAACCAGTCTTCTTCTTCTATACATATATACACTTTTGCTTGACCTTCCTCTCAGACTTCTAGGATATTTTGCTTGACCTTCCTCTCAGACTTCTAGGATATTTTGCTTGATCTTCCTCTCAGACTTCTAGGATATTCTTTCTCTAAGAAATGGATTAGGCCTTAGTTACATGACACTCTGCCACAGTGTAAATAGTAAGGTATATAATGGTCTTTGTTCCTGAGGGATCCCAGGGAAAGCTTAGCTTTGAAAGTTAATCTAGAATGGGAATCTACTACTCTAGTTCGCCTTGCATTAACATCGCTAATTCAGCAGTCCTATATTCAGTGTGCTTTACTATTACTGTTTTACCACTGCCATTTTTCTTACCTTTATTATTTATTTATTGCTGAATAACAAATCACACCCACACTTAGTAACTTAAACATTTTTTCTCTCGGGTTTTTGTGGTTTCAGTAATCCAAGAGTGGCTTAGCGGGGTCCAGGGCTTGTCTTCATAAGGCTGCAGCCAGTATGTCAGCTGGGGCTGCAGTTATCTCAAGGCTCAAATGGAGGAGGATTTCTTGCAGATGCACTTGTATGGCTGCTGGCTGGTCCTTTTTTTTTTTTTAATATATTTTATTGATTTTTCAGAGAGAAAGGGAGAGGAATAGAAAGTTAGAAACCTCGATGAGAGAGAAACATTGATCAGCTGCCTCCTTCACGCCCCCTACTGGGGATGTGCCCAAAACCAATGCACATGCCCTTGACCAGAATCAAACCTGGGACCTCCCAGTCCGCAGGCCGACGCTCTATCCACTGAGCCAAACAGGTTTTGGCTGGCTGGTCCTTCTTGACGGCTATCTGCCCAAGCGACCCGCTCCCTGCCACCGAGGCTTTTCATGGGACTACTCACTGCTCACAACATAGCAACTTGCTTCCCCCAGAGCAAAAATTTCAGAGAGGGAGGAAGGAAAGGCAGATAACGAGTAAGATGGAAGTCACAGTCTTTGGGTCACTAACATTGGAAGTGACATTCCATCACTTTTGCCATATTATTTTTGTCAAAAGCAAGACAACACTAAATCCAGCCCATACTCAGGAGGTTCACACAAGGTGTAAACAGTAGGAGATGGGAATTAGTAAGAGCCATTCTGCCTGCCATTCTTCCCCAAATGAAATAACTAGAGAAAGATTAAAAGTTTGTACACCAAAAGACCAGGTGTTAAAACGTATGTTACAAATAGCTCAAGGTAGGGACAGCTCTCAGACTTCACAAAGGACAAACACATAAGTAGGCTTGGATCTGGATATCTATAGAGTAGTGGTATGCAAACTTTCCTGCTTGCCATAACCTTTAAGAGACCTGAGAAAATGTTACTATATGCACTTCCATATTTTAAAGCTGATAACTAAAATTCTTATAAATTTAATAAGTGGGCTGAAATTAGTTTCTTTCATATATATATGCTCTAAATGTATTTTGCATTAAAACCTGTTTTTATGTTTGATTTTTGGAAAATAAAACATATTCAGCAAAGTTAATCCTCACTTCAAATCAATTAGTCAAATCAGATTTAATTTTTTTTCACTATTTTTTTCTTTTCTAAAATTTATTGGAGTGACACTGGGTTAACAAAATTATACAGGTTTCACGTGAACAATTCCACAACACATCATCTGTAAACTGTATTGTGTTCACCCCAAATCAAGTCTCCTTCCATCACCATTCAGATTTCATTTCTATCAGAAAGTCTGACTTTTTTAGTTCAAATGAACATGTTCATACACATCCCTGAGAGAATCATCTCACTCTGGTTCAAAAATAGATAACAAAATGTTTTCACATGTTTCTCCCTTGGATAAGATAAAGTATACCCCTTTGGTATTTCTTCCAAAACTTTTACTTTGCTGTGACAAGATTCTCCCTCAGGATATCTCTCTCAAACCATCTTCAATAATACTAGATGAACTCAAATTTTTAAGTCTTTTTGTTGTTGTTAATCCTTATCTGAGGATATTTTTCCCATTGACTTTTAGAGAGAGTAGAAGGGAGGAGGGGAGGAGGAGAGAGAGAAAAAGGAAGATCAGTGTGAGAGAGGCACATCAATTGGTTGTCTCCCACATGCTCCCTCACCCAGGCAGGGATCAAACCTACAACCCAGGTACATGCCCTTGACTGAAAATCGAACCCACGACCCTTTGGTGCATGGGCCGATCCTCTAACCACTGAGAACATTGGCCTGGCCTTAAGTCTTTTTTGTTATTTGATTTGTTATTTAAAAAATTTTATGATTTAGCAGCATTTTAACAAATCTTGTATCAATGATGGCTTAAAATATATAAACTATATGACTTGTCAACATAATACTCATAAAGTGAGTCCAAAATTATTATTACTGGACACTTCATTAAATTCTCATGATGTTCTCTCTGGTTATGGTATGGCTTTAAAAAAAAAATTATCAAAAGCAGGGTTCCAGAAAGCTGTCCCTGGGAAGAGGAAAAAGAGAAAAGGGAAACCAAGAGAAAGAGGAAACGTTGGTTTGGTATGTGTCTTCTGAAATTGAGGAACCAGGACTTTTAGAGCAATAATCAGACAGGAAGATTTAAAAAAGGGGAGTAATTAATTGGGCACATAGTTATTCTGATTTTGAGATTTTTCATGTCTTATTTGACCCAGTAAAGCAGAAAATTAAAATGCAGATATTCTGCCTGATTTTTTATTTTTTAACACACCTCAAACTACAGGCTGGCTAACTACAAAATGCTGACATTAAAAAATTTAATAAGGAATTCTGTAATTTATAGACTTCTGAGAAGTTCCAGAAAATAAATCAGATGGTGTGTAACAGTGACCGTGTGCTCAAAAGAAGTGCAGAAGGAAGCAACCCTCCTAAACCACTGAAAAAGCTACGCTTTGATATTGAAGGATCAGATGAAGCCGATGGAAGGTAGGAACAGTTTTAGAATGTTTTTCAGTTAGCTGAGCTGGTCATCTGGAGAACCAAAGTATCAGCTCTGCTTTTTGACTTCCATCAATCCCTTTCATGCCGATTTTATTTGGAAATTGTGAGGATTGCATAAAATAATAGATATACTGCATCCCAGAGTTAAAAGCACCTTATAAATAAACCATATGCCGTCTACTGAAATATACTAAAAATATCAGATGTTTAAAACTGAAAAATTTATAAAATATTGATTAAATTGTGTTACTTTTGATTAACATTATATGTTAAAATGCTTATTCTTAAAAAATATTAGCTACCTTGTTTTATAAGAACCACTGAAAAACTGTATAAGATCATAAATTTGTGATATTCATATTTTAGATAGTTTGTTTATAAACATTTGAAATTAAAAGCTCCTCGCTAAAATAAGAATATAAAATAAGTCATGGAAAGCACCATAGTTACTGGAAATTTGAGTTTTCAATTTATACATATATACATAAAATATTTTGCATTTTTTTCATCTGCAGTAAACATCTCCCAGGAGAATCCAAATTTCAACAGAAACTGGCAGAAATGAGTAAGTATTTATTTCACTTTATGTAAATGAAATTCTTTACATTACAAAAACACTTTTCATGTTAGAAAAGAATAAATACATATAATTCCTTCAGTTAGTGGACTTGCTCATGTATTTAAAACATAATTTAATCAAGAATGTATTATTTACCTACACAAACATTTACAATTTAAATGTCTGATGCAAATAAAGATCATCTTGACCCTTTCTAAAATACTTTGTTCAGGAAGACTAAGAAATGAAACTGCATCTTCAACATGGATGGGTAGGAGATAGTTCAGTTCAGCAGGGACTGAGGAACTCTTAAGAGTGTTGGCTACAGAGAAAGGTCTTATAAACTTAGGATATATAAAATCATAACCCCTACTTACACAATAATTTTCTATTCTATTATTGAACTTTCCTAACTTACAAGTTTTCAAACTTAATTTAAAACAAGTTTTCCATTACTTGAAATCAGAATTTTGATAAAGACCATCGCCTGATCACTTTCTAAGTTATACAGTAACATAAATTTGAAAGGTTAAGGCAAATGGAGTTCTATCTAAGTTATTCTAAAAGGATTAACCCAAGTACAGTAGATGGAAAGCACATTTGGAAAAGATAAATGTATGCTAACTACTACTGGGTTGTCTTAGAGAGAGACATTTGGTGTATTAAAGCTTAAATATACCAAAAGTTTAAAATTTTTTACTTTGTATGTAATAGATAGATAGATATACATATTATACATTGGATTTTATATTGACTAATGTACTCCTATTTTTACTTTGAAATAATTGTGGCTTTTCCATTTCAATACATGAAAATAAAAATAAAGCTTATAACCAAAATCAGGCCTTGAAAACATGTGGAAGCACTATGGAGCCCTCAAATATGCATTTAAAAGGAAGCAAGCAAAAAGCTTATATATGTTTAGAAAAGAGTTCAGTTGCTATAGTCAGTACATTTCCTGATGATCCACTTAGCTATGTTGGTGAATTCCCTCTGACAGATTGAAATTTAGGGATTTATGCAGCTGGAAAATTGGGGAGAAGCAGCAGGAGTTTTAACTGGTAAAGCTAAGGAATTATCCAGGCTCCTTTTCAGCTTTCCTTAAATAACTGCACTCAAAAAAAAAAACATCATCAAACAATACTAGATGAGTTAGAGTGGAAGGACCAGCAGGAGAAACTTAGAATTGCTGTTTTCTTTCTTTTCCAAGTGTAAATATTCTTTGTGCTTCTTTATTAAATACTAGAGGCCCAGTGCATGAAATTCATGCTCTCAGGGGCCAAGGAGGGGGGGATCCCCTCAGTCCGGCCTATACCCTCTCACAGTCTGGGAGCTCTTGGGGATGTCCGTCTGCTGCTGAGGCAGGAGAGGCTTCCACCACTGCCACTGAGCTCGCCAGCTGTGAGCCAGCTTCTGGCTGAGTGGTGCTTCTTCTGTGGGAGCACACTGACCACTAGGGGGCAGCTCCTGCACTTAGCGTCAGCTCCCTGGTGGCCAATGTGCATCATAGCGACCGGTTGTTCTGCCATTCCGTCAATTTGCATATTAGCCTTTATTATACAGGATTCTTTGTGCTTCTTTATGAAAAGCTCCTGTCTACCACTAAAATCAAATTAAGAATTTTGAAATAATTTAAAAGAAATATCTGACTGCTATCAGAGGGAAGGGAGTTTCTGAGGCTGGGTGAAAAGGTAAAGGGATTAAGCAAAAAACAAACAAACATTAAAAACTCATGGACACTGAGGACAGCATGGTGATTGCCAAAGGGAAAGGAGGCTGGAGAAGGTATAAGAGATTAAAGGGAGATAAATGAGGATGGAAGGACACTTGACGTGGGGTGGTAAACACACAATACAATATACAGATAATGTATTACAGAATTTTACACCTGAAACATTTGTTAATTTTATTAACCTATGTCACCCCAGTAAATTGAACAAAAAAAGGAATGTTGTTTTTGTCTATGATGTAATTAATAATGTATTTTGTAAATGTCCATTTCTACAACTCGACTGATTTAGTTTAAGCATAACATAAATGGCAACCCTTTGCCAACTTATCTGGCACCAGCAGTGCCATTAATAGTTCTTTATTTTTTTCCCAGCATCTACTCGAACACGAATGCAAAAGCAGAAAATGAATGATAACATAGATATCTCAAACAGGGAAGCCAAGTGAGGATTTCGTGACTTTGGTGGGTACTGTGTTCACCTCTGGCTCTTACAGAGCTGACTGTGTAACTCTCCCAGGTTCTGTTTACGGCCACATTTATTACATATCTTCTGCTCTTTTTATAGATATAAAATGTTCAGGTGCACATTGAATATTTGTGCAGGCAATTTCTAAGCCATTTGCAATTCTGTAATTAATAGAATATGCATTGTTATTGTACAAGATTGAAAATCTTGTATAAAATCTGCCATTTTAAAGTTGTAGCAGATATTTCTGTTTCCAAAGGATGCCTGGGAGTGGGAGTCCCAACAACCCATGCCTGTCTGAGTACTTTGTCTTTTCTTGTGGCATATGTGTGATGTTTGCTATTATTTTTATTAATTTATATTTATTTTTTTAATTTAACATGAACATCCTTAAAAATGTGTCTTGTCTTCCAAATGCAATTTGGCTGACTGCCCCAGTAACCCAAATGATCCTGAATTCTTCTTCTAAAACAGATATTAGAAACTATTAAAAAATTACTAATTTTTATACATTAGACTTTAGTTTACTAATGGAATCTGATGTACTGTGTTTTGTTTTATAAGTTTTAGCTTTTAAATACAAGCAAAAAGCAAACTATAAACATAGGATATTGTCATACTACTGATACAGATTTCATACCTCAGGACTTCTAAGAATTTGTTGATTCTTTACTTCATCCAATTCATGCTTTAAAATTAGGGTATTAATAGTGCTCTTGGTTATACCATTCAGATTACTGAATTCAGAAAGTATCCATCTAGTACATGGAAAATAAAGTGTTCAGCCATAGTTTTGCTGCAGAGGACCCTAATACAGTATATCCAAAGTGCACTTTCTAATGTTTCTGGGTCCTGAAGAATCAAAATTCAAAATAATTCTACTCCATAAAACAGATTGTTAAATTAGGAATCTTAATTTTTTTTTAAGAGATTAGTTTAATTACATCTCAGCAGTTATTCTGCCCTCCTAAATTTGGGAAGGGGTGTGTGTTCTCTTGAATGGTACATGTCTTCCTTGTATCTTTAGAGCTGGCCACTGTCTATTTATCTTTTTTTTTTTTAACATCAGATGGTCTAACACTGGCACATTCACAGCCACATTATTTCTAGTTCAAAATTTCAAGGACATATTCAAAGGCCTTTGGGTTAGGCATTAATGTTTCTAATTTTTTGCAAAAATTTCAAAATAGCTACATTGTAAAAGAGGTGCTTTCTCTCCTGGCACCTAAAGGTGTGTTTGAACTATCTTGTGTGATTAACTTATTTAGAGATGGTATAATTTAAAATAGATGGTATTTAAGGTAGCATTAACTAGCTTTTAGAAAAATCACTTTTGTCTAAACTCTTTCTAAAAAGAAGTCTGTGCTGTTTGTTAGAAAACAAAATTTTATTTTATGCTCAATTAAGTTTCAAACTTTTATTTTTACAGTTATCTTGATAACAAAGGCATTAGAATGCTTTACTCTATTCCCTCATTAATTTTTGCATGAATATCATACAAATCAGTTAGCTGTTAAGTCAGGGCTTACCATATTTCTGAGCCTTTTGCTAACAAACTCCCATTAGAAATAGTGCCAGAATTTTAGGAACTACAGAGATAGTGTATTGAGATTTCTTAAATAAGGCTTCAGATATTACTTCATTGCATTTTTTGTACTGGTTAAAACTGTACATTTAATATTGCTCTGTTACTATTTTCTACAATTAATAATTTGTCTATTTTAAAATAAATTAGTTGTTAAGAGTCTTAATGGTTTGTTGTGGTCTTTGTATTAATTGCACTAATGTTCTCTGATACAATAACTAAACTCTCTACTAGTATCTCATCTGTTCTTAGCCTTTAGTGGGTTTTATATGCTGATGATCCCTAAATTTACTTCTCTAGTCCTGACCTCTACACAAAAGTCAAAGTTCTCATTGCCAATAGAACTCTTCATTCTTACTTCTCCCCACTCTCAACTTCTCAAAGTATAAACCAAAATCAAACAAAAATACCTTGTTTCTGTCATAGTCTTTCCCATTTTACTAAACACTTGCTTGAGCAAAAAACCTAAGAGTCCTCTATTAATTCCTGTCTGGACCACCGTTAAAGATTTCTAATGTTTTTCTCTCTCTCTAAAGACAACCCAGACAAACCAGGTCTCAATGTTTCCTCTTTCTTTTTTACCTTTCAACTCCACAAAGAGCAAAAATGATCCCTTTAAAATGTAAATTGATTTTCATTGCTACCCTACTTGAAGTATTCACACTCCTTATCTTGGCCTATGAAGTGGCCCCTACCTCCTTCTCCATCCTCACCTCTCTTTCTGCTTGCTTCATGTGCTTTAGCCACACTGATCATTCTCTAATGACGCCAAACCTGTCCCTACAGCTCAGGCTTTTATGTTTGCTAATTCCTTCTGTCTCTGGATGCTCTTTCCCTAGAATTTTGCCATTCAGTACTCAGTTCAGAGGATCTGTTTGACCATCCAAATATGTAGAAGCAAATAATATTCTCTTCCTCCTTTCAGATGCCATGTATGTACTATATTCCAATTATAGTTGTAAATGTGATGATAAAACAGTTAATAAAAAAAACTAAAATACCATCTTTGTGGAACTTTCATTCTATTTCTAGTTTTGGGGAAAGACGGCAAGTGAATAAATAAATGCAGAATATATTATACTAGAGGCCCAGTGCATGAAATTCATGCATGGGGGCATGGCGGGGGGGGGGGTGTCCCTCAGCCCAGCCTGCACCCTCTCCAATCTGGGACCCCTCGAGGGATGTCTGACTACCCATTTAGGCCCGATCCTGGTGGTTGTGCCCCCCCACTCAAACAGGTTTGATGGATGTGGGGCCGGCCAGGTCTGGGTGTCACCCAGTGGGGGTGGGGTAGGCCAGGTCTGAGTCTGCATTTTTGAAACATATGCGGATGGTGGGCAACGCCTGACTCTAGGTCCCATGGCATGACCAGATTCTGACAGGAGGGAAATTTTCATATATATTTTACTAATTTTCTTTCACCTCTGACACTTCTATTATAAAGAAAGGGAAAATAGCAATATTAAAATATTTCCTCTTATTAATTTCCTTTTAATGTGCACGAATTTCATGCATCGGGCCACTAGTCTAATATAAAGTTTATATGAAAAGCCTTTCCTCCCAAGCATCTTTTATGTATATAACAAACCCACAATTCTTTATCTGCAATTCTGAAATCCAAAATGCTTTAGAAAAGAAATACAATTCCTCAAAAAGAGGGTGGAGCTCTGGCTGTGGTTGCTAAGTGGTTAGAGCATTGCCTGCTCGCTGAAGGATCATGGATTCAATTCCCAGTCAAGATCATGCACCTGGGTTGCTGTTTTCTCCCCATCCCCAGTTGGGCATGTGGGGAAGGAAGGCAACCAGTCTATGTGTCTCTTCCATCAATGTTTCTCTTTTTCTCCTCTCTCTCCCTCCTCAACCTCCCTCCTACTCTCTGAAAAGTAAAGGAAAAAATATCCTCAGGTGAGGATTCAAAACAAAACATGGTGGACTATTTGTTCCTGAAGGAAGAAAGGCAAATAAAGAGGTTAAAGCAGGAAAACCAGCAAGCATACTTGAAAGGACTATATTTATGCTGTATGGAGATCTTACATTAACTGCAGTTCTTAGGTTAAGGCAAAACCAAACAATCTTTATGACACTAAAATTTTTTAATCTAGATAATAAAAATTGATCACTTCTGGCAATTTATTATTCTAGAAATTAAAGTTCTTTATTAAAAAAATGTTCAAATTCATATACTTATTTTCATCAGTTTCCCAGTGCAGATGTTTGGGGAGGGGGCCACAGCCATCTACATGCTAGTTCTGTTACCATCTGCATGAATTCATAGAAACTTGCCTGTAGAAGTATATTTTTGTTCCTCATTTTTGGGCTAGATAGTGTACCCAGCATTGGGTAGGTAACACTGTATAATATTTGAATGGAATTAAAACAGGCTTTTTACATATGGAGCTGGGATAGTGATCTGTTCTTATAAATCCTTGTTTGTATCCATTATTTTTGGACTATACTTATATATTAGTATTGATATATATGATAATGGTAGTTTAATATGAATGTTAAATTTATTCCACAGAACAACATCAGTTACTTCCTGAATAGAAAATGTTGGGATTTTAACTGAATTTAGTAAAATAAAATCAGTATGATTTATGTTTTTATGCTTTGGCAAAGACTGAATTAAAAATAACAGTAAGGTATCATTTTTCCTTTATTTTTACAATTCTCCCCACCTATTAGTTGTAATAATAGGAGGGGGTGTATAATAAGAGACAGAACTGTATAGTTTGTAGTTGCTTCCTTTTCATTACTGGTCAAGAATTCTGTCTCTAAATAAAACTCACCAGGTTATGGTTCAGATTGACTGGCAGTTTCTTCCAGTCTCAACTGAAGAACATTAACCTTTACTTTTAAAAAAGCATTGATTTGTATTTCATGAACATCAGCAGATGAGGATACTACTTTATTCCTGTAAAATATTAACTTTTCTCTGTAAGTTAGAGTAAAATTATTTTGGAAGCATTAAAACATTGAACTTCCTCATGTAAACAGAATAGAAACAAAAACTTAAGGATAGGAAATCTAAGATGAACTTAAATAAAGGGAAGGATCCATTCATTCTGATGTAGTGTTATTATGAAAATGTAACTTTTCTCTCTCAAATCCCAAACTGAACAGTAGTGTTTCTGAGACTTCATCCTCGAAGATCAGAGAGAAGCATATTTTGTTTGTTTGTTTGTTTTCAGAGAGATGTATCCACTGGACTCATATGTCATCTTTCAAATGTCTAAAATTAGTCCTTACTGTTTGGACTTGGGGATTTTAAGGGCTCTCATCCTTGGCTAAAAACATCAAAAATACTTTTGGTTACATTTTTTTTAAATATATTTTATTGACTTTTTACAGAGAGGAAGGGAGAGAGATAGAAAGTCAGAAACATCAATGAGAGAGAGACATCGATCAGCTGCCTCCTGCACGCCCCACAGTGGAGATGTGCCCGCAAGCAAGGTACATGCCCCCTACCGGAATCAAACTTGGTACCTTTCAGTCCGCAAGCTGACGCTCTATCCACTGAGCCAAACCGGTCTCAGCACATATTTTTTAATATACTGAATCAGAATTCTTGAATCTATATTTTGAAAAAGTCCTATGGCATAGATTATTCTGTTGTACCCAAAGATAAGAAAAATGGAGCTATACAGCAGTGCAGATCTAACATAACAACTGTAGAAAGAAAACTTGGATACAAATTCACCTGGTCCTCATTAATAACTTGTACACTGGTAATATGGCTAATTCATTGTGGAGTTTGGGTCCATTTTGCATCCTTAAATAAACTTACCTGTTCGTTTTGTCCTAATTTTTACATGAAATGAGTTCATAAAAGAAAAAGGCAGCAAGGTGCTTCAGGAAGACCCTATCAGACTGCATGAAAGAGGAAAAGGCTTTGGAAGACACTATGAAGGTTTTGGTCAGTTACAGTGAGCATAGGAGGAAAAGTCAGACATGAAGACAGGGGTTGTCCAACTGGGAGAACTGACAGCTTTAGGTAATTTCCAGATCTGCATATTTCTTCCCTGTATAATAGCAAATCTACCAAAAAGTGAGGGGGAAAGGCTATATGGTAGATTTAAAATAACAAATAACTGAATGAGACTATATAATTCCAGAAACAGGATTGTAATTTAGAACTAGAGGCATCCAGATTACTTGGTATCTACAAGATAAGGTGTACAAAGATGGATAAACAAAGAACTAAGGATTCTTATGTGACCTCACCAATAAAGAACAGCCAGTTGTTTATAACCATTTCTTTTAAGTGGACTTCAATATGCTACCTTATTTAAGTAACTGCTTTAAAAAGTATTATATGGATTTATATACATCTAAGGCATAAGGTTGATGCAATTTTGCCGCTTCTTAGGAATTAAAACCACATCCTTCTATATAATAAAGAGGTATTATGCAAATTAACCCTCATGCCCTCACAAGATGACTGCCTATGACCAGGCTGGCGGGGGATTAGTGAAGGACGACCAATCGACTGAACAAGCAGGCTGCATTGGGTGACCAGACCAGCAGGGGGTTAGTGAGGGACAACCAATCAACTGAACAAGCAGGCTGCATGGGGCAACCAGGCCAGCAAGAGGGTTAGTGAGGGCCCACCAAATGACTGAATAAGTAGGCTGCATGGGGCAACTAGACTGGTGGGGGGGCCAACATGGGGCACAGTTGGGGGCAACAAGGCCATCAGGGGTGGGCAGTAAGAGGTGACCAGGCCAACGGGAGGGGAAGGGGCAGTTAGGGGTGACCAGGGGCAGTTGGGGGCAATCAGGCTGGCATAGGGGACAGTTGGGGGTGATTAGGCTGGCAGGGGGGGAAGTGAGGAGCAACTGGGCTGGTGGGGGGCAGTTGGGGTGACCAGGCTGGCAAGGAGGGGCTAGTTAGGGGTGACCTGGCCAGCAGTGGGAGATAGGGGTGACCAGGCTGGCAAGGGGGCAGTTAGGGGTGATCAGGCCGGCGGGGGGCGAGGGGGGCCGTGAGGGGTGACCAGGCAGGCATGTAGGTGAGCGATTAGGAGCCAGCAGTCCAGGATTGTGAGAGGGATGTCCAACTGCCTAAGATTGGGCCTAAACCGGCAGTGGGACATCCCCTGAGGGGTCCCAGATTAGAGAGAGAGCAGGTTGGGCTGAGGGGAATCCCCCCTTCCCTGTGCATGAATTTCACGCACCAGGCCTCCAGTGTGGATATAAAATACAGCATAGGGAATATAGTCAATAATATTGTAATAATTATGTATGTACGAAAGGCTGATGCATGAAAATTCATGCACTGGAGGTGGGGTCCCTCAGCCCAGCCTGCCCCCTCTCACAGTCGGGCAGCCCTCAGGGGCAGGAGGGAACTTGGCAATCAGGAGAAGGTGACACCTCTATCATGCCTCTGCTGCTGCCACTGCTGGCAGCATGAGCCTTGGCCAGCCCTGGTTACCTGAGCCTTGGGTGGCCCTAAGCAGCTGGGCATCTGCCATCCGAGGCTTCCCTATGCCTCAGGCCCACACCACGCACCTGTCATTTCCTCCCTCCCCCCATGAGGCTGAAAGAACGGGGGGACTCCGGTGGGGTGAGGGGACTGGGTGCAGCCATCTTGTGGCTATGGGTGCCGCCATCTTTGTGATGGTGTGATGGTTAATTTGCATATTCCCTCTTTATTAGGTAGGATAGTGCCAGGTGGGTACTAGAAATATAGAGGGAACACTTTGTAAAGTACATGATTATTTAACTACTATGCTGTACACTTGAAACTAATACAAAACAATATTGAATAGAAACTATTTGAAAAAATTTTAAATAAATTAAAAAAAACACATCTGTTCTATTTTATTCAAATAAGCACTTTATTATCAAATAGTTCAGGTTTCTAGTTCCAAGAGTTTTCTTTACATAATATCATATTGTGAAATATAATAGGAGGATCTGATACTATCCTGTATCTCATTCCAGTTTTTATTTTAGTTAGGTAACTTGTTTTGATCTAAAAAGTGTAAATTTATCTCATTCTTCCTAATGCTGTATATGAAATGTAAGTTTTAGTGCCTTTTCAGCTGGTATTTTATAATTAGAATGTGCCAGGTTAAGAAACCTGATTTAAAGGAACATAAAAGACATTTATAAGAAAAACATAAACATTTTTATATACAGAGGCAAATCTCTCAACACAAAAGCAAAGGGCATTTTGCAATTATGTAAGGCAGGTGAGCCCAGAAATAACATTCAAAGATAGTACTTCATATTCAATAATCCCATAAGTGAAATCAATGATTCAGAGTAAATAGAAAATTAAAGTTAGCCCTTAGGCCTTTGACAATTTATTTGCCAAGGCCTTTTGTGAATTCTAACTAATGCTCTACATTAGCCACTATTTCTCAGAACGATGCAGCTGAAGACTATGAACCTTGATTCATGCTATTTTAAATTTATTTTTGTACAACTTATTCCTTCATCCATTATCCCACAAAAAAAGCTATTATCAGGGCATACTTAACATTTATAATAAATTAATTGTGTGCCTACTGTATGCAAGGCTGGATGCTGAAAATGGTGAAGGTGACAGCATTCCTTGTCATGCAATATCAGCCTGTTGAAGAACAGAACATTCGGCCAGACTAGCATATACTTCGACCAATATGCCAAGAGTGTCCAACTTAAATGATTCAAAAGAGGAAATGGTAAATATAATAAGACATTTTAATTGTTTTCCCTGGAGCTTATCACATCTGATCAGAGGATTTAATGCCTTTTATATCAACTCTGGATTTCAGCAGATGGGGAAGACTGACCCCACCATCCCTCTTTTGACAGAATAAGTATTCAGCCAAATGTAGCTCATCATTAATACTATTCTCTGTCTTTTAAAGGAAAGACAGGAATGCTAAAAATGTTTTCCTGCAGGTGAGGATCAATTTTTAAAGGCTCCAACTCTGCTTGCTTTGCTGATAAAGTTCTTCAGGAGATCATGGTCCATTTCTGCAAAGCCTGAAGTTTGTGTTACTACAGTCAAATGGTTTACACAAAACCTGAAGCAGAATTCTTCCAAATCCTAGAAACAACAAAAAATATTTTAACAAATTTATATTTTCCAATGTAATGCAGCATAGAATGAAAACACACAAGCAATGAAAAAGGATTTGATAGTCAATAGGAAGACATTGGTATGGCAATCTCTAAAGAATAATTATAAAACTATAGTGCTAATATGAATCTATGGTTGTAAAAATGTAAATGACATAGTAAACATTCAGATTCCTCCACACCAGCCAATACCAGAAATAGGCACCTACATGTCTGAATTCTGTACCTTTCACACTGAGAGTACTAGTATTTGTACTATTCATTCCACTTTCAGAATTTGTTAAAAGTATGACACTCCTCTTTTACTCCTCTCTTCCCCTAGGGCAGAGGTGGGGAGCATCCGGCCCATGGGCCTTATAAAGTCCACAAAATCATTCCATCTGGCCTTGCCAAGCTATTAGGAGTGAGTTAATTAAATGTTTAACCAAATATAGCAGGTTAATTTTTAAGTTGATAATTTTGTATAGTCCACCAATTATGTTAGAAATATCTAAATGGCCCTTGGCAAAAAAAAAAAAAAAGATTCCCCATCCTTTTGTTTATTGTCTATATTATTTTGAATATAATCCAAAGAGAATATAAAAGAGGAGTGTCATACTTGTAACAAATACTGAAAGATGGGATGATTGTTCCATCTGACCCTGATTACCTTCAGTAATCTTAACTGGGAAAATAAAGAAATCATGACTTTCTCTCTCCTAAAACAGTGGTCAGCAAACTGCAGCTCGTGAGCTGAGATTTGCCACTCCATTGACTAATGAGTTTGCTGACCACTGTTCTAAAAGAAACTCCTCAGATTGGTATTTCTGCCTTACTATAATTCACTCTGGGCCAATGAATAGTCCTATAGTACTTCTCTTGATCAGATTTGAAACGAGACAGAATGAAGATGGCTGGACGCTTTTTTGGCCTCAAATTAGAGCTACCATGAAGCCAGCTGGCAGAGACTCCAGTCGCCTTTGACCCTGGGCTATGCTGCTGTCTTAACCAGGACAAGGTGCTACCAGGTAGAAGTCAACCCAAAAGTTTTTGCTGTATTAGCTGAAACTGATTTATTTTAAAAGCCCCAAATAATGTCCAAGCAATCACATATATACATTACACATGTAAATTATAGCAGATGCTGGAGATGAAAACATAGGAAAAAATTCGCAGTACTAATAGCCATGCCAATCAAATTCACAGTATGTTTTAAGTAAAGAAACAAACTACATGAAGAAAAACTATCCATTTCACCCCTAAACAGCTATGTAGGCTGCTGGGGTCCCAATGGCAATATGACATATCTAAGTCCCTGGTAAACCCTAAGTGATAGAACAGCCAAAAACCCCTACACACACCTCAGTATCAGAACATGCGGCTATACATAAAAATATGTTTCATTAATATAGTATACTGAACATACCAACATCCATGTGAAATTATGGATTCTTAAATTTTTAGAAATGACATTTTTGTCACTGAATTGAAGCAAGACAGTAAATACTATTCTTTATGAAAACCTATATTTTAAGTATAAATATGGTCTACTTTACTGTTTGTCTCTTACGTAATGTAGGTACAAAAATTAGTTAGATGGGCTATAGTAAAATATAGTGCCTTCATAGGCAAAGCTCAAAGTCATTAAAGAAACATTTCTTGATATGTGTCAGGCACTATCCTAAGCACTAAGGATTTGGTTGTGAGTAAAGCAAAGTCATGGCCATTCTTCAAGGAGCTTACTTTCTAGAAAACAGAGGGCTGGAAGGTTTAACCATACAAATAATTCACGTAAGTAGGGAATATGAAAAAGTCCTGGAAATTAAACCTAGTTCAGATGGAAACACTATACATCCACCATATTGCCTTGTGAAGTAGCTCACCAGAGTCCAGTATTATCACCAGGTTTTTAACAAACTACAAAAAGCACATTGATTTTTTCTATTTTTTTTGCCAGAAAGCATTTTGCATGTTGTAAGTACCCATTAAAGCATTACCTGGATGCAAGACAAACATTCACTATGCTTTTAAATGTATGTTTCTAGCTAGATGAGATTTTTTAAAACATTAAGTAAAACAAACAAACAAAAAAACACAGTAATGTTTAGAGATATACATAATGTAATCTAGGAAAAGATAAGAAGGAACTGTGTGAAAAAATTATGTTCTCTGTTCATTTCCTTCCTTATCCTTTTTTATTTTTCAAATTTTCTTTACTAAGCATATTATTATTTATATAAGCATAAGAAAGGTTAAAACCTTTTTTCCACCCACCACTAAAATGTGGCCCCCCCCTCTTTTTTTAACCAAAAGAGAGGATATCCTTATAACAAAAGGAAATCAACTCCAAGAAGTATAGCCTGTTTCCTAAAGATTTAACTCTAACACAGGTTTTCTTTCCTTTCTTTATTATCAAAACAATACATGGTCACTGCACAAAGTTCAGAAAAAAACAAAGATAAGGAAATGAAAGTCATCCATAAACCTACCATCTAAAGATAACCACTGACAATATTTTTCAGTCTTTTCTCTTCATAGATAATGAAAAAAAGTCTTTTTAAATTGAGCTATTTATGCTTTTTTAAAAAATGAAAATGGGACCATAGTTTTTCAGTTAATGATATATCTTGAATAGCTGCATGGTTTCATATTAATATTCTATATAATTTAAACAGTTCTCTAGGGTTCACAATGACTTTTTCTAATTTTTCAAAATTATAAACAATTCTGCAATAAACATCTTTTAAGTTAATCTTTGTCCAAACCCATGATTACTTCCTTAAGACAGATTTCTTAATATGAATTTCTTAAAGAATTATATCGGTAGAGTTTTTAATACATATATACCAAACTGTGCCCCAGAATCATTGTACCAGTTTGCACTTTCATCAGCAGTTTAGGACAGCCATTGTTCTGAGCTGTAGTATTTCTAAAAATATATTTCCTGGTATGACAAATGTTTTTATTTATATTTTTAATTTGTTCATAAATCTATATGGTTCATTTTTTCAGTCAAATCGCTCATATTATCTTCATTTTTAAGAACTATACATTATGGTAAACTTGCTTTATCATACGTTGCAAAAAATTTCCCAGCGTATTATTTACTTTTTAATTTTCCTTGTGGCATTTTTTGGTGTATAAGCATCTTTTATTTATTTTTTAATCAAATCCATCAATCCTTTCCTTTATGGCTTCCTGCCTTTGAGATCCACCTTAACGTTATATTCACTAATAGTTCTTCTGATATTTTATTGTATTTGTTTACATTAAGTATTTAACCTACTTAATGTAAAGATATGAAGTAGCGACTACCTATTTTTCTCCCAGAGGAAAACTAACTGAAAAAAATGCTTTTCTTACCTGAGCGTCATACTTCACAGCAGCAGAGAGCAGAGCAATGGCATTCTCCTCACAGATGCCTTGCTTGATAGTTTGCTGGCAGAGCTTTTTCAAACGATTTTCTCTATAAAATGTGGCCAAATCTAGCAATCCTGGTGGAAAGAGATGTTTTTTGGGGGGAGTGATTTCAAGCATCCTGATTTAAACTTACTCAACCCTTAAGATTTTGTTGACATTTTAAATATAATCCTTAGTGAAGGCTGTATAGATAGACTTGTGCTCTTACACTCTGAGTAGGTGGCTTCCCCTAAGAACATAGCTGAACTGAGCAAATACAATAGACAAAAAAGCAGCCATGGAAAAAATAAGATCAGTGAACAAGGCTTTAATATGTTTCCTAGAAATGCCCCTCTAATTATCTGTCTGCCTACATTACCAATGTCTACTCTAGGATCATTTCCATCAGCATACATACATGCTATAATAGCGCTCATCTCTTTTAAAAAAGAAAAAAAGAAAAACCTTTCATGGAGACATGTCTGCCTCTCATCACCCTCCCCTGTTTCTCTGCTCCTCTCTACAGCAAACCTCTAGGGGAGAGTCCTTTGCTTGCTGCCTCCATTTTCCAAGTTCCCATTCTCATCTCAAGCCATTCCAGGCATAATTCCATCCCCTCCACTCCTGACATTACACCTGGGATTGTCACTAAAGGCTGTCACAATGCCAAGTCCAAGGCTATTCTCCAGTTTCATTACTCAAGAATGACATAAAATTTCCTATGGCTGATGATTATCCCTTTCTTGAAATGCTTTGTTACTTGCTTGTGTTTTTCTTCTTTTTCATTAGTTACTCTTCAGTCTCTTGGCTAGACCTTTTTTTCCTGAGTTTGAAATGTGTTTTTTTTGTTTGTTTGTTTTGTTTTTTGTTTTTTGTTTTTTAATATATTTTATTGATTTTTTACAGAGAGGAAGGGAGAAAAATAGAAAGTCAGAAACATCAATGAGAAAGAGACATCCATCAGCCGCCTCCTGCACGCCCCACAGTGGAGATGTGCCCGCAACCAAGGCACATGCCCCCAACCGGAATCGAACCTGGGACCCTTCAGTCCGCAGGCCGATGCTCTATCCACTGAGCCAAACCGTTTGAGTGCCCCACGGTTCAATCCTCATATTCTTATTTCATTTAGTACCCTAATTCAGCGGTCACCAATCTTTCAGACCTCACAGACCACCCGTTGGTGACGGCTGCCCTAAGTGATTCCAGCCCAGTGGTTTCAAATGCCATTGTTTTATACCCCATAGGACACTATGAAGTGTTCCAGTCAAGGACATGGCCAGTTAGCATTTGAAAGACACTTGTAATGAGTTTCAGATACTACTTAAATCTTCAGAAAGAGCTAGAAATACTGTGTTATTGGTGAAATGAGTAGTGTTTAGGATATGTGGCTTGTTGGCTCTAAATATCATGAGGGTTCTTTTGCCTTTGCATGAATGGCATTCAAGCATCATGAGCTTAAGTAGTCCTATACCTGTGGGGCAGTACATTTGCTAAGTCTACATCCAGTCTTAGGCTGGTCAAAAGGTTAGCTAAACCCTGCTACTAGAATATTGTTATATCCACTTCAAGCTAACCTTCCAAGCAAGCTACGTTATAGAGGGACTAATGGACAGACAGCAGGGATTTCATCAACCTCACAACATTAACTGTTCTTGTTTGTGTCTGCTATTGAGTTTTGTATGTGTGGGAGAATTTGGTCAGAAACTTATTTTCATTGTAATATGACATACATTATCAAAGTTACGAATGAAAAGCCTGTGTCGCTGTCCACTCCTCCATCCTGCTACCTGTAATGCAAATGCAATCGTGGACCATGAGTACAGGGGCCACATATAGGAATGCCCTGCCCTGTATCCCTGTGTGAGAGAGAAAGACACTATCTTGTTTAAGCCACTTCTCCTCCTCCGCGCCCCCCCTGCCCCCCATTTTACAACCCTATGCTCAAAAACTCATACCAAGGAAAAAACTCAAGCTCCTCACCATGGCCTTCATGGTTAGGTATGATCTTGCCCAGCTTTCATCTTCTTAATTCCTCCCAGTATAAGTCTTGCTCAGTCCATTCCAACCATCCTGGCCTTCTCCCTCCTCATCCACATGCTAACTTTGTTCCTGTCTTAGACTTTTGCACTTACTGTTACCCATACTTAAAGTGCTCTTCCTTGGGTATCTGCATAGCCCACTCGTGACTCCCCAGGGCTCTGCTCAGTGCACTTCCCAACGGAGGCTTCTCATGACCCTCTTGACTGACCGCTTGCATTTATTGTTTAGGACTGGTCTCCCTCATCTGAACACAAGCCCCACAGGGGCAGGGCCTTGGTCTGTCTCGGCAGACACCCAAAGGAGCTGCAGCACACAGTAGGCATGGGCACTAAAATGTGGAAGGAAACTGTAAAACTTCAGAAATTAGACTTTTGTTTACCTGAGTAAAATTACATGCTAATCTGGTAAAAAATATATATATATGTTATTGACATGTATAAACATATCAAATGAATGTTTAAAAATTTGGGGATTAAACTCTCTTTAGTTCCTTACAGCTGTAAACTGAAACTTAGTATGTATTGAACTCTGCACCCATTAGGTACCCTGTGTTGCTTTTTTAATGTCAGGTGAGCACCCCTCACTCCTTTCAGGATGGGATGCACCAGACCACAGTGGTCTACCCCAAAGCCATCTGGGATGGAAATTCACAGATACAGAGACCAGCAGGGCTTATGATGTGGATTTTATCTGTTTTATAATGAAAACATCGTGAGGGTAGTAGATCTGATAGCTAAATGTTACGTACAATACTAACACATAGTAATTAAGAGTGGTACCCACTGCACAGTGATGGCAATTCATCTATCTCTTATCTATTCAGTCAAACACTGAATGATTAGCAACAAGGAAAAAGAGTTTGGGTTCAACACACAAAAAGAGAACTCCTTCTGCGATTATACTCACAGCGACATTCATTTAGGCTCCACAGAAATCACCTTGCCAAGTTACCCAGCAATTTGACAATTTCTTGGTAAAGTCTGATGGTAATTAATTACCTACTGCCTCCTCAGGGGGAAGGCTGATGCTATCTGTGTACAGGTATTCCAAGAAGGCTCGGTAAACAGGATATGAAAATTCACTCATTTCTACAATATCATCCTCACTGTCGTCCAACGAAGAACGAAAATGCTCACACCTGAAGGAAGAAAAGCATGTCAGGTCCTAGCTTCTGGGCAAGAGAAGTTAACACAAGGAGCACACCCTGTGGGGCTTAAAGCAGAAAAACCTAACAAGGAGAAGGGAAACACAATACTACACATGATACTCGCCAAGTTACACACCTCATGTCCCTGCCCTGGCCCCTCACTACCTCTGCTGACCAGTTTTCACCCATTAATTTAACAAGTTTGCAAATACAAACTCGCTGTGGGAGAGCTGCCCCTGCAGCCACTCTGGATGGAGACAGTCCTGCCTCCCTGAAAGTAACCAGACCATGTCCACTGAGCAGCATTTATGGAAGTCAGGTGAGTCTATTTTTGTAACCACTGAGTAATTTTGTTTCTTCACTCCCTGTTACGGCTTGAATCATCTCTCATAAAATTCACATAATGAAGTCCCAACATCAGAACATACAGTATCTGAAGAAAAGGTCTTTACAGAGGTAAGTTACCAAGTTAAAATGAGGTCATTAGAGTGGACTCTAATCCAATATGACTGGTGTCCTTATGAAAAAGAGGGAATCTGGACACAGGTGTATACACACATAGGGAAAACACCATGTGAAGACGAGTTATGTTGCCACAAGCCAAGGAATGCCAAAGATTGCCAGCAAATCACCAAAAGCCAGGAGACTGGTGGATCGGATTCTTCTTCACAGACCTCAAAAGGAACCCATCCTGGGAACACCTTGATCTTAACTCCTAGCCTCCACGACTGTGAGAGAATAAACTTATTGCTGAAGCCTAGTTTGTAGTACTTGTTACTGTAGCCCCGGGAAACTAACACCCACCCACACACACACACCCTTTATAAAAGTGAACAGATGTACAGCCTGACCTTACTGAGAGGTGAACTTGAGACTAAAATGCTATATTGAGCTTGTTATTTGTTGCATTGGGATTTAAGTATCTATTAGACAACATATTGGTTTTCAAAATCATGTGAAAAGAAAGAAGCCAGGCAGAAGTTTGTTCCATTTATATAAACTTCTAGAAAATGCTAACCAATCTATCTGACAGAAGATTGCCTGTCCCAGTGCCCAGGCACAAGGGATGTTTGAGGAGTGACAGAAATGTTCTCAATCTTTACTTGAGGTGATGCTTTCACAGGTGTATTCATATGTCAAAACTCCTCAAAGTGCCCATTAAATAGACTTTAAATGGATGTAACTCATTGGTCAACATTTTTATCAATATATTTGACTTTTTAAAAAAAAAATCTGTGTTAGCTCTATACTGGATCTGTTGCTCTGGAAAAGCCTTATTTTCTCTTTTTTCAAGCCTTTAAAAGTTCCTGGCTGAGCCCAGTGCCTAGTGCTGAGGTTTACTTGTGTTGAAGCCAGCAAGGCTAACAGCACACAACACTCACCAATGGCAGCTGGCTGCTCCCCGAAGTCAAGAGCCGTTGGTCAAGTCGTGTAAGGGGAGCCTGGGAGCTCCGGTAAGAAAGCTCCTGCCCTGAGCCACACCCGAGACGTCCTCTGGTATTTCTTGTTTCGTGTATAACATTGCTGAGAACCCATTCCAGCATGTAACATTACAACAGTTTTACCACAAGGTTGGTAAAACTTGGGGGCTCAACAAGGGTGAGCCACATATGTAATTTACCTGTTGGAAACGGCTAAATAGCACTTCCCCCAAACCTGAATAGGATAATTATCTGCTCAGGGCATTTTATTGCCTCCTGTTAGCCAAACACCTGAACAGCTGTAGACTACTCCCTAAACTGATAATGCTTCTGTACTCTACTCTTTGATACCCTACCCTTTGAAGTTTATATTTCCACCTTGCCTTAGATAAATCATGTTGAATAAAAGCACAGGTCCTAGATCAAGGAAGAGTCTTGCAGCTCCTTCAGCTGAAGCTCCTCTGATCCCCCAATGCCTTTCAAAATTATCTTTAATCGTCCTTGGACTTCTTGAATCTATGTGCAGCCCTTTTCTCCAGAATGCTGAACCCTTTGTAAGACTGGGAAAAGAACCCTGGCAAACGTGTTTCCTCTGGCTGCACTGAAAGCTCCTAAGGGCAAAACAGGCCTCACATTTGTTCATAGTTACTCAAGTGCCTAGAGTAGTTCCTTGGCAAATAACAAATATATTTACTTATTTAATTCTCAAAATAAGTGATTCCATACCTAATTTTGAGAAGGACTTTATGTGCATAAATGTACTTTCCATCCACCAGAAATCTCAGGTCTGCGGTGCTGGGGTTGTCAAATTCCCTCTTCAGAGACTCAGCTACTGTGAGGTGGTCATCAGGTTCTAAGAAAATAACAACACCAGTGATCTTAGAGTTAGCTACAGACATAATGAAAACACAGGCTGTTATACAGCATGGCTCTGGCGCAGACACTCATGAAAACATCTAAAATAACTGCACAACTGAACCATGCTTCTCCCCTAAATATGAACTCGTACCTCTGTAATCATCACATGTGTTTATAAATCTGGCAAAACAACGACTACAAAGTCCAAAACTATCTCACTAAATGAAATTTTTGAATGTTTAAAAAATACACTAGCTAAAAAAACAATTTCTCAGTCAAATTAAAAAGCAGTCAAATAAAAGTACTTTTAGTTTAGTATGTAGTATTGGTTTCTGATACTTTTAAGAGAAATAAATAAGTCAAACTAGTAGTTCCTTTTCACAAGAGTCCATTAGAGGGAAATAAATGATATAATACTGCACTTAACGAAGTTTTTCCTATCAAAATAAAAGTACCAGAGTTCTCTTCCTAGTTTTCAAGCATCACCCAAATGGACAGTGATCAGCTCACCCACAGAGAGGAGGCGCCAGGAGACGGCGGGAGTGGCAAAGCAGGCAAACACGTCATCGGTGCAGGAGAGGTGGGTGAGGTGAGGCAGGACCACGGACTGGCCCCGGCACTGGCCCCACATGTACACGTGGCCACTCTGGGTCTTGGCAGCAGATGTATGGGCAGAGTGGCAGGCTGCGATTTCTATAATTCTAAATTCACAAACACCAAGTAAAAAGGAGAAGAAATGACTTTATCTCATCTCCCCTTAGGCGTGATTTCAAAACATAAAACAAAAAAGTTACACACCTAATCTCCTAGATTTTCAGGCAGTGTACAGGTATTTACATCAAAGCTATACTTCAATGCACTTATAACTCATGAAGATCTTATCACTTCTAGCCAGCAGGCTTATAAAAATATGTACCATCCCATTTTGAAATACAGTACAATTCAAGAAAGTAAAGACCAAAAAATATAAATAAATAAAATAAAAAGATGATATAACTTTTTATTAAAATGTTACTCACTGAAGCAGATAATAAAAGCTAGAGCCATCCTGACGCAGGTTCAAAAAATATTTTCATCAAAACAGCACCAATTTTAGAGTTAACGAGAGCATGCTGTAAGTCACCTCAACTCCCGCTGCAAAGAGTAAATTCAGTAGTGATATTGCACTGCACTGTGTCACCTACAGCCCAAGCGCCCAGTTTTCTGAGGTCCACCTATGTGAGACCTGGTGCAATAGGCTCGTGACTGCCAGGGAGGCAGTTCTCAGAACACTGCCTAATAGAAAACACTGTTTTTGATGATTTGGAAGCAATTACTTTGCTCTGAGAACAAGCCACTACACAGATTCAAAGAAGACAATAAATAAACCATTTTACCCCAAGTGAGGCGGTCATCTCGGTTTTGCCACAGCAGGCAGTGGGATCAGCATCCTCAGTGCCTCAGCTCAGAACCTGAGTCATCTTTGGCTTCTTCTCCCTCCTCACCTACCACTTTCTTCAGAATATCCAGTTGACAGATAACATAGTCTCTTCGTAATTTCCCCCATCAGCCACTACCCTCAATCAAACACAGTCCACATCTGGACTAATAGAACAGTCTCCTAGGTCTCTCTGCCTTCGAACTTCTCTCTCCTCTGACCCAAACTGTACAACACTGGCAGGTTAATAATCCTTTTGAAACATCATTCTCACCAGTACTTTCAAACCCTCAGTGATTTCCACAAGATAAAACCCAGACAAGTGACATCAAGGCCTTCCATAATTTGGCTTCCACCCATGTCTAACCTTTCAAATGACTTTTACCCACATCCTATGTTCCAACAAACAGAAGTACATACTGCCCCTCAATGTCTGTATTCACAGTTCAAGTCATTCAGGAATGTTCTTTCCTTTCTCTCTGCCTGAGAAATCCTACCCATCTCTGAAGGCCAGTACAAACAGCCACGAGGTAAGAGCTCTCTCGCTCACCTAACCTCTTGCAGTACTACCTGTCCACAGCAGCCAGCCTGGCCCAGTTATCTTTCAGGTGGATATGTCTTACTTACTCAGTTAGATTACAAGTTCCTGCCAGGCTGATTTACTGGCTCCTTTCTCTCTCCCTAAGCACCCAGTATGTCTTACTAAATATAATTTGTAGGTCATTTTATTGACTCATAGGGAAAGAGTCAACAACACAGAACAACTGAAGACTGGGTAAGACCACACTGACCAAGGCTAGCAATGGAAGGGTGGAGATATTCCTCCACTGTGCTTTAACTGGAGGTTCCCTAGTTCAGAAGGGAGGATGGTCATCACACAATCTGGAGATTGCTGTGGCGGCTTCCTTCAGAAGGCTCTTTTCATATGCAGCCCAAGTAATTCCCCTGACTTATTAGAAGGTACCTCTCAGCTCTTGAAAACAACTCGAGAACTGGAGGAAATGAGGCTGTATGTCCCAGAGTGGGGAGCCCGGCTGTGGAGGTAGGTTTGAATGCGAGCTTTACCATCAGGTGGAGTGATTGGGAATGTTCCTGAGATCTAGGAGTCTCAGTTTCATTACATTTCAAGGCCAGTGTGTACGAATTAAGTGAGAAAACGTTAACCTTGGAGGGTGGAGTAGGGGGGAGGGGGGTCGATGAGGGAAAAAATGGGGACATCTGTAATATTTTCAATAATAAAGATAATTTTTTAAAAGAAAAACATTAAGCCCAAGCACAATGACTGGTGTACAAACGGTAGCCTAACGGTAGAGGTTTTTCAATATTACTACTTCTACTCAGCATTTTATGTGCCAAAGCCTCATGTGTGTAGCGTATGTATTTCTAATGGTCAATTCAAATTAGTAAGGCCTTTCCTATTTACATGGTTAAGCCAATCAAAATGGCTCAAAGTGAACTTTGCCTACTTTGGGAAAATGGTCAGTCAATACTATTTTATTTCTCAATAAGGAATTTTTTTTTCCAAAAATAAAGAAAAAGGAAATATAAAATAAGTACATTCAAAAAAAGTACTACCATCCATCTATCCTCACGTTATACCCACATATGAGAGGAGCAACAATTCACTTATGGCTTGGTGCAGTAGGCAAAACATGGGCTGGGAGTCAGAGGCCAAGCACTAGTACTTAAACTCTTATAATCCATTTTATCATCTTAAAAAAAGAAAAGAGAGGTGGATGCTTGTGGTGAAGATAAATGAAGTAAGCTACCCGGCATAGTGCACATTCAAAAATGGTTCTTCCCAGGAGTAACAGCTGCTTCAAGCACAATGGGATCTGCCTGGAGGAGCGCATGCTTTAGCTAAAAAGAGAAGGAGTGTATCTGTGAAACTGCAAACAATTCCCAGATAACATCATAGTACCGCCTACAAGTGCTCAGGTGAGTAAGGAGAAATACCTGGGGTTTCCTCAGGGTGTATTTAAAGGAAAAGGGAGTAAGAAATATATGAACAAATATGTAGGCATAAGGGGAAGAAGGTACAACATTAAGAGGTCCTACCTGGAATAAAGAAGCAACTTTGGGGAGCAGAGAACAATAACATTTGCTAGGAAAAGTGCGATCAATCTTAGATCCAAGGCTGAAGGATTTAGATTTGATCTGATGTGATAGACAAGTGGGAAACAGCTGTGTAAACAGAGCCATGATAGGAAGAAATGGAGTTCTTAAATTACTCTGGCAACAGTGTGCACGATAGGCTGAAAGGGAGAGTAAGAATAGTCTAGATTAGAAAGTGAGCTGGGAAAGGCTAATGGATGTGCAGATGCCATGTCTAAGCATGGTACCAAGGAAAAATCAGGGTGGCCTTTGATATTATGGGAGTTCAGGACAAATCACCCTAAGATGTGCTTCTATGGTATGCAGATTGTTTTGAGCTAAAGGCCACTTTAGCCATGGGCTCAAGAGAAATTTCTGCCTCTCCCTGAACTATGATTCAAGAATCACTTGAATTAGAATCCTTTTTTAACTTATATTTAGAGAGAGAAAAGTAGAAGAGGAGGGAGAGAAACATGGTTGTGGGAGCAGAACATCGACGAACTGCCTCCTGCACACCCGCTACTGGGAATCAAGCCCCCACCCTGGCATGTGCCCTGACCAGGAATTAAACCAGCAACCTTTCAGTACACAGGAGGATGCACTGGCCAGAGCAGAGATAACCTCTTTTGATTTATCTATAAGGCAGGGCAGACTTCTATTTACCAAACGTCTGCTCTTCTTATCATCCTGCAATGATCCTTTAAAGCCCCCAAAGCACCTTACCTTATCCTCGATCAGGATGTCTTATATACCCATATTCCCTTCTATTTCTGAATCTCGCATGTATGTGAGTTCTCTGTCTCAGTATACGGGGTTCCCATACATATGTATGTATTAAATTTGGTTATTTTCTCTTGCCAATCTGTCTCATGTCTATTTGATAATTATTCCAGCCAAAGGACCCTGAGAGCAGAGGACAGTTTGCTCCTACCAGATAGTATCAATGAGAGGAAACAGAGGCCTGAATCTAAGAAAACACTAACCTGGCAGTGTGGAGGGAGGGGGACTATCCTGTCAGATGGCAGGATGGGGGTTCAACCTATAGATATCTGAGTAGTTAACAAAAGAAAAAGGCCTTCTACATTTTAACTACTTTCTTATAAAGCAATCAGTAATCTCTGGTTAGGGGAGGTTAGAACAGCCCAACACTGTTTCAGATATTAATTAACTGCTCTGTTCTCATCATATGTAATCACTTCCACAATGACCTACTCTGCAAAGACTTTTAGATTTTTAAAAGTATTTATATTTTATTGATTTTTTTACAGAGAGGAAGGGGGAGGGATAGAGAGTTAGAAACATTGAGAGAGAAACATCCATCAGCTGCTTCCTGCACACCCCCAACAGGAGTGCCAGCAACCAAGGTACATGTCCTTGACTGAAATTGAACCTGGGATCCTTGAGTCTGCAGGCCGATGCTCTATCCACTGAGCCAAACAGTTAGATTTTTTTAAAAAATATCTTTTGTGTACTTTAGGGAACCACTGAAAATGATAGCCTTCCTTTTCCATAATAATGTTCTATGAAAAATGTAACTGGTTGAAACACGAATAGGATCCATCGATGCTAAACTACCCACCACAGAAAATCAAAATTCTTACATTCACTTCTGAAATGTTTACTATTAGCCTTCACAAAATGGGAGCAAGCAGCCTTTGCCATTACAGGAAGTGGAAACACTGCTTTTTGGAGAAGGGCTGGTGCAGAGACAGCAAAGGGGTCAGGATGCAGAAGGATGAGGACCTGGCCTTCCCTAAGCATGGCCTGGTGACCTTCTCCTGAACTCCTAGGAACACAGGGGAAGTCCAGGGTGGGCACAGATGTGGCTGATGCTGCAGCTACTACAGGAAGGAGAGGGGGAAAAAGTTTAGAGGAACCTTCAAGTCCAGGTTTGGGACCAGAGCCATTGCCTAGGCACCTTGCCTTTGCCTGAGGTCATCTGTTCTTATACCGGATTCATATCAAGAAGCAAATTTTCCTAAACCACAGAAAACAGACTGCAAATGTTATCAACTTCCTCTTAAGAATGTAAAACAGAAAACCATGAGGAGGTCAAGAAAAGGTCAGTTGTGAGGAGAAGAATACAGTGGTACCTCGAGATATGAGTGCCCTAACATACGAGATTTTTGAGATACGAGCCATCGAGCGAGCGATTTTTGCTTTGAAATATGAGCAACATTTGAGATAGGTGAAATCGCGAGGATCAGCCGGCTGCACACGACCCACCAGTTTACTGCGACTCGAGCGTCTCATAGTTTCCCACGCCTCAAGGTTACGGAACGAATTAAACTCGTATCTCAAGGTACCACTGTATAGAATATCTGTTGGAGTTTTAGTCATTGTAGTTTGTATAGAGTAACTGTTGGAGGTATAGATGAAATATGGCTAAGGCAAATAGAATATTTGACATAAGTCAAATTCACAAACAATCCAAAGCCAATTTTAAAAAGGAATGAATGCTCATGCTAAAGAATGTTCTAATACTAGCAGTAAATTCCCCAGAATTCTATATTATGTCTAAGTTTTGTTTAATCACTTAAGGAATATTGAGGTTATTTTGAAAATGCACATATTACCTGTCCTTTTCCACAACAACAGGAGTAGGATAGGACTGGTTACTTTTATTGCCAGTGCCCAACTGGCCATAAGAATTTGCACCCCAAGCATATACTTGGCCTTCATCTGTTAATACTAATGTGTGTGCGTAGCCACAGGCAACCTGAAAGAGAAAAACCAAATTCACTCAGGCCTGCAAACAGAGAAATATGCTTTCACAGAATTGGTTAAGAATTAAAAAAAAAAAAAGGAAAG
>JAAGEH010000012.1:17419422-17449506 GCA_011751065.1 Lasiurus cinereus | reverse complement strand
GAAGGAAGGAAGGAAGGAAGGAAGGAAGGAAGGAAGGAAGGAAGGAAGGAAGGAAGGAAGGAGAAAGAGAGAGAGCGAGAGAGAGAGAGAGAGAGAGAGAGAGAGAGAGAGAGAGAGAGAGAGAGAGAAACAAAGAAAGAAACAAAGAAAGAAACAAAGAAAGAAACAAAGAAAGGAGGGAGGGAGGGAGAGAGGGAGGGGGAAGAGAGAGAGAGAGAGAGAAGAGAGAGAAAATAAAAAGGGAAGTGGCAGTCTCCAAGAGAGCAAGCATTAAGATAACCAGTCTCTCCAAAGCCAGCTTAGGTCCCATGTGGCCAAAATTACAGTCAGCTCGCCCTGAGTCCTTTAGTGACATGAGGCCAGTATTTACCTTCAATGTGGCATTCATTATGCTCACCAGACCAAGGGGGTGAAGTTAATAAGCAACAGATACTTTCACTTTTTAAGAAGAATTTTCTTCTTTTATTATAAAAGTTAACATGTTCATTGTGAAAATAAATATGAAAGCAATATCTCAAGCTTGACATTTTTTTCAGTTATATAAAGATATGCAGATAGCTTTTTAAAATAGTCATATTGTATAAGCAGTTATCTTTTTTTAACTTAACAATACATAGAATACTGTTCCTAAACTATAAAAACTCTTTGTAAACATATCTTCTCCACTAATTCTATACGTGACTTTCTCTTTGGTTCCTTAGAATAGAGTAGAATTACAGACCAAAGGGTATGACTTTTTAAACTTCTTGATACATACTGTCAAAATTTCCTTGGAAAAGATTTTAACAATTTATATTCCAACAATTGTATAAGTGAGTGCCCCAGAAATTTAAATTTTCTGATCAATAACTATAACTTAATTCAAGGAAATAGAGCTTAAAGCTTTACTTAATGAAGATATCAAAGCAGCTAACTGTTTCATCCTGCTATAGAAACTGTTTTTAATACATTCGTATCTTTGCCACCGAAGACTTAAAAACCAATAGCAGACGTACCCGCTGGACACGAACACCTTGCAAAGCTAGTCTACAGGGGGTTGACTGGTTGCCACTACTGCCAAGTCCGAGCTGCCCATTTCCATTGTAACCCCAGACATAAACCTGAGAGAAAATGAGAGACTCAATGCCAACAAAAGACAAAAAGTTCTCTGTGTGAGAAACATGCCATGTTGGTATGACATTGAAAAGGCAAACAGTTTTTTTAAGTGAAATATAAAATAACCTTCTTACCTCCCCATTGTCCACCACCGCCATGGAGCACATCTGCCCACATGCTATGTTCACAACTACTTTATTCTGTAAGCAGCTAGTGACTCTTCGAGGGATGGGCTGATTAGCTGTTGATCCAGATCCTACCTGCCCAGAGTTATTATAACCCCAGGCAAATACCTATGTGAAAGAAGAGATCAATTAATGCAATATACTAATTTATAAAGTATCTCATTTATACACTAACATATTCATATGGCACCTCATCTTTGCTCTCAAAGTGGTTGCTATCCATAAACTGTCACAACACAGGCAGAGAAGTTTTGGTAAAATTCATTTTTTAAAACGTATTAATTTATAAAATTAGGTTATTGGTGTTATCTATACAAACAGCAGTAATTATTATCAAGTATCAAATAATTTATATTAAAAAAGACCTGTGGCCCTAACACCGTAACAACCAAAAACCGGCGCGGGTGGGCAGGGCTGTGAGCATGGCGAGGCCGCTCAGGTGGGCAGGGCCGCGCGATTTCGTGCTGGGCTTCTAGTATTTAAAATAATATCTACTTTGCACCAGCCATCTTTTCCAACATTTGGGAATTTTTCTTTTTGTAAATAACCACTTTTAGTATAGCAATATAGAAGAAATAGCACATCCTCTTAAATTTTGCAGTAATAGACATTTTTATTGCATGAAGGTTAAAAAATAATATAAACACCATAACTATGAGTTCCTAACAAGAATAAAACTAAATTTGAGGGAGGTGGGCATTTTAATCAAATGATCATCCTTCAAGGACTGCTATAGGAATCTATATAATTTTACTGAAAAAATAAATCAATGACATTTATGCTGACTATTCTTACTTCTCCATCAGATGTTAGCACCAAAGAATGGTAAGACCCACAAGCAACTTCAATCACTTGTTTGTTGGACAAATTAGTAGAGATATGACAGGGCACCAAACCATGATTAGTTGTCCCATTGCCCAGCTGGCTATAAGCATTATGACCCCAGGTAAACACTTCTCCTTCTGAAAAATTAAACACAAAACAAACATAATAAGTTTTCAAAATATCTACTTCATCATATGAAAATATATACGTCACACTTCTACAAGTGAAACTAAAAATTAAGTTGCAAAAGTGAATCAACTTCCCTATTTCACCAAACTCATTTTATAAAAATATGCATTTGAAAAATATAAACTATATTCTAACTTAAAGCAACAAGATGAAATTTAAATAAATGAAATTATAATAGCTAAAAGATAGGCTCCTAATAAATGGCAGAAAAAAGGCTGCATTTAGTAGAGTACAAAGAAAAAAAACATTAGATTGAAAGTACAAACATTTAGCTTCCTTATCTATAAAATGATCACCAAGTTATTTTCTTTAATTTTTTAAATTAATGTGTTACATGAATACATATCTTCTCATTGCCCCCCCACTCCCAGGCATACCCTAACCCTCCAGTGTCTTGTGTTCATTGGTTATGCTTAAATGCATGCATACAAGTCCTTTGATTGATCTCTTATCTACCCCATCTCTCCTTAACCTTCCTGCTGTAATTTGACAGTCTGTTTAATGCTTTACTACCTCTGTATCTATCCTTTTATTAATCAGTTTATAATGTTCTTTATTATCCACAAATGAGTGAGATCATGTGGTGTTTCTCCTTCATTGACTGGCTTATTTCACTTAGCATAAGGCTCTCCAGTTCCATCCAGGTTGCTGCAAATGTAAGAATTCCTTCTTTTTATGGTAGCATAGAATTCCATTGTGTAGATGTACCATAGTTTCCTGATCCACTCATCTGTTGATGGGCACCTAGGCTGTTTCCAAATTGTAGCTATTGTAAATTGTGCTGCTATGAACATAGGGGTGCAGAAATCCTTTCTGATTGGTGTTTCTAATTTCTTAGGATATATTCCTAAGAGTGGGATTGCTGGAACAAATGGAAGTTCCATTTTAGTTTTTTGAGGAAACTCCATACTGTTTTCCACAGTGGCTGCACCAGTCTGCATTCCCACCAACAGTGCACAAGGGTTCCTTTTTCTCCACATCCTCATCAACACTTTTCGTTTGTTGATTTGTTGATGATTGCCATTCTGACAGGTGTGAGATGGTATCCCATTGTCGTTTTGATTTGCATCTCTTAGATAATTAGTGACTTTGAACATGTTTTCATGTGTCTCTTGGCCTTCCTTCTGTCGTCTTTTGAAAAGGTTCTATTTAGGTCCATTGCCCATTTTTTTATTGGATCGTTTATCTTCCTTTTATTAAGTTGTATAAGTTGGCTGTAGATGTTAGAGATTAAACCTTTATCAGTGATAACATTTGCAAATATGTTCTCCCATACAGTGGGCTTTCTTGTTGTTTTGTTGATGGTTTCTTTTGCTGTGCAAAAGCTTTCTATTTTGATGTAGTCCCATTTGTTTATTTTTTCTTTAGCTTCCATTGCCCTTGGAGCAGTATCAGTGAAGAAGTTCTTTCAGCATATGTCTGAGATTTTGCTGCCTGTGGATTCCTCTAGTATTTTTATGGTTTCCTGTCTTATGTTTAAGTCTTGTATCCACTTGGAGTTTATTTTTGTATAAGGTTTAAGTTGGTGGTCCAGTTTCATTTTTTTGCATGTATCTGTCCAATTTTACCAACACCATTTATTGAAGAGGCTGTCTTGACTCCATTGAATGTTCATGCCTCCTTTGTCAAATATTAGTTGAGCATAGTGGTGTGGGTGGATATCTGGATTCTCTATTCTATTCCATTGGTCTATATGTCTGTTCTTGTGCCAGTACCAAGCTGTTTTGAGAACAGTTGCTTTGTAATATAGCTTGAAATCTGGTATTGAGATCCCACCTACTTTATTCTTCTTTCTCAGGATTGCTGTGGCTATTCGTGGTCTATTTTTGTTCCAGATGAATCTTTGAAGAGTTCTTTCTAGGTCTATGAAATATGTTGTTGGTATTTTAATGGGTAGTGCATTGAATCTATAGATTGCTTTGGGTAGTATGGACATTTTAATGATGTTGATTCTCCCAATCCATGAGCATGGTATGCTCTTCCATCTGTTAACATCTTCCTCTATCTCTTTTTTCAGTGTCCTGTAGTTTCTGCATATAGGTCTTTTACCTCCTTAGTTAGGTTTATTCCTAGGTCTCTTAATTTTTTTGGTGCGATGGTAAATGGGATTGCTTTTTTAGCCTCTCTTTCTGTAATTTCACTATTAGTGTATAGAAGTGCCACAGATTTCTTGGCATTAATTTTGTATCCTGCTACATTGCCGAATTCATTTATTAAGTCAATTAGTTTTGGGATGGATTCCTTCGGGTTTTTTATGTACAGTATCATGTAATCTGCAAATAAAAACAGCTTTATTCTTCTTTTCCAATTTGGATGCCTTTTATTTCTTCTTCTTGTCTAATTGCAATGTCTAATACTTCCAGTACTATGTCAAACAGGAGTGGTAAGGGTGGAAATCCCTGTCTTGTTCATGTTCTTAGAGGAAATGGTTTTAGTTTTTGTCCATTGAATATGATGTTAGATGTGGGTTTATCATATATGGCTTTTATGATCCTTCTAGTCCCACCTTGCTGAGAGTTTTTATCAAGAAAGGGTGTTGGATTTTGTCAAAAGCTTCTTCTGCATCAATTGATATGACTATGTGATTTTTATCTCTCAATTTGTTTATGTGATGTATCACATTTATTGATTTGCGGATATTGTACCATCCTTGCATTCCTGGGATAAATCCTAACCAAGTTATTTTTTAATCTTTATTATTATATCATTTATTGCATAATATAATACACATTCATAAATGTTCATAAAATATATATGCACAATTTCATAAATAATTACAAAACACGCATATCCATGTGCTACCATTCAAGTGAGAAAATATAACCTTTGGTCACTCCCAAAGCCCCCCACATTTAAATCCAAAATTATTTGTCCTCTTTTTAAACTTTCAAGAAATGGAATCATACAGTATATACTTGCTTCATCTGTATTTCCTACCATATTGTCTCTTTGTGCTACATTCCGGATAATTATTTCTGATCTATCTTCCAGTCTATTAATTTTCTATTTTTCTGTGTCCAAACTGCAGCTTAAATTGTTTACTGAGTTTTTCATTTGGATAACTATACTGTACATTTAGTTCTTTTTCAAATCTCTTATGATCTCTGTAGGTATCTTAGAACTTATTTTTTATTTTTTTCAAACAATAAAGAGAGCCATTTTATCACTGGTGTCTGGTAATTCTAATATCTGATATTTGTAGTCAGTTTTTGCTGGCTGTTTTGCTGGTTCTCCTTCATGCTGCCTGTTTCCTTATGAACCTTGTTGCCTTTGACTATGTGGTCTAATTGTGATTGGAAAATTATTTTTCAATGACATCATACTCCCTCAGGCCCAGAATGAAGGTGCCTTCCTAAAGAATGGATTTACATCCATTTAAGAAGGTACTTAAAAGTATCTCTTTAATAAATTCAAGACTTAAGATTTCTTGGACCATCCAGTCTGATGTGAATTTGAATACAAATCTATGGTTACAATCTCTCAGGACGAGGTTTTCTTTCTCTTTTTCCTTTCTAATTTGCTCAGAGCCAAGGAATTCTGTAGTTTAGTCTGTAAGAAGGAAAAACTGGCTCATCCTTGCCCTGAGAATATAGCCCTCTGTGGTCTCAGCCTAATGTTTGACTTATGACTCCTTCACCTCATGAGTACATTAGACCACAACTCCATTTAAGTGTATAGGCAGATGTCTTTAAGGCCAAATTGGCTTCAAGTTCCCCTCTGACTTCTTAATTCACACTTTCTCCTAAATCAGATCTAATAATTCTTTTCTGCCTTGTCAGTGCTTTGATGCCTCATGAAAAATATTTTTAATATTTTAATAGTTTTTTCAGGGAAGAAATGATCTAAATAATCTAGCCTATTACTGGCAACCAATAATTCCTAAAGATTATATTTAATGTGAAATAAGCACATAAAAGGATAGAAAATTTATTTTCAGTTTAAAGAATACTAACAAAATGAATACCTAGCTTAAGAAAAACTCTAAATTATGTTTTAATTATAATGTCTTATTAGTCTAAATTCATGAAATAGCCATGAGAATACTTAATTCCTAATATTACTAATTCTAACTATAGGCATCAGTCCCTAACATAAGAATTATAGAATGCTAAGAGTTGGAGGGGATGCTGGAATCTGGCTTTAGGCTTTCAGTTCATAGATCAGGAATCTCAAATTCAAAAAGTCTAGAGTGACTTCACCATTTTAGTGCAAAATAATTTTACTTGTAAAGTGTAAACAAAAGGGGCATACTGGGCTTAAAGCACTGCCAATCTTATATCTAAAGTGCCAATAATTGCTAGATTCCATCTGCTACATTACTTTACTCTGATATTCAGATATGTTCATATTTTATTTTGTCTAAAGCATAGTCAAGATCATACGGCAGAGTCAGAAACTCTTGTCCAATCAAAAAGTATGTTCTTGGTTTAGGGGGTGGTCCTACTGTTGTTTTTCAATAAATAAAGCAAGGGCTAAAATTGGACACTGTGTTCCTAGGTTACCTGTTGTCGCAAGAACAATATGTGGACCACTCCCATAGCTGAGGCAGGCTATTTTTTTGCCACTTAAAGAATCCAGTTTCCGAGGTTCAATGGTGCTCTGGACGTCACCTAATCCCAAACAGCCACAGCAGTTTGTGCCAAGCACAAAAACCTGTGGGGAAAACCACTGTTAGTTCAAGCAGTTCTACTTCTGACAAACCTATAATTACATTCAAACAGGCATAGTTCTCCTAAAACAAAACTGCTTTATTATATAATAAATACGAATCTACTCTGTACTTTTTTTTTTAACCTTAATTCCTTAGTTCCCCCAAGGTCTTCAGTCTACCTAGCAAATTTATTACTGAAAATAGAAGTGGTTGAATTTTTTCTTCAAAATTACCTCATCATTCACTGTAGTATATAAAACTTCATTGCCAGCATTTCCAAAGACACAGGCCTGACGAATTAGCTGCAGTTCTTCCTCAGAACAAAGGGAGAATATTGGCCACTTCCCCATATCTAACATCTTCAGAGATGACAGAGTAGCCTGTACTGGCTGAAAAGGAAAATATATACATTGAGACTATTCATTTAAAAATTAAATTTCTTTGCCCCTTTTATTTCTGTAGAAGAGAAGGCCTGATTGCATGAGGAACAGTTCTTTTCTATTTTTGAGAGGCTCTCTCTGCTGAGGAAATTGCCTTTACAAGCTCAAGTGCTTCAGTACTGCTCTCACTGCAACCGAGAGCCAGAAGCTCTGGACAGAATCAGATGCCACTTACTAATTTTCATCAAGGACATCAGAATCATCCAAAGCCAAACACTAGGAGGCGAATGGGTAGCAATCTCTTTAAGTGCTGGCTGTGTCTTAAACATAGCTCTGGAAACTAGGCTGGTTGTGAAAGCAAGAGGGTAAGGGGGAGAGGCAGGACTGCTATTTCATTAGCTGCCCAAGTCTTAACAAAACAAGTCCTTGGAAAAGAACAATGCTGAAGGTGATACCAAGGAAACGGTCCAGAAATTTCAGGTCAGGGGCCGGTTCTGACCTTCAGTTTAAATGGTGGGTTCCCTCATCCCCCACCCAGGTGTGGGTATTGGTAGGAGAAACACTCAGGTGTATATATTCATTTGCTAGGGTTACTAAAACAAAGTACCACAAATGGAGTTACTTGACAACAGAAATTTATTTCTCACAGTTCTGGAGGCTGGGAAGTCCAAGAGCAAGACACCAGCACAGTCATGTTCCTGGTTCATTGCTGATGGTTTTCACATGGTGGAAGGTGCTGGGGATCTCTCTGGAGCCCCTTTTAGAAAGGCACTAATCTCAATCATGAGTGTTCCACCTGTGACCTAAGCACCTCCCACTTCTTAATACCATCACCTTTGGAAGTTAGGATTTCAACATATGAATGGGGGTGGCAGGGCAACAACAGTGATACCTTCTGAGAAATGCATTGTTAGGCAATTTTGTCATCATGTGAACATGACAGAGTGCATTTAAACAAATCTAGGTGGTTATAATCTACTATGTACCTAGGCTACATGATATAGCCTATTGCTCCTAGACTGCAAGCCTGTATACATGTTATGTACTAAATACTGTAGGCAATTGTAATGCATTGCATTACAATGTTATAATGTCACTAGGCAATAGGAATTTTTGAGGTCTATTACAATCTTACTAGAGACCCAGTGCACGAAATTCGTGCATGGCAGGGAGGGGGTGTCCCTCAGTCCAGCCTGCACCCTCTCCAATCTGGGTCATCCCTCTCACAACCTAGGACTGCTGGCTCCCAGCTGCTTGCCTGGCTGCCTGCCTGCCTGACTGGCCCTAACCGTTTCTGCATGCCAGCCTGATCACCCCTAACCATTCCCCTGCCAGCCTGGTTGACGTCTAACTGCTCTCCTGCTGACCCAATTGCTCCTAACTTCCTCCCCTGCTGGCCCAGTCACCCTAACTGCCCTCCCTTGCCAGTCTGGTTGCCCCTAACTGCCCTCCCCTGATGGCCCAGTCACCTCTAACTACCCTCCCTTGTCAACCTGGTCACCCCTAACTGCCCTCTCCTGATGGCCTGGTCACTCCCAAATACCCTCCCCTGCTGGTCTGGTCACACATAACTTCCCTCCCTTGCCAGCCTGGTTACCCCTAACTGCCCTCCCCTGCTGGCCTGGTCATCCTCCAACTGCTCTCCCCTGCAGGCCTGGTCACCCCTAACTAACCTCCTCTACAGGCCTGGTCCTCCCTGACTGCTCTCCGCTGCTGGCCTTATCCCTCCCAACTGCCCTCCCCTGCAGGCCTGGTCCCCCCAACTGACCTCCTCTGAAGGCCTGGTCCCCCCAACTGCCCTCTTCTGCCAGCCTGGTCCCGCCCCCCAACTGCCATCCCCTGCTGGCCTGGTCACCCCTAACTGCTCTCCTCTGCAGGCCTGGTCCCTCCCAACTGCCTTCCCCTCAAGGCCTGGGTTCCCCCCAACTGCCCTCCCCTGCTGGTCTGATAGCCCAAAACTGTCCTCCCCTGCTGGTCATCTTGTAGCAGCCATCTTGTGTTCACATGGGAATGGCCATCTTTGACCACATGGGGGTGGCCATCTTGTATGTTGGGGTGACAGTCAATTTACAGATTACCTCTTTATTATATAGGATAAGACCACCATCTTTATGTGAGTGTTCATTGACCAAAAAACATAGTTATGTGGCACATGACTGTAAACTCACACATTTAGCTCATGACCATCTGCACTCATGATGAGAAAAGAGTATTCAAGGTGGACATTATAAAGCTATTCTGGGAGGAAAAAATGGCCGCGGAATAGATGGATATGTCCAGAGCCTTGTGGCTGAGCAGACAGAGAGAACAGCTGAGGGTCACACTGGGAGTGTTTATTGGCAAGTTAAGGGACACTTATCCTCCAGGAGAAGGTGGGGGACTGCTGAATAGGGCTCCCCTGACCAGGCAGCCTCATTGCCACAGGCTTTTTTCTCCCGGAGCCACCAGCGTGAACTCGGAGACCACGCCATCTTTCAGGGGGAAGTGGATGTTTACAGAACACTGAAAAGCTACAGCTGCAACACCCAACAAATAGCCAGGGGACCCAGAACACTGCTCCTCAATTGGTGCAAACACTCGGATTCAGAGGAGCTCCACACACCACACGGAAAGGTCAGATTTCGCCTGGGATAAGGTGAGGTCTCAGATCCCGTCGAACAGAGAGACACGCACACTGTGGGAACTGGACTGGGGAAAAGCTGCACCTAGAGAAATCCATGGATGTTGGGCAGGGCATGATCCCTGCATGTGGAAGGGAGCCCTCGGGGCTGTTAGCAGAAGGAAGCTCTAGAAAACAACCCATTTTGATCCGAGGCAGAAGGACAGCCTGGGAGTTAAGTTGTCTCAGCTGCTTGAACTGAAACGGGGAAGGGAGAATGCACAGACTGCACTCTTTCCTCTTCAGATCCTGGCTTCTGATTGCTAAGCCCAAAACATAGGATCACCCAATTAGGGACACCCTAAGAGACTGCAGAAAGTTGTATTTCTGGAACCTGGTGATCAGAGCACAGAATAACCATCAGAGAACCAGCTCTGGGGCAACCCACTCCCACAAACCAGTACTGAGTGCCACAGAGAAAGCAAGATCTAAGCACAGGCTACAGAGGACCTATAGTCTTAGAGGTCAATTCTGAAACACTGCCACTCAGGGGATAACTAATAAATTGACTCTCACTTAATCACAAAAGAATAAAGAGATTAAGACATACTGACTGCTTAAAAACCAGGACTGGCTTACAACACTGAGCAGCAGTGGAATGCAGGGAACTGCAACACCCTCCCAAATGGGAAACAGGCATGCCAAACAGAACAATAAAGGAAGTGAATGACTTCCACTACTGCACATTCTATTTTTTTTTCACTTTTTAATTAAAAAACTATTTTTTTCCCTCAATCGATTTTACCGTTTTAACTATTATATTTTTATTTTCAACCACTATTATTACTACTACTATTTTATCTTTTTTTTTTTTAAAAAAAAGGTGTCAGTTTATTTTCTCTTTATTTTACTTTGGGATTAGAGTTCTACCTTCTATTTTCATCTTTCCTTTAGCATTATTTTACTCTATCTCAACTCTACCTTTCATGCCAACACTCTCCTCCTAACTTTTCCCATTTTGTTATCTTGTTTCTCATACCGTTTTCCAACTTTAGATTTTCCCTATTCCTTCTTTTTACCTGGTTAATTTCACCCCACTTATATATCTAATTTTGAATGCCTTACTCTAAATCCATACACACCTCTCTCTTCTCTGTCTTCACTATCCAAAAAATTGTTTTTCTCTATGTCCTTTTGTTATTTGCTTGAACGTTGATTATATCGATTTTTTATATTTTTTTGTGAGATTGATTTTGCTTATTCTACTTGTTTTATTTTGCTTTTTGTTTATTTTGTGTTTTTTTATCTCTGTTTTCCCTCACCTCCCTTGATATTAGTTGTTATTTGTAGTTTGTATTAATCTCCAGGTACTTGTTGCCGGCATTTGTGGGATTAGTGGCTGTTCTATTGGAGTTTTCTCCTAATATATATATAATTTGTTGCCCATTTCTTTCTTATTCTCTTTCTTTTCTATCTTATTTTTCTTTATTTCTTTCCTCCCCTTTCCCCTCCCCCTCCCTCCCCCTCCCTTTTCTCCTTCTCCTCTTTCTCCTCTTTCCCCCTCTTCTTCCCCTTCTTCTTCTTCTTCTTCTTCTTCTTCTTCTTCTTCTTCTTCTTCTTCTTCTTCTTCTTCTCCTTCTCCTCTTCCTCCTCCTCCTCCTCCTCCTCTTCCTCCTCCTCTTCCTTCTTCTCTTCCTCCCTCTCCCCTTCCCACTCCCACTCCCCCTCCCCCTTCTCCTTCTCCTTCTCTTCTTTTTCTTTTTCCTCTATTTTCTCCCTTCTCCCAATTTCATTTTGGCACTTCTTTCTTTTCTTTTTTCCTCCTTTCTCTCTTATTCTTTCTCTACTTACCCCTAATTTTTCTTTCACTGGCGGTCACCTTATTTGTGGTTATTAACATCATGAATACATTTCTGTCCAGTGCCTTGTGTGTTCTACCTGGTTGTGTCGTATTTTGTGCCTTCAAATCAATGCAGAAGAGAAATCTACATAACCAGACACCTGGAGAAGAAAGACCATGGGCAGACGAAGAAAAAGCCCGCATATGAAAGAAAAGCAGGCATCACCAGAAAAGAAAGTAAAAAAAATAGAAGCAAACAAACTGCCAGAGAAAGAGTTCAGAGAAATGGTCATAAAGTGGCTGAAAAGAATGGAAGACAAATTCAACAAAATGAGTAAGAACCAAGAGGAAATTATAAAGAATCAAGAAGAAATGAAAAATAACATAGCTGCTGCAAAGAACTCAATAGAAAGCATCAAAAGTAGACTAGAAGAAACAGAAAACCAATCAGTGAGCTAGAAGACAAGGTAGGAAAAAATACCCAAGTACAGCAGCTTCTAGAAAAAAAATTAAAAAGCAAGCAGAGAGCCTAAGGGAACTTTGGGATAACACAAAACAAAACAACATCCGCATAATGGGCATTCCAGAAAGAGTGGAAACTGAGCAAGGAATAGAAAACCTGTTTGAAGAAATAATGACAGAAAACTTCCTTGATATAGGGAAGAAAAAACCCACACAAATACAAGAAGCTCACAGAGTTCCAAGCAAAATAAACCCCAAAAGACCAACACCAAGGCACCTTACAATTAAATTGGCAAACACAAACAACAAAGTAAGAATCTTAAAAGTGGCCAGAGAGAGAGAAAGTTACCTACAAAGGAACCCCCATCAGACTAGCAACTGATTTCTCAACAGAAACTCATCAGGCCAGAAGGGAATGGAATGAAATGTACGAAGTCATGCAAAGAAAGTGTCTGAATCCAAGAATACTTTACCCAGCAAGGCTTTTGATCAAAATTGAAGGTGAAATCAGGAGCTTCACAGACAAAAAAAGACCAAGGGAATTTATTACCACCAAACCAGCAATGCAAGTATGTTAAAGGGTCTGCTGTAAAAAAAGAAATAGGAAGTGAAGAAGGAACACAGAGATAAAGAATAAAAATGGCAACAGATAAGTACCTATTAATAATAACTTTAAATGTAAATGGATTAAATGCTCCAATCAAAAGACATAGGGTAACAGACTGGATAAGAAAACATGACCCATATATTTGCTGTCTACAAGAAACCCACCTCAGAAAAAAAGACGCACACAGACTGAGGGTGAAGGGATGGAAAAAGGTTTTTCAGGCAAATGGAAATGAAAAAAAAAAGCTGAGGTTGCAATACTTATATCTGACAAATTAGATTTCAAAGTGAAGGACATAACAAGAGATAAGGAAGGCCACTTCATAATACTAAAGGGAGCAATCCAACAAGAAGAAATAACCCTGGTAAACATATATGCACCCAATACAGGAGCTCCTAAATACATAAAAAAACTCCTGGAGGATATTAAGGGAGAGACTGACAGCAATACAATCATAGTAGGAGACTTTAATACCCCACTGTTACCACTAGACAGATTCTCTAAACAAAAAATCAGCAAAGAAACATCAATCCTAAATGATTCACTAGACTAGATAAAATTCATTGACATCTTCAGAACATTTCACTCCAAAGCCACAGAATATACAATCTTTTCCAGTGCACATGGGGCATTTTCAAAGATAGACCATAAGTTGGGTCACAGAAAAAGTCTTTTCAAATTCAAGAAGATAGAAATCATATCAAGCGTTTTCTCAGATGACAGTGGCATAAAACTGGAAATCAACTACAATAAAAAGAATACAAAGAAATCAAACACATGGAGACTAAACAGCATGCTATTAAACAACGACTGGGTAACCAGCAAGATCAAGGAAGAAATAGAAAACATCATGGCAATAAATGACAATGACAACACAACAATACAAAATTTATGGAACACAGTGAAAGCAATCTTGAGAGAGAAGTTCATAGCTCTACAAGCCTACTGCAAAAAAAAAGAAACAATGGTAATAAATTACCTAACCCTACAACTCAAAGAACTAGAAAGAGAGCAACAAGAAAAGCCCAGTGTAAGCAGAAGGAAGGAAATAGTAAAGATCAGAGTGGAGATAAACAACATAGAGACCAATGAAACAATTCAAAAGATCAACAAAACCAAGAGCTGGTTCTTTGAAAGGATAAACAAGCTTAGACCTCCCTCTCTTTCTTTCTCTCTTCCCTTTCTCTCTCTAAAATCAATAGACATATCTTCAGGTAAGGATTAAAAATAAATAATAAATAATCATCATACTCTTTATGGATTTAAAGGAGCAAGAGATTCTTCTTAGTCCTTTCTTTCTCATCAGCTACTAAGTCAACCTTATTTGGAATGAGTTCTGGTAGAAAGATGATCATGTTAGATACTTATTTTCTACAAACCTAAAAGGATATTTGTCCCTTCCACCCTTAGGAATCATGGTCTTAATGATACCTAGACTTCTCGCTTCTAGAACTAGGAGAGGATAAATTTCTGTTATTTTAAGCCCCTCGGTTTGTGGTCCTTTGTTAGGGCACCCATAGGAAAATAATGCAGAGGCAAAGCAGCTTGTCATTGCTAACAGAACCACCCTGAGTTAGTGGCAGAGCCTGATCCTGGGTGAGCTCCCCTGATGCCCAATCCAGCCACTTAACTTCGCCATGCCATTTGAACTGTGAGACCCTGTCCCAAGAATGACGTCTTCTATTACCTTTTGGGCAGCGCCCAAGGTCACTTTAGAGCTAAGGATAGAATCTAAGCTTCTACTTTAAATTACCCACCTCCTTATGTCTACAAAGAACCTACTTTTCTATGAGGTCCTATTTTAATATTTTTCCTACCTAATTCTAGAAATTTCAAAAAGAATAATGTTTGGGATGTGGTATCAAATATTTAATGAAGGCATCTTATGTACTACTTGAGAGTTCTCATATATTATTTCTCATCTTCATTTGTAGGACATAGCTATTGCTATCCTCATTTTACATATAAGGAAACTTAGGCCCAGAGAGACTAAGTAATCCTCCAAGATCACTAGCTCCTAATGGATGAGCTCAGATTTCTTTCCACACATGATCTCATGCTGAGTAAGAAGTTCACATAAAAAGTTATATTACTGGTAGACCTAGTGCTTGCTTATATTTGCAGGGCTTTGGCTGTTGTTCATACAAAGTCCTTATGAGCAGGGCAGTGATACCCACTGTGGCTTGTTGTCATTCAGGAACAGGGCAGATGGCAATATAGGAGAAAACAAGCAGCAATGACTTCTTGCTACCTAATTTTTCCTTTTCAAGTGGCAAAAATAGCTTGGATTTTTTTGGATTTCACCTGTTCTGCTATAAAATCAAGTAGTTTCCTAGATGCCTAGAATCAAGTTGCAAAATCAACTAGCAATTAAAGCTAGCCCATCTCTACAAAATCTATAGTACCCAGCTCATAACTCTGCTGACCACTGGGATTCCAGTGTGTTTGTAATGTCACCTGCAGCAGACATTTGTGAAAGGACACTTCTGGTCAAGAGAACACTGGGTCTGACAGTACCACTGAACATTTATTAAGTGTCCAATATTAAAGGTATAAAAATGGGACATAATCAGAAAACAAATAACTACAATATTACCTAAGTAAAACAGAGGTGTGAATATACTGGTTTTTAAATCTGTCAGAGGCTGGCTGCTGAAGTTAGTCATCAAAAATTCATTTTTGGCCAAGACCGGTTTGGCTCAGAGCGTCGGTTGCGGACTGAAAGGTCCCAGGTTCGATTCCGGTTGGGGGCATGTACCTTGCTTGCGGGCACATCTCCACTGTGGGGTGGGCAGGAGGCGGCTGATCGATGTTTCTCTCTCATTGATGTTTCTGACTTTCTACCTCTCTCCCTTCCTCTCTGTAAAAAATCAATAAAATATATTTAAAAAATTCATTTTTGTTGTTTGTATGAAAAAATCACACAATAATTATGATTAAAGAATAAATTATGAAACAAGAATAAACTGTTTCATGTACTTGCAATTGTAAACCTACTTTTGCCCCACTCTGTATAATAAAAGTATGTATAGTACAAGAATTTACACACAGCATCCTATAGGAGCCTCAATCATGTTGCAACCACCTGCAGGATGGGAGCCATCTCCTTAGAAGGCACCTAACTGCCTTGCCTGTATGCCCAACTGTTATGTCAGGGACTGGCTGAACAAGAGCCAAGAGTGGGCAATAGAAAAATATGTATGGGGAAAAGGCGCTATCAAGAAATGAGAGCTCTCCTTTACTGCTTTGTTCACATCCAGTCCACCTCCCCCATCTTTTGCTGGCGTCTGTTTGCAAAGTAGCAAAGTTATAATTAGCTCAAGGAAACGTAATTAAGGAAACAGAGTTCCATAAAGTTAGAAACCAAAATGCATTTTATTATTCTTTTGAGTGTGTGCTACATGTGTAATTGTTTTTCCATCAATGAGAACCAAGTGGATTATGATACTTCACTTAACTACAAACAATTATTAAGTTGTCATAATTCAATTTAAAATATATGGGAAAGAATTAAAATTACATGTTGGACTTCCTAGCAAAAGAAAAAGAAAGAAAGAAAACCTTGCTCTTTGAAGATTCCTGGCAGTATAACACTTTATATGTAATAAAGTAATTTCATTGCTAATTCTTTGAGTCCATTTTTTATTTTATAAAATCGGTCTCCAGAGATAAGTTAGGAATTTTCCTATTAACATTTTGTAAGACCCTCCAGTCCTATATATTACTTTTCTAATCTATTTTTGGACTTTCCTACAAGGACTCACAAACAAGCACTTTGAATCAGCACATGGTAATACTATGGTTCAATTTCAGAAACTTTTGAAACAATGCTCACTTTGTATAATTTACATTGTTCACTGTATTTTTACAATATTTTATTTAAAAAAAGAGCAGAAATAGAAAAGTAGAAATTAATAGTGGCAGTTAATATTAATCAGATACTAACAGTGAAGAGCAGATATTCTCTAAATTTAATAAATATTAACACTAGATGGAAATCAATGTGCATGCTGAAAGATGTGAAATTTTTAATGTCAACTGGACACTGATTGGACTAAAGCTGGTTGACTGTAACGTTCAGATGTGATGAAACAGAAGTAAATTAAAGAATATCTATAATGAATTAAGATCATGTCATCTAAGATGAAGTATTCTATAATTTTTAAAAATCTCTGGGAATGAACATTCCAACTCAAACTCTTCTATAGGACAGCATTATTTCACCCAGCTCAAACGTCTCCATCTCTGGGAACCCTCTCTCTAACGCCTCAAACTACATCTATAGTTCCTTGCTGGGTCCTATAAACTTTACATTCTGTACACCCACAAAATGATCTGATCTGGCATCCTAGTTACTATACTGTGAGTCCCTCAAAAATAGATACTATCTCACTGAACTTCCTATCAGATGACCAATAAATGTTTGATGAAGTGTTTCATGCCACAGAAAATACATGCTCCAAAGGCATGTTTTTTTTTTTCTAATCTTGCCACTTTCTCCATAAAAAAGGGAAAGTTCTTCTTCCAGACGGACTCAGTCCTGTGCAGTCCCCGAGGAAAAAGTATTTGGTAAAATCAGCATCCCATACGTCAAATGAAACCAGTCAGGTTAAAATTACTTCTAATTAACAGAGAAAATAAGCTGAGTTCATATATGGTAAAGAGACGATAAAGGAATTAAGTTTTAGGCATGAGAGTTAATGGCTATAAAACTCCAAAGATGTTTTACTGTTCTGGAACTATCTTATTGCTTCTTATGGGAATCCTCCTGCTGAGGTTTGAAAAGCAATCCCAGGATAAATGTAAATTTTTAAATCTAAAAGGAAATAAGTAGAAAATTTTCATTTCAGAGTTCACTTTCTATAGATAAAGAAAAATAAACTTTTGACCTTGTTCAAAATTTCCCTGGGATTGGAAAATTCCAAATCACTGTGAACAGCAGATTTATCAATTCTCAGCTCCACTGAGAAATATATGATTTACTAAGCTGGGGAAAAAAGGGGGAGAAAGGAGGTAATGAATGAAAAGAATGAAACGATGAATGAACATGGCTTGGATATCCTAAACTTTAACAAAAAATCTGAAACAACAGCCATCAAGTATGTAGCAACAGTTCTGAATGTCCCTTCCTTAACCATCTTCACAATATTTTCTACCACATAGAAGTAACAGAAGTAGCTCTATCCGAATATATGCATTATGTCCATGATTCAGTCATTACAAGTCAACTATCTCGTCATAAAGATGAAAAAAAAAATTTAATGAGCTCTCTCTCTACTCCTCACTTTTCTAAGTGGTTAGAGCGTAGGCCCACAGACCAAAGAATCTTGGGTTGAATTCCTGGTTAAGGGCATGTACCTCGGTTACAGGTTCCCCAGTCCCGGTATGGGCACATGTGGGAGGCAACCAATTGATGTGTCTCTCTCATGTGGATGTTTCTCTCTCTCTCCCCTTTCTCCCTCCCTTCCTACTCTCTTGCTAGAAATCAATGGAAAAAAAATCCTCCAATGAGGATTAAACAAAAAGCAATCATATTTAATAATGTTGATATTTCTGATTTAAGTTGGATTATGTTTACTCAAATACAATCGATATTTCAAGTACTAACATGAGGACATTTCGTTAAATATTATCTATAAGTAGTTAGAGCCTTATAATAGACAGATAAAAATAATAACCAAAATAAGATCAAGTCTTGCCCTGGCCAGGTGGCTAAGTTGGTTGGAGCGTCCTCCTGTACACTGAAAGGTAGTGGGTTCTATTCCCACTCAGGGTTTATAGGAAGAAGCAACTGAATGAAGTTTCTCACATTGGCATCTCTCTTTCTCTCTCTCACCCTTCCTCTCTAAAATCAATAAAAACATATCCTGGGGCAGGATTAAAAAAGTAATAATAAGGTCAAGTCTTAAAGGTGTTCCTTAATGATATTTTATATGCTCTTAAGGATACTGTTAAAATTTTGTTTTCCTCAGCTATAAAAAGAACTCTCAGAATATAAGGAATAATAATATATTCAGAATACTTATAACTCAAACCATGGCAATTAATACAAACATTACTTCTAATGTTTGGAAAAGATATGCTTGCTTTTTATTAAAAGGATCACTTGGAGTTTTCTTATAAATTTACTAGAAGCCAGGTGTATGACATTCATGCGCTCCGGGGGTGTGGGAGTGTGTGGGGAAGTCCCTCAGTCAGGCCTGTGCTCTCTCACAGTCCCTCTTGCAGTCCTAGGGCCCTTGGGAATGTCTGACTGATGGTGGGCCTAAGCCATCAGTGGGACATCCTTAGCACTGCCATGGAGACAGGAGAGGCTCCTGCCACAATCACTGCACTTGCCAACCACGAGCCCAGCTGTGGCTAAACTGCGCTCCCCCTGTGGGAATGCACTGATCACCAGAGAGCAGCTCCTGCATTGAGTATATGCTCCCTGGTGGTCAGTGTACATCATAGCAATCAGTTGTTCCTCCATTTGGTTGATTTGGATATTAGCCTTTTATTATGTAGGATAAAACTAGATCTGGTTGTCAATGTGGAAAGATAATTTCATATTCCTATACAGTCTTTTCTATTAATTTGCAAAGTGCTTTAAGAGAAGGAACCATGACTCTTTTATTGCTATAGCCACCACAAAGTAGAATGCAATATATTCATTGAATATAACTTTTTGAATATTGGATACTAACTATATTGGAAATTCTTCTATTTTTGCCTCATCCTAAGCAGAAATACTTTTTCCATATCTGTCCTAAGTTTACTGAATAAAAATTTTAAAAGAGGAGAGGGATGAGAATAAAGAGAAAGAGGAGAGAAAGGAGAGGAAGAGAATTCAAAGGCAAAAAATTGAAATAAAGAAACAGGACCAAAGTAGAGATGTGCCTGCCCTCATTGTTAAACTTTAGACCACCTTTTGGTCCTAAAAGAAGGGAAATCTTTCTAATATGCCAAATCACTGAGCAGTACCCAGGTTTTTGTTTGTTTTCTTTTCCACCTCATCCCTGTACCATTGTAGATAGATATTTATTTTAACAACTGTATATACTGTTTTTTAAGGAAGAAAAAAAATAGCTTTTTTTAGTGTCTTTTAGAAATCTCAAGAATAGTAACACATTAAAAATTAAAATGATGAAAAATGAGCCATCTGTTTTTTTGATAAGACATAATTCCATCTAGGCATAAGAAAATTACCATATTCAAATAAAAACATACAGTTGAATTCAATTAACATAATTTCATTTTTGTTGATCAACATTCCCAATATACTTAGTATCCAACATACAAAAATTATTCAAGATTAATTTTACAGTACTGTGAAAACATATTTGGATCTTCTAGCATTGTAAAAAATGCTTTTTTAAAAAACATTCCAATATGATGCAAACACAGAGAAGAAAAAGAAAAAGAATATACCATCTTGCAACTTTAATAAAGTCATTATTTACCTGAGAAAAATATAATTTAAAAATTATATCTGCTTTATTATTCAAGAGTCAGCAGTAAAGGCACTCAATTAGGAAAAAAAATCAGTACTGTAAAATATAACTTCTAGATATTATACTTTATAAGTTTTGGGAGCAGGCCTCAACAATCTGGACAATGTAACATATGAAAAAAATACTAAAAAAGTGTAATCTACAGTATTTCAACATAAAAAATTCAAAGGTAAACCTCTGGAATGTGAAAAAAGCAAAACTTTCAAACTTCTGGAACAAAATATAAAACATATCTTTATGATTTCAGGGCAGGGCAGGATTTCTTAAGACACAAAATAAAAGCATAAACCACAAAGACCAATACATTTTTCTACATTAAGCTTAAAATTTTGGCATAACAAATGACAAAATGAAGAAAAGGAAAAACGTGCCAAGGAACGGGAGAAGATATTTTCAACACACATAACTGAGAGCTGACAAAGGATGAGTACCCAGAATATATAAAGAACACTTAAAAATCAGTAAGAAAGAGACACATTAGAAATGGGCAAAGGATACAAGCAATCCCCAGAAGAAATTAATAAATATACAAAAAGATGCTCAAATTCACCATGGAATTTATGATGGAAATGCAATCACAATGAGATAGATCTCACCCATCAGATCTGCAAAATTAGAGAGGAAAAATACCTAGTGTTGGTGAGGATGTAGACCAAAAGACACTTGAATTGCTGGAAGGAATGTAAACTGATATAATAATGTTAGAGAGCAATCAACAATACTGCCTGCTGAAACAAAAGTTTCATAAAATCTTACCCTTATTACATGAGATGCTTATATCTTCTTTTGTATTTTTTCTATTTTATTCTGTCCTACCTTGTTTTATCTTATCTTTCTCTATTTCATTTTTTAAAACATATTCAGCCCACTAAAATAATTTCAAGATCATTAATAAGTCATGTCTTGTAATTTGGAAAACAATGATCTAGATAAACTCTAGAATATATACAAAATTTTCACAAAAACAAAACTAGAAGTAGAAAGCTATATACTGAAGTATGTCCATACCACACACTAATTAAGTAAATTATCCAGAATCAACACAGATAAATCTCCAAAACAATTTTGATCAAAATCACTAAGTTACAGAATGATACATATTTGATAAAATGTTAAAACATGCAGAAAACAATAGAATTTTAGTGTGGTATGGATATAGTGACACATATATGGCAGGACTTTGATATGTATTTTTTTCAGATGGACATTTTGATGGAGGTAATACCAGAGATAAAATTTGCCATGTAATTCTATCATTGAATTGGTATGATTTGGCTTTTCCATCTGACAAAACAGTTTTCAAGATGCTAAGCTTAACTTAATCATCTGAGTATGGGAGGAGAACCCAAAGTTAAGGAAAACAACATCTTAGAATCAGAATGCCACCATTAATATTGCCTTTACCATGGGCACAGGAATTCAATACAGGTTTAAAAATGAAAACACATAACTTACAATTTCTTTCTCCACCTGCAAAATGAAATTTCATTAGTACCATAGGAAGAAATAAACAAATAGCACAGACACAACATAGCATTTTAAATGCCATAGGGAAAAAAAATAGAGAAAACAGAGAAAAGTTTACTATTAGAGTATTAGAATGGCAAAAATGTGTTTTTTACTTCTGGTCTAAATCTATTTACAAGTTTCCCCCTTTTCTGCACAGGAGTACAATATTTCTTGTAGACACTGAATAGGGGCTGGGATTGTATTGGGAAGATATTCTTCATAGTGATGGTATCATGGCATAAGATGATCCCACATGATACATCGTATATGTTACTTTATTGTTTTTTCCTGACACAAGTTTTGAAATTTATTACTTGGCTCATGTATATAATTGTATATAGTTACTCATATTAAAAAAGTGCTTTGTAAAACAGTTTCTTGTGCACTTACTCATTTGTTTAAATATAATTTTAAAACTATGCTATTATTGGATATTACTGTACTGATATTTTCATGCTTTGCAACATGAAAAGAACATAGGAGAGTAAGTGTCATGGCATTAGATCATCCCACATGGTACACCCTTTTCTAAGCAGAAGCTCCTGCTGGTGATCGCTACCTTTACAGGGTCAAAATTAAATGTTCAAGGGCCAATGTTTCAAGTTTTGGTAAGAGTAATCTTCAAAACTAAATATACATCAACTTAGATAATCTTTTGCATGACATTTCCTATTTTGGTTGTTTTCCTAAGTATAGTTCAATAATTTATCTCCAAATTATCCCTGTTTAGAACAGATAACTTCTTATTCTTACATATTCTATTTCAAGAGTTTTCCCTACACTCTTAATAACTACATGGTTGAATACAATTGGACAAGCAAACAATCTTTTGATGACTGAACATGGTAATATATATATTCTGAATCCTCTCAAAGAACAGGTCAAATAATTCACTTCCCTGTCCAAAGCATATAAAAGGCAATCTCTACACATTATTGTTGGTAAAGCAATCACTATTAATCAGTGTGTCTGCTAATATGACATGTCATTATGAACTGATATTTGGTTAGGCCTGTCTGGTTCATTCAGAAGTCTCTAAGAGCAATAATTTCATACCTTAAAGCCTGACATAAAACCAAGTGAATCTTTAACAGTTTCAAATAAAGGAAAGCAATGACCAAGCTTAGAAAACATCACAAGTCATACACAGTCAGGGGGATATTAAGAAACAACTGCAAAGTGTAGTTAAATGTAAAGAAAACATACAAATTTTTTCAACACATCTGTAGTACTCCTTTGGCTAGTCTCTTCCATTTAGGAGCCCAGTCTCTTAACTTGATGTACTGAGTTAAACTGTAAAACCCTGAATAACTTGAACTCAATTTGAAAAAACATTTTGTCTTACCTTTATATTAAAAAAGATGATTACACTTGCTATAATGATCATAGTATGCGTCCCCATAAAAGACATAGTAGAGAATGGCAAGGAACATTTCCTCCCAGAAAGACAATTAATTCTAAAAGCCAGTTCTCTGCCATAACTATCACCTTCAGTTTACTCTTCAAACCCACAGTAACTGTGCTATTAAAGCTGCAACCCATATGTACACTCCCAGTCCCCTTTCTCTGCTCTCTTTTTTCATAGCACTCATAATATTCTAGCATTAAATAAATGTTTAGTTACTCATTCTTTGCTAGAATGTAAGCTCGAGAAGAAAATAAACCATTGTTTACTATGTGCACTGACATACCTAGCCAGGATCTGATACAAAGCAGTCATTCAGTAAATGTTTGTTGAATGAATGAATGAATCCAAGTTGAGAGTTTAGTACAGAATATTTCTGGAGACAGTCAAATTTCAACTTCATTTATACTGTTAACAAATATATACTGAGATCTGATTATGGAGGAGACAGATCGTATCACATCAGATAGTGATAAATGGAAAATAGAGCAACTTAAGAGCAAGAAGCAGCTACTGTGGAAGAGGTAGTTACCTCCATGAAGTGATGGCAATTGTTTTGAGACTTGAATGAAGTTGGATACTGTGCAGATTTGGGTGGAGGGGGAAAGTAAGCTTTGAACATGGACAAAATAATGAATGGATAGGCTCTAGGGTTGAGGAATCCCATACCAACAATGAGGCCTGCATGGTGGGAGTGGGGTGTGCAAGAACATATTCCAATGGATAACATGTACTGGTATATACTACCTAGTGCCCTGGAAAATAGAAATTACATTTCACCTAGAGTACTCAGATTCTCTGACAGTACTTCTGTTCCAGCCCCCGAATGTCTGTATCAGCACCTCATGTAAGATTGCAGGGCATACAGTAATAACATTGTTTTAAAAAGTTCCAAGTAGCCCCAGGTGTCACGCCACTGGCTTAGTAAGTACACGCCCAGGAAGGTGGAAAGCCACGCAGGTGCAAAGCCAGGAGGCTCCACAGGCAGGCCTGCCTCCTCCCAGCGCGGGAGAGAGCTTCTTCCCACGCGCCCCTGTGAGTGCGACCACCTCCATTCGGCTCTGACAGAGACCAAGTGGCCAAGCCGGGCACCAGGCAGCTACAGGGCAGGCCTCTGTCACAGCTGTGGAAGAGAACTGTTCCAACGTTTTATGTAATTTCCCAAGAACAAAAGCAGAAAGTTCACTCTGAACTCGCCTTCCAACTCAAGTAGGAAGTTCCTGTTCGGCCAAGGCGGGGGGCACTTGTAAAATTATCTGCCTCTGAAAACCCCACTTCCGGGCCTGAGAGAAGCACTCCTCTTCCAGCTTAAAATAGAGATTTAGAGCGAGTTCCCCCCGTCCCTTCCACAGCAGTTTCACAACAGCTTCGCCTAGCTTGGCCAAACGTGGTGCGTTATCCCTTGAAATCTGGACCAAATGCTGAAGGCACAACGAGTTGGTGAGCCCACTGGGGCCTGGACCTGTGTGAACGGATGGACGGGACCGGAGCCAGAGTCGAGGCGACAGAACCAACACATCAGTAGCCTACGTGGGACGGCGAGTAGGAAGAGAAAGAGACGCTCAGGACGCCCCCAACCCGGTCAGGATAGTCTCGGGCAGGCGACACCCCTAAGGTCACGTCAAATGCCGCCCCAGATCCCGTCCGCTACCTCCGCCGGGAGCGGCGCGCATGCGCAGCGCCGCCAAGGCGGCTGGCTGGCGGGTGTGCAGCCCCGGACCCCGCGCCCAGCCCCCACTGGAGGGTTTGCGCACGCGCAGCGATGCCCAGTCCCTAGGCCTCGGCGGCGGAGCAGCCCGCGGCGGCGCCTAGGCCCCGCCAGAGCAATGCGCTCAGGGGAGGTGGGCGCGGCTGGGGGCTCAGAAGCTGCTTCGGAGCAGCGGCCTCATCCCGCAGAGCGGGCAGCGGGGGCGGCGACACCGCCCCGGGGACACCTGAGACGGGCCCGCTGCAGCCCCGGCCCTTCCCGGCTCGGCGCGCCGTCCCCAAGCCCTACCTCAGCGCCGGCCCAGCCGCATCCGCTCCGCCTCCTGCGCCAACCGCACTGCACCGTCTGGGACGGGCGCGACGATGTGGCGCCTCCCCTTGAAGCGGCCAGGCCTCGGGATGCGCTCGGGTGCCTGGTGGGCCAGGGAGGGAAAGAGAGGGGAGTCCACTTGAGGGGAGGGGGGCCGGGGAAGGCACCTCGCCCCTCCTCTCGTCTCTGCTGCCCACCGCGCGCCCCGCTCCTCTTTGCCGACCACCCCTCCTGTGGAGCCTACTCCCGGGGCTGGACACCTCCTCTCGCCTCGGCCCATCTCTGCCCTTTCCTGCGGAATTCCCATGTGGGACACCCCCACCTTCTCCGTGGTTCTGGTCCCCAAAGCCTTGGGAGTTTGGAGATGCCTGATCCTACATGTGAGGCGTGTGGGCAACCTTGTCTACTGTTGGTTCTGGCTCTCCTAGTGGTGCTACCCCTCTGGGATCTCAAACCGCCTTTTCACACGGCCCCCCTCGTCTCACCAGTGTGGGACAAGCCTGCACCTTTCTAGTACAGAGCTGAAATAACGAGTGATGTGTGCCGAGGAGGTAACCTGAGTCACTTTGGGACCAAGACCTGGAACAGCCACATTCCCTTTAGGAAGTCGCCGTAATTCCTTGTTCTACACTGCATCCCCTTCTGTTGACCTTAGTAAAGTGCACCACAGTTTGATAATGTGCAGTAACTCCTTTCAGATTACTACACTTACATTGCCTGAGCGGATTTTGCTCCACAACTAATATCATTAGCTGTTGGTATAAAGTAAGCAGATTGCTTATATGCCGGCTTTTAAATGACATAGGTTAACATTTAAGTGATCTGACAGAAGTAGGACAGCCAGATAAAATAACAGATTTCAACCCAGTGTAGTCATGTCAGTCTCTTGTTTGGTCTGGCTTTTGTCATTTCATTGGGAAATGACATTTCATTGGAAAAGTTCCAGAACGCCTAGCTGCCCTTATTGCAGCTGCTATAGTAGTCACTTATGTCTATAAGCAAAACCTACTCCATTGAGCTCCAGGCGACCTGCATTTATTTGATTGTACGGGATATGAGTAGGGCTAGAAGTTTACCTGCATGGCATTGTAAGACAAACTTTTCCCCTGAAACAATCCAGTTACCCTTTGCCCTTTTAATGTAAACTCTGACATAACCATAACTGAAGGGAAAACTTAGATTTTTTATTTTAAAAGGGTAAATTAGAAGGACTCCTTCAATGGTACTTATCTAAAAGGAGAGGATGGCCAGACTAAGAAAAGCAGTCAGAGAGGAGGGGTTATCACTCAACATACCTTCCTTATATGACAATTACTTGGAATGTTTAAATCTCACTAGATTATTAAATTCTTGAGGGCACAGATCATGTTTTATTAATTTCTGTATCACAAAATACTTAATAGATGTTTGTGAAATTAATCTATTACATGCCTTTAATTCCTGCAATATGATTCCACACTACATTAAGAAACTTCAACAGAAACACAAATCCACTAATCCACTGTCTATTCTCATTTTAGTTGGTTTGTGCCAGTTCTGGACCTGACTGCCTGGATAGCCTGACCTCTTAAGAATGGTTGATATCAAATTCAAAAAGGCTTGAGATTACCTTTTTTTATACCTTGATCAGCTTTCTCCTTCCTCCTTTCCTATGGCAAAGCTGTATAACACTGAGTCTATACTGAAAACCTAATGACTTAGTTTTCTGTTCAGGCAAAGGCTTTTCCTCTGACCTCCTCCAGATTTAAAATTCATCATTAAACAAGTTTAGTTCTCATTAAACAGGAATTGTTTCTAATTCAAACACTGAAGATCTCTGGTCACTTTTCCCCTTTATCCAAACTGTTTTGTATTTAAAGCATTTTAAGGGATTTGAGTCACCATTTAGAGAGCAAAATTACAGAAAGCTACTTTCATACAGAATGTAACGCATCATTTACAAATCAACCTAGTAATAATTCTCTCCTGCCAAAACCGGCCTGCGGACTGAAGGGTCCCGGGTTCGATTCTGGTCAAGGGCATGTTCTTGGTTGTGGGCATGTAGGAGGCAGCTGATCGATGTCTCTCTCTCATCGATGTTTCTGACTTTCTATCCCTCTCCCTTCCTCTCTGTAAAAAATCAATAAAATCTATTTTTAAAAAATAATAATAATAATTCTCTTCTTACACAAACGATACTCCTTTACAAATTAGTATTTACTTTTTTAAGGTTTAGCTATTTTAAAATTAAAGTCGATACTTTTTAAAGGTCTTGAGATTACTCCTAAATTATGAAAAAAATTATAGCACAGACTTTCTTTGATTTCTAGCACTGACACATATTGTTAATGGGGAACTTAATGTTAAGATGTGATTACAACAAGAATAATTAGAGCAGAGGGCTCAACAGGCATAGTCCCAAAATACAGAAAGGGAAACTTCCTGTAACAAGTCTGACCTCTGGAGCAGTTGCAATATGGGAAGAAGCTGTTAGACTACCGCTATTTTTTACCTAAATTAAGAAATCACGGAGATCCAAGATAGCAGTGGAGTAGGAGGGAGTTACACTCACCTCCTCCCAGGACCAAACTGGTTATTTAGACTGAATTAGAACAATCAACTTAAATAACCAACTGAAGATTAGTTGAATAAGAGTCTTAAAACAAGTATCTTCAGAAGAAGCCACATACAGACTGGTGGGAAGGGCATAGGTGCAAAAAGGGCTGGCCCTGCACCCATGTGAGGCAACTGAGAATCTGGAGGCATATCTCAGCAGCAAATGTCCTGGATTAGTGTGAGGGGTCTCATCACACCTGGTTCCCAGCCCAGAGCACCAGAGCCAGGAAGAAGAGCACACATGATATCTGTCTGTGAAAAGCAGCGGGGATCTGTCTTCCAGGGAGAGATAGCAGTCTGCTAAAAACCCAGATGTCCTCTTAATGGTCCAGCACACAGTACACTTGCAGCCACTCACCCTGAGTTCTGGTGGAGGGAGAGAAGCTCAAAGTGGACTAGAATTGTGAGAGGAGAGACTGGGTTGTGTGGCTCCAATGACAAATCCAAAGGGACAACTGCCAGGGTTCCTGTGCATAGTTCCCCTCCCACACTACCTATAAACTCCATCTTTCTTGGGTCAAGAACTCCCTTCCAGATGGCATCAGCCTGGGGGGATGCAAGAGCCTCACCCTTCCAACTCCCTATTTCCCTGCCCTGCAAGCTCAAGCCCTGCAGAGGTGTCAGCTGCCTGGGGCTCTGGGTGTAGAAGTCTGGGCAGACTCAGGGGGCATTAGAGACTGACTGAGTTGTTCGGCTCTGGAGTGCAGGCCATTCACTTCAATCTTCCTGGGAGCCTAACCTGTGTTATTCCCCCACAGGAGGTCCACTGGCTTCACCCTCCCAACTCCAAGCAGCTCTGCCTTGTGGAGCTCAGGCTCTGGAGGAGGTCTTTGCAGAATCCAGGACAGACTGAGTTGTGTGGCTTCAGGGCCATTTTCTCCTCCCATGCCCAACCGGCACCTCTGTTCCTGAGCAGATCCCTTATTTCACACAGCCCAATCTTAGTCTGTTTGAGTCTGTTAAAGTGCTGGGCCTCATACTGATGACTTCCTGAGATTCTGCCCCACGCCAAAGTTCTGTGAACAGCTGGCCTTGGTGGATCCTGAGATTTTGCTGGGTGGCCTCGTACCAAGCACTGGCACTGAGTTTGGATCTGTATCAGTGTGGTACACTCACCCTTACTTGCTGATTTGCTGAGAAACGTTCTCCTGCAATTTGTGTACTGCCAGAGGCTCTTTCAGTGATGGAGCCTAACAGTCATGAGGGTATCTTGGACCTTTTGCTAACCTACCAGCAGGCTCAGTGCTGGTGGAAGCCGGCCTTGTATGTAACTTAGTGCTTAGTGCACACTTAGGCCCAGAACAGACAGGCACAAACTGTGGATCACTTTGTAGCTCAAAACAAGTTGCCCACAGCCAATCACAGGCAGCATCGGACATTGACCTGCACAGAGTCCAGTACAAGAGGCCCCAGAACTAACACATCCAGTGGTGGACTTCAGACCACATCACAGCAGGACCTGATTAGCTCCCCAAGTGGCAAATCCAAAGGCCACCAGACCCTGTTGAAACAAATTTTGCTTCATGTAGTCATCACCCACACAGCAGTTCATACACTGTGTAGGGATCGATCCTCCTAGCAGGCAGCCTGAGGGTTAATCCCATGCACAAAAGGGGCCAATAGCAATCAAGACTCAACTACAACAAAAAGGTTCACATAAGAGGCACAGGGGACATTTCTGGAGCATCCAGCCGAGCTGACCAGGGAGACTTTGACACTGGATCCCACAGGATCTACTGCATAAAGCCACCCTATGAAAACAGGGAGATGTAGACCATCTGCCTAATACACAGAAACAAAGAAAGGCAATCAAAATGGAAAGGCAAAGATGCCCCAAATGAAAGAACAGGAGAAACCTCTAGGAAAAAAACCTAATAAAATGGAAGCAGGCAAATGGTTATAAGAATGCTAAGTGAGAACTTCAACGGCATAAAAATGAACATAGAAACCATAAAAATAACCAGTCAGAAGTGAAGAATACAATATCTGAAATTAAGAATATAGTAGAAATAAATAAAAAGTAGGTTAGATGAAACAGATTAGTAGTTACAAAATAGTCATGGGGGCATAAAGTACAGCATAGGAAATTTAGTCAATAATCCTACCTAATAAAAGAATAATATGCAAATTGACCATCACTCCAACACACAAGATGGCTGCCCTCATGTGGTCAAAGATGGCTGCCCCCATGTGGACACAAGATGGCTGCCACAAAATGGCCAGCAGGGGAGG
>JAAGEH010000012.1:17330428-17419322 GCA_011751065.1 Lasiurus cinereus | reverse complement strand
AGTTGTGGGCGATCAGGCCAGCAGGGGAGGGCAGTTGGGAGGGACCAAGACTACAAGGGAGGGCAGTTGGGGGGGAGGAAGGGACCCAGGCCTACAGGGGAGAGCAGTTGGGGGGGACCAAGCCTACAAGGGAGGGCAGTTAGGGGTGACCAAGCCTGCAGGGGAGGGCAGTTAGGGGCAATCAGGCTGGCAGGAGAGGGCAGTTAGGCATTAATCAGGCTGGCAGGGGAGTGGTTAGGGGGTGATCAGGCTGGCAGACAGAAGCAGTTAGGGGCACTCAAGAAGGCAGGCCAGCGAGCAGTTGGGAGCCAGTAATTCTGGATTGTGAGAGGGATGTCTGGACATCCCTCGAGGGGTCCCAGATTGGAGGTAGGCTGGGCTGAGGGACACACACACACACACACACACACACACACACATCTGTGCACGAATTTTGTGCACTGGGCCTCTAGTATTCTAATAATTATGTATAGTGCCAGGTGGATAATGGAAACATTGGGGGAACACTTTGCAAAGTATATGACTGTCCAACAACTATGCTGTACACTTAAAAGTAATACCAAATAATATTAAATGTACACTGTAATTTTAAAAAATTAAAAAAGAAATCAAACTGTACTAATATTTCACATGTAGATTTACAATAGTGCCTATTTTTGTGATCAGAGCACATGATCAAAAATGTTTAGAATCACTTCCATAGAGTACCATCAGTTCTGTAGGCAGGTATCTGGTTTCATCACATTTTGAATCTTTGTAATATTGTAAGTACAATACTTTGGATTTAATAACATTATAAGTATAATAATTTTTAAAATGTATATAACACTTAAAATTTTACCTTTTACTGTGCAGTTAGTAAATGTTTATCCTTTAATCACTTTCAGTATAATATACCTTTTAGCAAATCTTGGTACTTTTATATAATGTTTCTTTGTTTAACATTACTTTGTATTTTATATTTACAAAATCATAGAGCTGAGAGAGATTAAATATCAGTCCAGATTAAATAGATGCCTAGATTGTAAGGTAACTTACCTTAAGTCTTTGGATTCATAATATCAATGGTTTTTCCAAAGCATCATCCCATTCACAGAAAAATAGCAGAATTTCATTATCCATCAGATAAATGATAGCAACTATGTCATTACACAAGATAGGAGGGAGGTACAGCTATTTCTCATAGAGCTTAAGTGAAATAAATTCTTTTTCACTTTTTCCTTGAAAATAATTATAGGTTCACAGGAAGTTGTGAAGATAGTACAGAGAGGTCCTATGTTCCTGCCTCTAGTTTCTTCCACTAGTAATATTTCATAAATGGAATAAGTTTACCAGGCAACATGTTTGCTCTCAATTCAAACCAATAGATTTAATAATGGTAGCTGCCATTTTTCAAGTAACTATATTATCTGACGCTCATAAAAATCCTTTAAGGCAGGGGTTATCCTCAGTTTTTAGCTAAGGCAACTCAGAGAGATTAAGTCACTCCCATCAGTCCTAAGGCCAATCTATATGCCTCGTACATTTCATCTTTTCTAATATTGACAGCTGAAGCTCATACATCCCTTACACTAAATTTGAGTTGAATCCTAACAATTATCTAATAATAAAAATATTTTATTTATTACTAGAAGCCCAATGCATGAAATTCATGCACTCGGTGGGGGCAGGGGGTGTTCCTCAGCCTGGCTTGTGCCCTCTTGTAGTCCAGTTGAACATCCTTAGCACCGCCACTGTGTTCGCCAGTCATGAGCCCGGCTGCTGGCTGAGCACAGTGACCACCAGGAGGCAGCTCCTGCATTGAGCATCTGACCCCTGGTGGTCAGTGTGTGTCATAGCGACCAGTTGTTTCATGTTTCAATTTGCATATTAGCGTTTTATTATATAGGATTATTGTTTTGAAAATTGTGAATGTTTTCTCAGAAATTAAAAAGGTTCTTTTAAAAATAATGTATAGCCTGGCTGGCGTGGCTCAGTAGTTGAACATCAACCTATGAACCAGAAAGTCATGTTTTCCCAGACAGGGCACATGGGGGGAGAATGTATATAGGAGGCAGCCTATGATTCTTTCTTATTGATGTTTCTATCTCTCTCTCCCTCTTCTTTCCTATCTGAAATCAATAAAAAATATATATATTTTAAAAATCTGCATATGAAAAACATTTTCTTAGGAATATTTATTTTTTCTGGACCAACAATTTTTCCCGGGAGGGAAAAAATTAAAAACAAGAAGGAAAGATGACTAAATTACATAGTTCCCTTCAAAATTGTTTGGATAGTTTAGTCTATTGGTATCACAATATTGCTAAATTTATCAGATTGAAAAGTTTTACTTTGAAAGTATAGTTCAGTCTTTTAGGGGTTAACATTTCCATCACCACATCTATTAAGTTTGCCTACTGTCTAAGTCAGTTCTGACTGCTTTAATAAAGTACCATATACTGGGTGGTTTATACACAACAGAAATTTATTTTTCGTAGTTCTGGGGATTGGAATTTCAAGAGCAGGTTCTTTTTCCAGGTTGCAAAATGCCATCTGATTGTATTCTAACACAGTGGAAAGAATGCAAGAGAGTTCTCCAGAATTTCCTTCATAAAGGCATTAATCCCATTCTGGGGGGCTCCACCCTGTGACCTAATTACCTTCCCAAAGCTTCAACTCCTAATACCATCATATTGAGGGGTAGGGTTTTAACACAAAAATTTTAAGAAGATGCATTCAGTGCATTGCACCTACATCTGGACTTGTGCACTCTGGATACCCTCTTGTTACCAAGACTGAAATGCCCATGCTCCCATCACTTTTGTATGAGATTTGCTTTATTATTCTCAATATTGTTACTCTAGTGGTTGTCACCTCTCAATCGTTCATTATTAATTTTTCTCTATTCTGGAATATTCCCATAAGCATGTAAAGACTGTGTACCATTTTCACAACTTTTTAAAAACTTCTTTTAAAAAGAAGTATCTCTTACCTTTTGAGACAGCATGGAGGGACCTGGAGAATTTTATGCTAAGTGAAATAAACCAGTCAGAGGAAAACAAGTATCACATTATCTTGCTCATATGTGGAATCTAATGAACAAAATAAACCGATGAACAAAATAGGTCCAGAGATATAGAAGCATGGAACAGACTGATGAATCTCAGAGAGAAGGGGCGGGGGTTGGGAAGAGATCAATCAATGCATATGTGCATAACCTAAGGATAGAGATAATAGTACAGTGAAGGTCTGGGGGTGGGAGGTGGGGATGGAGATGTGGAATCACTGAGGTGAAAGGGGGATATCTGTAATACTTTCAACAATAAAGATAATTAAAAAAAATAAAGTGGAATTTCTAACCTTAAAATAAAATAAACAATGTTCTAACAACCCATTCCCCTCCAGCTACCACCCTATTTCTCTGCTTTCTTCCAAAATTCCTGGAAAGAGTCATTTATACTCACTGTATTCTCCTCCCTTCCACCTATTCATTCTTGAATCTACTCCAATCAGTCTTCTGCTCCCACCTCTCCACTGAAACTGCTCTTGGAAAAGTCACCACCAATCTCCATATTGCAAAATCAGGGGTTATTTCTCAGTTATCTCACTCCAATACTCAGCAGTATTTGAAACAGTTGTTCACACCAGCTGTCTTGAAACATTCACTTTTAGGAGACCCCTCTCTCTGATCTTCCATCTAACTGGCAGCTCCATTGGTTGATCTCCTCTCATCCCCCACATCTCCAGTCCTTGGCATGCCCAGAGTTCAGTTCTTGGATTTCTCTATTCTCTCTCCCTTGGTGATGTCATTTATTCTCAAGATATAATTTTTAGTGTTCAGCTTCTCCAGCCACTCCTGGGACCATTTCCCCTCATGTTCTGCCACTTTACTGAAATAGATTCATGGCTCTACTCTAGCATAACTTGGAGCCCTTGTTCTTTTTCCATTCCACATTGGGCCCAGCCAATGGGACTATCTTTCCTTTTTAATTTTCCAAAGCAGAGAGAATTCATCTTGCTTCTTTCTTTCCAGACAGCCAAGCAGAAATGCCTCGCCTTCTATTGATTTTTTTCTTGAGAATTCAGAAAAGTCTAGTTATACTTCAGGGAAAAGGCATCTTTTCTTTCCTCCTTGTTGAATAAGTTTCTCCATAGGTCACCTTGTTATAGATTAAATAAAATTAATTAATGAAAGAGAACTGTACTTAGCTGCCCTGGCGTGCCACTGATTGAGTAATGACTTTGTGAAACAGATTAGTTTTCTAAACTTAAATTCCTCAAGACTTTATGAAATTGGTGATTTGTATTACATTTTGAAGTTTTCAACATTTCAGATAATAGCATACTGCAAATGCTAAGAAAAAGCAAAGACTTGGGTTCAATTGGCTGACTAAATTGTGGGAAAGTTGACTGTCCAGAAGCTAGAGGTTGAGTCTGACTGAAGGGAGCAGTTCCAGAGAAGAGAAAGAGGAGGAAAGGTAGGAGGAGAAGGAGGAGGAGGAGAAAGAGAAGGAGGAAAATGGGAGGAGGAAGAGGAATAAAAAGGAGAAGAGATGGAGGAGAGGTAGGGGGAGAGAAGAAGGAGGGAGAAGGGGAGGAGGAAAAAAGGCCACTAAACAACACATTTCTTGGTCATAAGAAAAAAGATGGCCTCTATATCAGATAGACATTTTTCTTTTGTGTTTCTATTTTTTTGTCTGTTATTTTATCATTTACAATTTCTTTTTCAAATGTTATCCCAGATAATGTCATTGCTATTGTGATCTCTGTTTCTGCAGGTCATAGTTTGGAAATACAGCTAGGTCACACTAAAAGAGAACAATTTTCTGACTCCACATCTAAGGATAACTTTATGGGAGTATTAGCCCTCCTTAAATCCCATAGGGCCTGGGAGGATGGAGTGTTCTAGTATAATTCTGCAGACACCATCTGGCATCCTCTGGAGTGGACATGTGACATCCTGGCTGTAGACACATGCAAGAAAGTCACTAGAAGGAGTCTAAGAAAGACCCCTCCAGCCCAGCTGGTGTAGCTCAGGAAGTCAAGGTCTGATTCCTGGGCAGGGCACATGCCTGGGTTATGGGCTTGATCCCCAATAGGGGCATGCAGGAGACAGCAAACAATGATTCTCTCTCATCATTGATGTTTCTCTCTCTCTCTCTCTCTCTCTCTCTCTCTCTCTCTCTCTCTCTCTCCCTTTCTATTTGAAAAATTAAAAGTATTAAAAAAATAATAAGACCCCTCCACCCACTCAGTTGCCCTCTCTTCCCCTCTTCCCCTTTAGTTTCTTTTTACATTATCACACGAGGATATGATGTTTGGAAAGCTGCTGCTGGAACTTGGAATATCCCACTGGAAACATATGATGCACAATTATGAACAGTAAGTAATACTACAGGTCTAACTTGTTGGAGGAAAATTAATCTATGCTATGTTGCTGATATAGTACCTATCATAAACCACTTACATAAAGTTGTACACAAGGGCATATATTTACACAGATACCTGTCTAGAATTATGTTCACTTAAATATTAAGAGTGGACATCTCTGAGTGGTGAGATATTAGTGAATTTCTACTTTATTTCCCGTATTTTTTTCTATAAGATGTAAAGCTCAAATATTTATGTGAATAATAAACTTTTAAAAATATATATTTTATTGATTTTTTGCAAAAAGAAAGGGAGAGGGGTAGCGAGTTAGAAACATTGATGAGAGAGAAACATCTATCAGCTGCTTCCTGCACACCTCCTACTGGAGATGTGCCCACAACCAAAGTACATGCCTTAGACTGGAATCGAACCTGGGTCCTTTCAGTCCTAAAGCCAATGCTCTATCCACTGAGCCAAACCGGTTAGAGCTAAACTTTTAAAAGCCATATGATTCTGGGCAATTCCCATTTATCTCATATTGCTTATAATGGATTCTTTAAAAATAAATAAATAAATGTATTCCATCATAGAATTTCTTTTTTTACAAGACCCCAAAAGTGGCATCACATGTTTTTTCTTTGTGGAATAATCATCAGGCAGGAAATATTTGAATAACATTTCCTGATAAACATTTTTTGGAAACATTTAAGCATTTCCTGATCTAAAAATTTTTGTGATTTTTCATTGTGTATCTTATTGTTTTAATTAACAATACTCTAACCCTGTGGAACATATCTTGTTAGAGAGAAAAAATTTCAGAAAAAAAAGTGTTTTATTAGAAAGACATTTCCAGTAACCAAGAAAATAAGATTGGCACAATTTTCACTCAGTGGTAAAAATAATAAATAGGCTCCCTTTAGTCTACATTTAAGAAATTTTGGTTCACTTAATTCTACCAAGAAACTGCATATTCTTAAAACCAAAATGGTACTTTAAAAAATTCTAGGCCTCCAGAGTAAAATTGAAAAAGGGTCTTCCCTCCTTCTGCAAATTACCCTTTGCATGGCTGGTTCTGCCAGGCTCTGTACCAGGACAGGGAGCCAGGGCCAGGCTGACTATGACAGTGAACAAAGGAGATAGAATCCACAGCTATTTATGACTGAGAAGCTGTGTACTCCTCAATTACCATAGTTGTGACAAATACAATGAAGGAGATACCTTCTGAACCTCATAATCTTCGTATGTCTGCCATTAAGGCAAAGGGTAGACAAAGCTGGAGATGAATCTAGAAAGGCAATTCCTTGAGAGCTTTGATGATTTTAAACAGAGATCAGAATGGCTTGGAGAGTATCATGAGGGGAGCAGAAAGACATAGGAAAAGAAACCAATGTGGCAGCAGGAGTCCAGAAGAGAGGCCATGCTGGACTTTGAACAGCAGCTTTGGGATGCAGAGGAGAAGACAAAAAAGAGATTAAACAAATACACTATATGGTACAGTCTCTGTGGTCATTTTTCTTTTATTCTATCTTAACATCAATGGAGTCTTCAACAGGATTTAACTTATCTCAGTTGGTGTACGGAAACAGAACAAGGTGTTTTTTACCAACCTGGGTTGAACTCTGAGGGACGAACAGCTTGCTCCTGGGCAGCCAGCCTGGAAGTGGTGAGACTCTGAGTCAGGTTATCTACAGGTTTGTTTTTGGTCCAATAGCAACACCCCTTCATGTGATAATTAACCGTAGGACTTACCCTGCATATGGACAGGGATGAGTTCTTGAACCCAGTGCAAATACAGCAGGCCATAAATCCTAGGACCATTTATAGACTTGGTATTTTCTTTCTGTTCTGTCCTCAAAGTCTTCAGGGAATTGGTGTACCTCATACCTTTACTTGGGAGCGTCCTGGATTGGGTCTGCATATTTACAGCCTTCCTCACAACTGGATCTTCAACCAAATTGCCTTTTAGGGGATAGACTGTTCTGAAGCCTAGTCAGATATCAAACAAGGCTTCTCTGCAACAGCAGAAATTCAAAGCTGATGTTGCCACTCCAGCCTGAGTCAATGGGGGTCTACAGAAGATATTGTAACAAGTCTGTTCCACAGAGGAAAGGCACTGACTGCCTCTGGCCAAACTGTTCAAAAATCAGGATCTCAAGTCTGCTTTAGGTCATGAATGCCATCCCAACTGGTGAAAATGCATGGTACAGGTCAGTGAGAAAGTTTAAGAGCCTCACCCAGAAGAAACTTTGCTGAGACTCTATTATTTAGTACCGGTGTCTGTTTAACCCTTTCCCCTTTTGAGATTCCTATCTGGTGTACTAGTTCCTAGCTAGAGTTTGGTGCCTCAGACCCAAGTCACTAGAGAAAACTTGGAAACTAACTCATCGTCTCATTTTGCAAGGCCAGTGTAATGTTTCTAAAGCTCAATAGTAAGGTCTGAAATGATGATCTCATATGTAATCACAATGAAATGAGAAACAAAATAAAATTTCCAACTCTTTCTATAAATTTAAATAATTGTCCATATAGTTAGTAATTTAAGGTAAGGCCAGCTTCATGGTTTCCAAAATTAAAATTAGGAGGAAGGTGTGTTAAAAATGTATGGTCCTGTTACCTGGAACTACCTAGCCTAGGAAACGGACAATGTACTGAACCCTTGTCCCAAATGGCTATCCATCCTGTTTTCAGAGACCTTCCCAAGCAGCATATAGGAGAAATGAAGAGTAAGATTTTAGTAAATTAGGAAGCAATAATCAGTCAATAATGTACAATAGGACTGCAAAATAGGTAATGAATACTAGGTGTATCAGTTAATAATGGCAGATTTTATAATCAAAGAAAAAACAATAATTTCAAGAGAAACATCAAAAGTGTTTTATTCAAAGTAATGTCCATTGTTAGCTACACATTCCCCCATCTTTCAGGTAATTTGTGGATACTGTCCCAATAGAAATTTTCTTGTTTTGAGGCAAACCATTCAGAGACCCAATTTTCCACTTCTTTGTATGTTTGGAAGTGCTGCTCACAAAATTTATGTGCCATTGATAGGAACACATGATAACCTGAAGGAGCAAGGTCTAGTGAATACAGTGGGTGGATTAATACTTCCCGAGCAAGATCTTTTGACATGTCTTTAACTGATTTTGAAGTGTGTGATAGTGCATTATCACGAAGCAGAATTATTTTGCTGTGTCTTTGGCCCATTCTGGTAATTTCATGATCAAAGCATTGTCCAAATTGGTTATTTGTTGTCAGTAGCAATCAGTATTAACTGTCATCTAGTTTTAGAAGCTCATAATACACAAGACCTTCCTGATCCCACCAAACGCAGAGCATTGTCTTCTTTCTGAAGCGATTGGCCTTGCAGTTGATGTTGCTGGTTGACCTGGATCAACCTATGATTTTGTGCATTTGGGATTCTCAAAATACTAGTACACATTATTGAGAAATAAGGATGATGTGACACAACATTACCTACTGTGGCTATACTCCATGGTCTCTTAAACTCAGTTCTCATCTCCATCACTTCCATTCTCTTTTCACAGGATTGGACAGGGCTTTCTTTTGAACTTTTCTATGATTAGGATTTGACAGTAGCTGTTCTCTGTCTTAGCTCTGGGCTTTGACACCCTAGACACCTCTCTCCACATACTCTTATCTCACAGCAGTTCCACCTCTGTCATCTCCACCTGTGACCCAGAACTTCTACCTACTTAGTTAATCAGAATGTCCATGCCCTGGTTTAACCAGTTTTTCTTGCACCCCCATCACCTCAAATTCTTCTTCTCTTTCCTTTCCCCAGTGAATGCTCCAGTGGACAATCATACTAACTCATAGCTTAGATATGTCTCCCACATCTCCCTAAAAGCTCAGAGAAATCCTTGTCATAAATAGATAATTGTAAGAAAGCTCACTGGCTTCCCCTTTTGTTTTAGTGCTTGGGACTTGAAGATGTTTATTTTTATTCTAGGGATACTCTTTCCAGCCCTCATCAGAAGATATGGTTTGGACCCCTGACTGCATTCATCCCAGAATGGAGAATTGTTTTGGTGAGAATGCCAGAAAGCCAACTCCAATGAGTATGTGCTTTCATGTCAAACTATTTTTAGAGAAATGATGATGTTTTTAACATTGACCTTAAACTACTTCTTTGCCCTGAGCTGATTTGACTTTAGAATATAAATTAGTGATAAGACACGAACATGGAAAATGATTTGATGTGGGGAACCATGGCAACAAGGAGAAAAGAAACTAATATTTATTGAATGTATCAGGTGCTAGGCACAATTAATCATAATGATAATATTTATTGTGTGCATGTTATATTTAAGGTACTGTGCTTGGCCTTTATACATGATCCAATTTAATCCTCACAACCACCCCATGAGATAAGCACTGTATTATTGTCCTTGTTTTATGAATGAACTTGAGCTTAAAGAGAGTAAGTGACTTGCTCAAGATGAGCTGAGTTTCAAGTCAAGGTCTGTCTGAATTTAATATCTAACAAGTTTTCTCTCTCAACTTTCAACTTAAAGCTATGAACGTTTGTGTATAAACTTTGTGTGGATATACAGATTTTACTCTTAAGTAAATTCCTCCAAGTGGAATAGTGTATATTTAACATTTTAAGAGTTGTTAAAATCTTTTCTAAAGTGACTGAACCATTTTACATTCCCATCACCAATATATCAGAATTTCAGTTTCCCCACATCCTCACCAACACTTAATATGGTCAGCCTTTCCATTTTATATGTTCTAATAGATATATACTAGCATCTGACTGTGATTTTAATTTGCATTATCCAGATGATTAATAATGAAGGTATGGGGAATAGGCACTTTTATGTACTGTTGGTCAGATCAAATATGGGAACCTCTTTTTGTATTGCAATTTGAATTTGGTAGTTTCTTAAATATGAACAAACTTTTTAAAAAATTCTCACCATAGCATATGTTTTTATTGATTGTAGAGAGAGTAAGGGAGAGAGAGAGAGAGAGAGAGAGAGAGAGAGAGAGAGAGAGAAACGTAGATTGTTTGCCTTCCATACCATAAGCACTTTGCCTGGGGATCTAACCCACAATCTAGGTATGTGCCCTGGTTGGAATTGAATCTGCAACCTTTTGTTGTACCAGATGGCACTTCAACCAACTGAACCACACAACCAGGACTGAACAAACTTTTACTCCTATTTCTATAAATCTATTTTGTCATAAACTGGGCATTTCTGCAGAGGCTAACAGAATAAACTCAGTTGTTTCACAATTTTCCTTTGACTCAGAAATGGTATTCTCATAAATCTTTGTTGGTCAATTTCCATTTCTCCACACCTTTCATTCATACTTTGGCATTGGTTTGAGTGTATGAATTGTTCAGTTCTGCATTAGTGATTTAACCTAAAATGGAACTAGATATCTTAGTTTAAAGATGGAAAGCATAACAGTGTAGTAAATTGAGTAGGCTTTTTCTTTTCTTTTTTTCTGTCTTATTTATTTATTTATTTATTTATTTATTTATTTATTATTTACCTTATCTTTTTTGCCTACCCAGCACATTTGGTGGGAGCACTCCATTTCCTTTGGGAAACTCCTAACTTCATATAGTCTGGATAGGGCTGCCAATCATACTGTCTGGCACTCTTTGGCCATGGGGTGGACAAGTAACCCAGACTTGGCCACTCCTGGTTCATTATATGCTTGGTCTACTGATTGAACCAGGAATGGGTTTATGATTCAGCAGGAACAGAGGCTTCCTCCAGATAGAAAGTGAGGAGCCAATTGCTTTTCTGTTGAGACTGCTGGGCTGGGAAAAAGCAGATCTGGGGCTGCCAGTGGGTGCCAGCCCTAGCTGCATGGAGAAAGCCTGTCTTTAGTGAAAATCAAAAGAATGAGACAAACGAACAGAGAAAAGCAGAGATAGACATGGAAAGAGAGAGATAGAAATGGGGCAAAGGGTGGAAAAAAACGAGACAGGAAGAAAAGTGAGAGAGAAAACAACATTACCATCTCTAAATCCAGATTCATCCCTGGACTTCCCCGTTTTATAAGCCAACTTACTTTTTCCTTCACTCTTCCTATTTTTCTCTTTCTTAACTTAATTTATCTTGGGTTTCTGAATTTGCGAGTGGCAGAATACAAACTGTTACATTCCTCCTCTCTTCTTTGAATCCTATCAAGAAGATATTCATACAAGCGTTTAGTGAACAATGAAAAAGTAAGTTTTCTGAACATTTCAGAGAAGAGAAAAAAGAGGAGCTTGACAAAATATATCCATAGCACACAGTCTGCAAATTCCCATAGGGATTTCTGGTCTCTCTGTTCCTGTTCTAATGGAGAGACTCCCTTCTGATTTGTCCACCTACCAGCCTCCAGACCCTTTAGTTCCTTCTATTATATAAAACAATTTATCTCCCTTTTTTAAAATCATTTGAACATTCTCTTGAAGTTCTGAATTTTAAACACTTTTTCTTTAAAATTAAAACCAATGTATCCGTTTTAATTTAAATATTAGCTAGTTCCAAGCTTATAATTCGTAAAGTATAACTTTCTGGTAAACCGAATGGAGCATGTGATTCATGTCCCATTTATGCCCAAAGCAAGCCACCAGTCCATTGCTGCCATGAGAGCAATGAAAGTGCTCAAAAACTTGTAAATGAAGAGAAAAGGATGTGTAAATCATCCCTTAGGCAAAGTCTTGATCAGTTGACCAATTCAGCTGTGCGGAAGGAAGAAATGAAGCAGAGCATCCTAGAAAGGGCTACACCACACACCCATTCATAGGCATTATATATTGTGCAGTGACTGCCCAAGAGTCAAGATGACCCAGTACATGTTCTGGGATCAAAGTAGTATTCTCTTATTTGAAGGAGGAGAAGAAGGGAGGAAAATAGTGTGGCAGAAACTGGTGGTTTCCTCCAAATTATCAATTATTTTTCCTCAGTAATAAAAGCCCCAAATTTAATTGAGTACTAGCCACTTAGAATAAGAACTGAACTTCCTAGCTCCCTTGAAACTAAGTGTGGCATATGGCTAAGTTCTGGACATTGGGATGTAAGCAAAAGATGATGTATGCAACTTCCTGAAAGTGTCCTAACAGATAGTGGGTGTGCCGTTTGCTCCACTCTTCCTCCTCGTTGGCTGAATGGGAACATGATGGCAGGATCTAGAGAAGCCTCTTGGGCCACAAGATAGAAGTCGGGCAAAAACCGGTTTGGCTCAGTGGATAGAGCGTCAGCCTGCGGACTGAAAGGTCCCAGATTTGATTCTGGTCAAGGGCATGTATCTTGGTTGCGGGCACATCCCCAGTAGGAGGCGTGCAGGAGGCAGTTGATCGATGTCTCTCTCTCTCTCATCGATGTTTCTAACCCTCTATCCTTCTCTCTTCTCCCTTTCCCTTCCTCTCTGTAAAAAAATCAATAAAATATATATATTTTTAAAAAAATGGAAGTCGGATGGCATAGATCACTAACCACATAAGCAAAGGACAGAAAGGGAACAATAGAGGTGAATTTGCCAATCTGAATCTGTACTTAAGACAAGTTTAATATTCATACTTTATAACTGAGAATTTTTAAAAAACTGAGTGGAGAATGTTAAGAATAAAATTTTTAATGAATAACATACAGTTTATGATCTAGCTCTGGAGATTTATTATTTGCCTCCTGCATAAAATTATTTACTCTTTTTTCTTGGGATTAATAATCATCAATGGGTAACCTAGTAAGTAAGAAGTAAATTGAAACAAAAGTAAGGAACTACAATGGTAAAGTGGACATTTGTAGGTTTCAGCTGTCCAGGGTGCTTCCTCTTGTTTCTTTTGGAAACCACCACTTTCAGTGTAAGCATACATTGTCAGTTACAATTGCTCTATTGTAGTGGGGGTTTTTTTCCATTCACACTGAGGATATGCTTATTGATTTGAGAGAGAAACATTTATCAGTTGCTTCCTGCACACACTGACCAATGAGGGATCAAACTCACAACCTGGATATGTGCCTTGACTGGGAATCAAATTTGCAACCTTTTGCTGTATGTTACATTGCTCCAACCAACTAATGCTCTATCTCAAAGAAGCTGATTTTTTTTTTTGCCTGAGTGTGTTTGTGTTTATACTATACATATTATAGCATGAGTTTTTCACTCAATATTTTATTTTTGAGACTTATCCATGGTGAATTATTTTGATCTAGTTTATCAATTTTCAGCTCCTATATAATATTCAATTTTATAAATTTATTAGTTTGAATCATATCAAAATGGCTGAATAGCAGCAATTTCAAATGGTTCAAACAAAAATTACAATTGTTTATTTTCCAACTGAAGAACATTAGAGTTATTTTCACTATTTTATTATTGTAAGCAATGATATAATGAAAAATCCAATTATATATCTCATTAAATACAAGTGCAAACATTTCTCTAGGATATATACTAAAAAGTAGAATTGCTGAGTCTTATAGTGTGTACAAGTTCTATTTTATCAGGTAATGTCAAATTATTTCTCAAATTGTTTGTTCTACTTTCCACTTGCCAGCCTTGTACTAGTATCCTGATCAACAGGTATTATATCAGATATCTTACCAATCTGATAGTCCTGAAAAGATATTTCCTTGTTTTAATTTGATTTCCTTGATTAGTGAACAGTTTGAACATTTATTTATTTATTTAATTGGCCAGTTATGTCTCCATTTCTTTGAATTTACTCTTTATATATTTCTCAGCTACCTCATGGTATATTTACCTTTGATTTACAGAAGTTTTTCATATAGTTGACTATTGAATCTTTAAACATATTCATTGCAAATAACTTTTTCAAATCGCTAGCCTGTCTTTCAATATCTTTAGTTTATAGAGGTTTTACATTTGAAAATACTCAAATTTAATTATATTTTCTTTGCTAGTATGATGTGTAATATTTGTATAAGAACTCATTCTACTCTGAGGCTATAATGTCATACTCCTACATTACTAGTAACTCCTAAAAGTTTTGAAGTTTTGTTTTTTACACTTGTGTCTAATCCATCTGGAAGTGAGCATTAGTATGGTGAGAGATAAAGGTCTAGCTAGCTTTTCCACCAATGAGGTAACATGTTGTTCCTGCATCACTTATTTAAAATATTATTTCTGTGTATAGAGCTCTTAAATTTTTTTTTCTTCTTGAGTTAATTTAGATGAGCTAACTTTAATAAAAAGTCTATTAGTTCTAAATTTCCAAATGTCTTATCATAAAGTATTCAGATAAATCTTAAAAATCTTTACAGTAAATTCTTTCATTTCTAACTTTTTATTTGTGCCTTCTTTTTTCTTTATCAATCTTTCTAGTTGTTTATTTAGACTTTATTAATCTATACATAGTTCTAATTTAGAGGGTTTTTACTCTGTTGTTTTTCCTAACTTTTAATTAAACAGTTCATTTATTTTCAATCTTTTAAAAATGTATACATTTAAGACTATAAATTTTCCTTAAGTATTACTAACTATGTCTCACAGGTTTTAAAATGCAGTGTTCTCATAACATTATTCAGATCTAAACACATTTTAAAGTTAATCACATTTATTTTTCTTTTCAGGATACTTTTGAGTTTTGGTTTCTAATTTTATTGCATTGTGGTCAGTGTGGTTTACACGCTATTGAGTGTTTGTACTTTCAAAGATTTCCTTTGAGGCTTAGCTTGGAGTTTGGTTTTCATAAATTTTCTATGTGTTCAGAACTTTAATTGTTAGGGACAGTTTCTCTTACATTCTTTTATCAAGCCTTTTAATATTATTGTTCACATTTTCTATCTTTTCTGTCTTCTATCTTCTCTCTGTCTTCCCTTTTAACTATTGTAATATTTTATCAAATTTTCCTTTATAAAAAATGTACTTAAGGCTATCTTGTTTATTGCACAGAGTCAAGATTACTATCTCGTCCTGGTGAATTGTTTCCAGTCCTCTCTCACTAAAACTAAAGTGTGCCTCAAAGTCTCTTTTGTCTCATGTTGCTATAACTACATCACCATCATTTTGTTTTGTATTTGCTTGCTATATCTTTCTTTTTCTTTCCTTTCCTTTAAACTTTTCTGTGATATTATGAGTTGAGTGAGTTTCTTATAAAAACATAGAAGTGGATTTTAAACATTTTCTCAGTTAATCTCTGGTTTACATAAGACTGTTTAACCTGTTTTATGTATTGTAAGTAGTGATATATTTGGGTTTATTTCTGCTATTTTATTTTGTGTTTTGTGTTTATCATGCTCTTCCCTATTATCATCACTTTTCTCTATTGTGTTGAATTTATGAGTTTTCTTGGCCCTTCAACATTTTAATGTTTTTATTGGTTGCCTTAAATATTAGTATGTGTAATTAACCTAACAAACTCTAATGTTAGTTGTGATAGTCTATTACATTGAACTGGATCTCTAATATTTTATGTCCTTGTCCAGTCTCCATCCCTTGGGTCTGGGCTTGTATTTAACCAATAGTAGTGATTGAAGTGATGCATGATAGATCTTGATTTAAGATTTAAAAAGGACTGGTAGCTTCTGCTTTTATCATCTTGGAAACTCTTGAGCTTACATGTAATAAATCTGGCTATCCTTCTGGAAAATCACATGGAAATACCATGTGGAAAGGCCAGATGAGAAGGAGAAGCATGGGAATATGTGGGAATGAACTGAGGAACTGAGCTGACAATAATAATTGATTTCCCAGGATATGATCCCCATTGAGTCTTTTAGCTAGCACAAGATATTTGGGTCATACTAGTACATGTATTGGACAAGTAACTGAAAAAAACACACATTTAACCACAGAACTGTGAATAAATGGATTGTTCTTTTAAGCTTATGATACTTGGGGTATAGTGCTACATAGCAATAAATAACTGGAATGTTAATAAAATCTTGATATTTATATTGAATTACATACTATTCTTATTCTTTAATTTCAATTTTCTCCCTAGTTGATCATTTTCACATGATGTTGTGATCCTTTTTGTGATTCTATATTCCCTTTAAATATCTTTAAATTAATTACTTTTATCATTTTTAGTTAACAAGTCATTGGATATACCCTATTATTTATGTCCATAGGTAATGCATACATGCGTATAAATTCTTTGGTTAATATCTTCCCACTTTCTCCTTCTTCCCTCTGAGATTCATTAGTTTGTTCCATGAGTCAAATTTTCTTCTGACTTAATTGTATCCCTAATTTGTGAGTTGTAGTTTAAGCGTATTTTTTCTTTTTTTAGTTTCAGAAATTCTTCATTTTTTCTTTACATTTAAATGATAATATAGCTTGATATAAAATTATAGGTTGGCATTTCTTTTTCTCTTAGTGTTTTGAAGAAAATACACCATTGCCACATGTTTTCCATTATTTCTATTGAATCATGTGCTGTGAGTTTAAATTTTATTTCTTCTTAAAGATCAGCTGCCTCCTGAACACCACACACTGAGGATCAAGCCTAAAACCTAGGCATGTGCCCTGACCAGGAATCAATCTGTGACCTCCTGGTTTACAGGTCAATGTTCAACCACTGTGCAACACCAACTAGATGATGCTTATTTCTTATTAAATCAAACAAGTATTTTTTGTAAACATCAATAAGTATATCCTAAAATTTATATAGGAAGACAGAATAGCTAAAACAATGCTGACAAAGAAAAAAAGTGGGACGTGTCACTTAACTCAGAGTTAAATCTTGCTATATAGCAATAATAATCAAGACAGTTTCATGCTGTCAGATAAACAATCATATAGATTAATGGGACAGAATAGAGAATCCAGATATAGATACAAGTATGACCCACCGAATTTTGACAAAAGTATAAAAACAATTTAAGGGAGGAAGTTTAGCTTTTCAACAAATGGCACATGAACATTCATAGTCAAAAAAACAAACGAAAACTTAATCTTAATCTCACACATTATACCAAATAAATTCAAAATAGACTTAAATGTAAAACATAAAATTTAAAATAAAAAACAGGGGAAAATATTCAGAATCTACAGCCCGGCAAAAAGTTTGTAGACTTGACATCAAGAGCACTATTCATAAAAGGAAAATTTATAAATTGCATCTTATTAAAATTAAAAATTTTGTTCTGCCAAAGCCTATAAAATATAAATTTCAAACTAGGAGAAAATATTTACAAACAACATGTGCAACAAAGGATTGGTTTTTGGGAAATATAAATAATTCTCAAAACTGAACCTTAGCAAACAAACAAACAAAAATGGACTAAAGCCATGAGGAAATATTTGACTGAAGAGGACATACATTTGTCAAATAAATACATGACATGTTCATTATCACTTACCACTCAGGAAATCTAAATTAAGACCATGATGAGATATCACTGTACACCCATCAGAATGGCTAAAATTAAAAATAGTCAGAAAACCAGGTGCTGGCAATCATGCAGCTAAACTTCATTACTCCTACATTGTTGATGGAAATGTAAAATGGCATAACCATTCTAAAAACAATTTGGCATTTTCTTATAAGGCTAAATATACAATTACTATATAGTCAAGCAGTTGCACTGTTGGGCAAATAAAAGGAGAAAATGCACATGAATATCCATAGCAACATTCTGTAACAGTTAAAAACTGGAAGCAGCCCAGATGTCCTTCAACAGGTAAATGATTAAACAAATTTTGTTATATTTATACCATGGAATACTACTCAGCAATGAAAAGGAATGAGCATTTGTAATAAATTGGATGAATCTCCAAAGAATTATGCTGACTGAATAGAGACAATCTCTAAAGATTACATACTATATGATTCCGTTATACATTTTTAAATGAAAAAAAAATTTTTAAATCTTTAATCTTGAGTTTTATCGGGAGAATCCAAGATGGCGGCATAGGTAAACACCTACACTGCTGCCTCGCACAACAATTTCAAAACTACAACTAAAACACAGAACAGACATCATCCAGAACCACAGGAAAACTGGCTGAGTGGAAGTTCTACAACTAGAAGGAAAGAGAGGGGCTCACAGAAACCCAGAGGAGCTGCAAAAAGATGAGGTACAGAGATGTGCGTGTTGAGAGAGCGGGTGCCGCAGTACCTGGCTGGCTTTCTCTGGCGGGAGGGAAACGGAGACTCCCAATGGCACTGAACCCCTTCTCTTATGACACTAAACCCCAGATCCAGCCGAAACTCATACAGGGGGAGTTTGGACTGTGAAAAGGGAGAGGTACACGGAAATTTAGGAGAGTTGCAAAAGATCAGAGGGCTGGTGGCAGAGCGCACAGCACTGTGCGGAGGACAGATTGCTGATTGTGCCGCTGGCTTTCAAGAGTGGGCGGGAGACAGACCCTCCCAACTGACCACTTCTGACTCCACTAAGCCCCTGTTTCGGGCGAAACCCTAGAGACCTAGACTTGTGTGGTCCTGGTGCGCAGGGGAGCTGGAAAGGCAGCGGTCTAGAGACACTGTGGGTGCGTGCCCACAAGGACCGCTCCAGCGATTACCCAGTCACATGAGAGTCAGGGGCCGTGGAGGTGGGGCCGACTGGAAGGCAAGGTGGTCCCTTAAGCCCTGAGACTCCACCCATCCCAAGCTCAACAGAGGCTTCTTCGGTTTTGCAAGTCTGGTATCATAAGGCTGAATTCAACACAGAAGTTTCCGCGGCATAGTGAAAATGTCGAGACAAGGGAAGGGATCACAAAAGAAATGGAGGAAAAAAAACGACTGGATATAGAGTTCAAAACCATGCTTATAAGGTTTTTCAAGAATATGCTAGAAAAGTCGGATAAACTTAGCGAGAGCCAAGAGGAGATGAAAAAGTACCAACTAGAGATGCAAAAGAGCCAACTAGAGATGGTAAAGGCCCAACTAAAGATGAAAAAGGACCAAATAGAAATTAAACATACACTGACTGAAATAAAAAATATTATACAGAGATGTAACAGCAGACTAGCGGAAGGCAAGAATCAAGTAAAAAATTTGAAATATAAAGAAGCAGAAAACACTCAACTGGAAAAGCAAGAAGAAAAAAGAATCCAAAAATGTGAAGATAATGTAAGGAGACTCTGGGACAGCTTCAAGCGTACCAACATCAGAATTGTGGGGAGTGCCAGAAGAGAGAGAGCAAGATACTGAAAACCAATTTAAAGAAATAATGACTGAAAACTTCCCACATCTGGTGGAAGAAATAGACTTACAAGTCCAGGAAGCACACAGAACCCCATATAAAAGAATCCAAAGAGGACCACACCAAGACACATCATAATTAAAATACCAAGAGCAAAAGACAAAGAGAGAATATTAAAAGCAGCAAGAGAAAAACAGTTCATTACCTACAAGGGAGCATCCATACGACTGTCAGCTGATTTCTCAACAGAAACCAGGCAGGCCAGACGGGAGTGGCAAGAAATATTCAACGTGATGAATAGCAAGAACCTACAACCAAGAATAATCTATCCAGCAAAGCTATCATTCAGAATTGAAGGGCAGATAAAGAGCTTCACAGATAAGAAAAAGCTAACGGAGTCCATCAACTCCAAACCAGTATTATATGAAATGCTGAAAGGTACTCTTTAAGAAGAGGAAGAAGAAAAAGGTAAAAGCCAAAAAATTATGAACAACAAATACATATCTATCAACAAGTGAATCTAAACATTAAGTGAATTAAAAATTTGATCAACAGAATAAACTGGTGAATATACTAGAATCAGGAGCACAGAAAGGGAGTGGACTGATAATTCTCAGGGGGAAAGGGGTGAGGGGTGTATAGGGAGAGACTGGACAAAAATCATACACCTATGGATGAGATCAATGGGAGGGAGGGAAGGGTGGGAGCTGGGTGGAGTGGTGCTATGGAGGGGAAAAAAGAGAAACAAATGTAATAATCTGAATAATAAAGATTTAATTTAAAAATAAATAAATAAATAAATAAATAAACTGAAAAAAAATCTTTAATCTTCTTCTTTGAGAGTATTACAAATGTCCCCCTTTTCCCCCAATGCCCCCCTTCACCTGGTTCCCACCCCAGATTTTCACTACTCTATTATTTGTGCCCACAGGTAGTGCATATATGCGTATAAATTCTCTTCCCATTTTTTCCCTCTTCCTTCTGAGATTCATCAGTCTGTTCCATGTTTTCATGCCTCTGTTTTTTTATTCATCAGCTTATTTTGTTCATTAGATTGTTTGCTTGTTTTGATTTTTATATTAATTGTTCATAGATATGTATTTATTGACATTTTATTGTTCATATTTTTATGTCTTCTTTCCCCTCCTCCTCCTCCTCCTCCTCCTCTTCTTCTTTCTCTCCTTTTCCTCCTCCTCCTCCTTCTCCTCCTCCTCCTCCTAGAATACTCTTCAACATTTCATGTAACACTTGTTTGGCTTCTTATTTATGAAGCTCTTTCTGACCTTCAATTCTAAATGAAAGCTTTGCTGGGTACAATAATTTGGTTGTAGGTTCTTGTTATTCATCACTTTGAATATTTTTTGCCACTCTCTTATCACTTGCAAAGTTTCTGTTGAGAAACCATCTGACAGTCATATGGGTGTTCCCTTGTAGGTACTTTTCTTTTAAGATTCTCTCTGTCTTTAACCTTTGGAATTTTAATTATTATGTATATTGCTGTTGGCTTCTTTGGGTTCCTCTTGTTTGGCACTTTCTGCACTTCTAGGACTTGTAAATCGATTTTTTTAACCAGGTAGGGAAAGTTTTCTGTCATTATTTCTTCAAGTAAGTTATCAATATCTTTTTCTCTCTCTTATCCTTCTGGCACCCTAACAATTTAAATTTTGGTATGCTTGAAGTTGTCCCAGAGGCTCCTTACACAATCTGCATATATTTTTTTCCTTAATCTTTATTGTTCAGATTATTATAATCATTCCTCTTTCTTTTCCCTCATAGTTCTCCTCCACCCAGTTCCCACCCCACCCCATCCCATGCCCTTACCACCCCCATTGTACTCATCCATAGATGTATGATTTTTGTCCAGTCTCTTCCCACACCCCTCATACCTTTTTTCCCTTGAGATTGTTAGTCCACTTCCTTTCTCTGTCCCTGATTCTATTATATTCACCAGATTATTCTGTTCATTAGATTTTTTATTCACTTGATTTTTAGATTCACTTGTTGATAGATATGTATTTGTTGTTCATAATTTTTATCTTTACCTTTTTCTTCTTCTTCCTCTTCTTAAAGAATACCTTTAAGCATTTCATATAATACTGGTTTGGTGATGAACTCCTTTGGTTTTTTCATATCTGTGAAGCTCTTTATCTGACCTTCAATTCTGATGATAGTTTTGCTGGGTAGAGTAATCCCGGTTATAGGCTCTTGCTATTCATCACTTTGAATATTTCTTGCCACTCCCATCTGGTTTGTATAGTTTCTGTTGAGAAATCAACTGAAAATTTTATGGATGCTCCCTTGTAGGTAACTAACTGTTTTTCTCTTGCTGCTTTTAATATTCTCTCTTTGTCTTTTGCTCTTGGCATTTTAATTATGATATGACTTGGTGTGGTCCTCTTTGGATTTCTTTTGTTTGGGGTTCTGTGTGCTTCCTGGACTTGTAAGTCTATTTCTTTCACCAGGTGGGAAAAGTTTTCAGTCGTTATTTCTTCAAATAGGTTTTCAATATCTTGCTCTCTCTCTTCTTCTGGTATCCCCATAGTTCTGATATTGGTACACTTGAAGTTGTCCCAGAGGCTCCTTACACTATCTTCATATTTTTGGATTCTTTTTTCTTTTCTGGTTGGGTGTTTTTTGCTTCTTTGGATTTCAAGTCTTTGACTTTATTCTTGCAATCCTCTAGTCTGCTGTTGGATCTCTGTATATTATTTTTTATTTCAGTCAGTGTATGCTTAATTTCTAGTTGGTCCTTTTTCATATCCTTGAGGGAATCACTAAATTAATCAGCCTTTTCTAGAAAATTCTTGACAAACCTTATAACTATTGTTTTGAACTCTATATTCAGTAGTTTGCTTTCCTTCATCTGTCATTTGTGACTGTTTCTTTGTCTCTGCATTTTGGCTGCTTCCCTGTGTTGATAGAGTGGCTTTGTGTGCTAGATGTCCTATAGGGCCCAGTGCTCAGCCTCCCCAGTTACCTGAGGTGGACACTCTTGGTGCACTCCTTTGTGAGTTGTGTGCCTAGTATTGTTGTAGTTAAGCCTTGATTATTGTTGGCATCACTGGGAGGAATTGACCTCTAGGCCAATTGGTTGTGAGGATCAGCTGTGTCTATCATGGAAGAACTTCTGTGCTAGGGACACCATTATGAGGTAAGACTTGCTTCAGTGGGGCTTTGATGTTCACTGAGTCTGCCCCCTGAGTGTGTCCCTTATGTATCTGAGGAATTGCAATCTGGATGGTCCTACTCTGACCCTTGGGTACACTGGCTCTTGAATCTCCAAGGAAGTGGTAATTTAGCCTCTCAGCAGGGGCTATGGAGAGATCTGTAGATTCCTCTTCTTTGTTTGGGCTATGGAAATATCTGTAGATTCCTCTTCTTTGTGTGGGTTTTGTAGGTGCTCAAATGAGGCCCAGTAATGAAGCAATGAAAAATGCTGCGGGGCCTTGGCATTTCTTTTGGATGTTCTGGGTCTTTCTGACTGAACTGCATTTTGTTAGGTACCCTGTTTCCCTGAAAATAAGAGTGTCTTATATTAATTTTTGCTCCCAAAGATGCATTAGGTCTTATTTTCAGGGGATGTCTTATTTTTCCATGAAGAATATGGTACACATTTATTGTTGAACAAAAAAAAAAGGGGGGGGGGAATTTATTACCTGTATACGGTATGGTAGTAGTTGGCATCACAAACCAGCTCACTGATTGGCCGCAGCACAGCTGGAGCTGTTCAGGCAGTGCAAGGTCTTTTTAAATCAGGAGTCAGACACCTTACAATATCTTCAGGGTTCTTATATTCTGGGGAGACCTTATGTTCGGGGGAGGCCTTATTATCAGAAAGGTCTTATTTTCAGGGGGATACCTTATATTACAGAAAGAGGCAAAACTGGAAGTAGGTCTTATTTTCAGGGGATGTCTTACTTTCAGGGAAACAGGGTAAGTTTAGATTTCAAAGGACCAAGCCATTCACATGCAAAAGCCTCTGTGCACAGCTTGGATGGGGCAAAATCTCAGGGCAGAGAAAACAGCAATGGCCTCCCATCAGCCCTATCATAAGAGGGTCCCAGGTCTCTGTGTCCGTTGGTAATTGTGGCAAGCACCTCTGAGGGAAAGCCACCCTCAAGTTCTGCCTGCTTTCAGACAGTCCAGTTTCTCCCCATACGAGTCTGGGTCCTCAGAGTCTCGATTGGAACTGGAGTGCAGAGCAGTCTGGAACTTGTGGTTCCCTCTGGATTGAAAAAGCCAGTTGCATATTCAGTTGCCAGCCGTCTTCGTGCACACCCTCCATACTTCTGCCTTCTGCACCTCCTCTGAGTGTCGGTGTGCTTTTCTTTTTCTTTCTAGTTTTAGAATTTCCACTCAGCCAGTCTTCTTGTGGTTCTGGATAATATATGTTTTGTATTTTAATTGTAGTTTTGAGGTTGTTGTGTGAGGCAGCAAGTTCAGGTGTTTAACTATGCCACCATCTTGGTTTCTCCTCCTATCTTCAAATATTTTAATTCTTTTTTCTTTTTGCTCTTCTGAATTAATGTTTTTTGCTTCCCCATATTCCAAATCACTGATTTTAGCCTCAGAATCTTCCACTCTACTGTTGATATGCTGTAAATTATTTTTTTCATTTTTGTTCTTCATTTCTTACTGGACCTTTTCCATGTCATTGATATTCTCACTAATTTCTCTAAGATTCTTAAAATTCTCACTAAGTCACTTGAAGGTCTCATTAAGATTCTTGAGTATCCTTATAACCACTGTTTTAAACTCTGTATCTTGTAGTTTGCTTTCTTCCATTTCATTTAATTATGCTTCTGTTCTTTTATTTGTGACATGCTTCTTTGTCTCTGCATTTTGGCTGCTTCCCTGTATTTGTTCCTATGTATTAGGTAGAGCTGCTATGTCTCCTGGATTTGGTAAAGTGACCTTATGTAGTGCCTCCCCAGTTACCTGAGCTGGGCACTCTAGTTGTGCTTCTGTGTGATCTGTGTGCACTGTCTTGTTGCAGTTGAGTCTTGATTGCTGTTGTCATCACTGAAAGGGTGATGACAATTGGCTGTGAGGACCAGTGTGTCTACAATGGAAGAGCTGTTGTGCAAGAGACACCCCTATGGATCAGGTCTTGCTTCAGTGGTGCTTCAGTGCTCATTGAGTCTGCCCTTTGAGTGTTGCTCATGGATGTGTAGAGTTGGTCTGAAGCTGTCAACTGGATGTACTGGCTCTGGGCTCAACTGGAGGTGCAAAGTCAGCAACTGCTTGTTTTCTTCCTGGGATCACCTGACAGGAGCTACAGAGTGATCTGTAGATGGCTTATACTTATGTTGGGCTTTGAAGTGCTGAGGAGAGGCCAAGCTATGAAGCAAGGCAGGCTGCTGCTAGTGCCAGGCCTGGGGCCTGTTATTGAGTGTCATTCAGCATGCTGATGCTAGATGCTGCTTGTTTCAGAGATTTTATGGAAGTCTAAAGCCTGAGCCAGAACAGGTCATTCATATGAAAAAGCCACTGCAAATAGCTTGAGTGGAGTTGCATATTGGGTGGGATGGGGTCTCAGGGAATCACCAGGGCAGAGCAAACAGTGTGAACCAGGTTGATGGAGACTCAGCCAGTCAGCTCTGCAACTGGGATGGTCTCAGTATAGGAGCCTTTCTCCTGTATGGGAGAAAGGCTCTCATAAGTTCTTGTTCCAATGCCAGACAATTCAGATCCACCCCATATGTCCCTGGATCTCTCCCAAGCTGCTGCCCCAGTGCTAGAGCTCAGAGGGAGTGAATATAAGTAAGTTCATGTGCAGGCCCTTTAAGAGGAACACCTTGGACTCCAGCAGCCTTCATATCATTCAGTTACAATCCCTGCTGGCTTTTGTAGCCTGAAGGTACAGGGACTTCTCTTCCCAGCACTGGAACCCTGGACTAAGGGATCTGGTATGGGGCTGGGATCCCTTGCTTCTCACTGGAGGCCTCCACAGCCTAGATATCCCTTCTGATGCCACATGTGGGTGTCAGACCAGCCCAGTCCTTGCTTCCTCCCCTTCTACCAGTCTCAATGTGCTTTCTTCTTGAGTTCTCTGATTGTAGGGCTTCCATTCAGCCAGATTTCAGGCAGTTCCGAATTATGGCTATTCTATGTTTTAGTTGTAATTTTGATGTGGATGTGTGAGGCAGCAAGTACCACATTTACCTATATCACCATTTTAGTTCTTCTTTACATGAAATCAAAAAATTTTTAAATGGACAACAGATTAGTGGTTGCCAAGAGTTAAGGATGGGAGAGTTATATCTTATTATAAAAGGGCAATAGGAGGAATCCTTATGGGGATGTAATGTTCTATATATTTACTGTGGTGATAAGTATATGAATTTATATCTATGCTAAAATTGTATAGAACTAAATACACATAAATAGGTACATATTAAGGTGGGGAAATATGAATAAGATAGGTAGATTGTATTATGTTAATATTTTAGCTGTGATATTCTAGTTTTGCAAAGTGTGACCACTGGGAGAAATTGGGTAGAAGATACTTTTTATTATTTACCACAACTGAATGTGAAACTACAGTTATCCTAGTAAAATACTCAATTAAAAATGCTTCACTAAATAATTATTTTTAATTTTTCAAATAAAGTTTCATTTTTTATCACTTACTGATTTATTGTACACATTTACTAGATCAAGTTATTTTATATATTCCATCTTAAAGAGGAAAATATAGCAAAATGGATAAACATGCTCCCAACTAACAAACATTAGTAGATGTTTTTTTGTTCTAATATTTTTTTAGCTGAGTCAGTCATATTAAAACCATCTTCTGTAATTATAAAAGAAGAGTTTTAAAGAAGACACTTGCATTGGATGTGGTCAGGAAGCACTTTCGTTGATGATAAAGTGATTAAGAACTTCTGTTCTTAGAATTCATTGTACACAGCATCATAGAGTTGAAGGGACATATCTCTTCAAGTCTATCTGTTCTATCTTCCTACTACTGCAGAATTGTTCTCTGCACTGAACTCATAATAAATGATGATTACTGTTATTACTATTAATGGCCCCAACAACATCATACAGTATAATGGCTCCAGTGATTATACTGAAAAGTTTGATAGAAATTATTTTTCTGAGCTCATCCTAGAATTTCTTCTTCCTCAATATTATCTCATTATTTCTATTTATTTCTCCCTTAAAATACTCTATCCATTACTTCCCTTGTAATTATAAGCTTACTGGAGTAAGGCTCTTTCATTTTGGTTTCCTCTTTATTGCCTGAAGCATTGTAGGCATTCAGTTGATGTTTTACTTTTGATGTTGACATCTTCAAATAGAGACAGGTGGCTTCACAAGTTAGGACAGTCATTGCATCAAGGAGGGTTAATTTCTTAATTATTTCAAGCTCATTATAATATTGGCTCTTCTCCAAGCACCTTGATTTTTGATGAATTAGTGCTGACAACCAGGCTTATTCTTTTCCTTTTTAAATTAAATTTATTAGGGTGACATTGGTTAATAGGGTCAATAGATTTCAGGTTTGGATTTTATGTTACAAGATCTTTATATTGCACTGTGCGCCCACCACCCAAAATCATATAATCTTTCATCACCATATATTAGCCCCTCTTCATCTCCAATCCTTCTCCTCTTACCTTTGTCAACCACCACACTGTTGTTGGTGTCCATGAGTTTCAGTTTTATATTCCATATATGAGTGAAATCATATGGTTCTTAGCATTTTCTGCCTTATTTCACTTAGCATAATGGTCTCAAAGTCCATCCATTTTGTCACAAGTGTAGCATTTTTTTTATGGCTAAGTAGTATTTCATTGTGTATATGTACCACAACTTCTTTATCTGATCCTCTATAGAAGGATGCCATAGTTGTCTCTATGTCTTGGCCACCATGAATAATGCTGCAATAATGCTGCATTTTTGTCAATACATGTTTTGAGTTATGTGGAAATATACAATGGAGAGGAATTGCTGGGTCATATGGTAGCTCTATTCTTAATTTTTTGAAGAATCTAGGAAACCAGTGAAGGTGTTAGCAAATGTTCATTGAAATTGATTTAAAGACCCAACATAAACACAAATCTGCAGTTGAAAGCAAACCTCTAATGATTCTGATGAATCAGAAAAAAAGATCTAATTAAAAAAGAGTTTATGTTGACCAGTGTCCTCTTGGCTGAATGTTACTTGCATTAAAAAAGTGATAAACTCTAACGTGAGATATTGAGTACCTTATCTGCAGGAAGCACCACTGATCTCAGAGGAAGAGAAACAGAAAACACACACAAGAGAGATCCGGTAAGAGGCAGTGAGAACTGCATCTGAGCCTCAGAAATAGTTATTTACAAGAAATGTGGCTTCACATTTGGAAAACATGAGAGATTCCCTCTATGAGTTTCAATTTGCCACTTAGCTTAACCTCATTGCTCCAAATTGATGACCCAAACTTGGTAAAATTTCTCCAGATCAACTAAATAATTTGTACCAAACTTATTAATCATGAAATTAATAACATATAGTAATATGCCCAAACTTTGACAAAATATGGGAAAACACCAAAATAAATTTTTTAAAAAATGGTTCCTTACTTGGAGAAAGGAGCCTAATGTTACCGGGGTAATGTGGGCGAAGGTGAGTAAGGTTAATATAATGCAGGTGTATAGGTTGAAAGTACAAAATGGAAGATGCAGAATGAGGGCTTCTAATCACTATTCCTTCATTTCAAAGTTACTTAGATATCAGGAAATGCCATTTTCCATCTCTATATAGAATGATAGGCTTCTTAAGCACAATGATATTTTTGCCTTGAATTCTTCCCATAGATCTCCCTTTCAGTAGTATCTCTACTTAAGATTGCTGAAACCAGGAGCAACTGGTAGAAAACATTTTATTCACAGCAAGATTTGACTTCTTCCTCTGTTGGCCAAGATGCTTTTTAAGAAAAGATGTTCTTCAATGAAATTAGAAAATGTTCAAATTGATTTCCTTCTGAAACCCTTACTGAACTTAAATGCACTTGTAGCTAAATATTTGCAGAAATCAGTATTAGAGGCCTAGAATCATATTTTTTTTTGCCCATTTCTCTGTATTGCAAACATCTCTCTGAGGAGATTCATGTGATATTTAGTGTTATAACTATAATAAGGATAAAATTTAATTAAATATATTTAGTTGTCCAAATGTCCAAAATAATATAAATCCATGTTCTAATGGAAAAACGATAGGTCAAGTCTAATTTGTCACCCAGTTATTTTTAAAAATATGTTTTTTTATTGTTGATAAGTATTACAGATATTTCTCATTTTCTCCACCTTTACCCCCTTCCTCCAGTCCCTACCCACTCCCTCAGGTCTTTACTACCCTATTCACCCAGCTAATAGTTGGCCTTAGATGAGTCACTGGACCTCTCTTGTTCCTACCTTCCTCATCTGTAACATGGAGATTTGGCTAGATAATCCCCAAAGTCCCTCCCTGCTCTAAAACTTCCCAATTCTTCAGAGAATCAAGAGAGAGTAAACTTTTCTCTATTTTATAGCTTCCAATTATCAATCCTATTCTTTTGGTTGCCAAGTATCTAAATAAACCTAAATTTCTTGAATTATTTAAGGGCAATTATCATATTTAAATGTACGTGTTTATTTGCACTATAAGGAACTATAACTAAAACAATCTTAGCATAAGGCCCTATAAGCCTTCATTTAATTTAAAAAAATTTCCTGTCTCTATTTCATCAACTTTTAAGTCGTTCAAATTTGCACTGACCTTGATATGCTTTTATTAAGCTTAGTGACTCACCAGAAAGACAAAAGGAATAGATTCTGTTAGTGTTTAGACTGTTTGCTGGTAAGAGCCCTCAAGGGAAAGCATGATACACAATTGGCAACCAGCATCTTGGAAAGAGATTGAAAATGAAATTGCCTCCAGAAAGGCAGAAGGACAATTAATAGCTTCAAGTTTTTATGTAGAAATAAAGAATGATAAATAAATGCTATCTCTTCTCTTTGATAATTGGCAATAACGACTCATGAACAAAATATTCATGCTAATACAGCAAAGAAAGTGTGATGACAATAAAAGGCCAAGCCAAGTCAGGATGTTTACACTGGTTTAAAAAGATCATCTTTCCTTGTCTGTGTCTTACTTCCTCTTTGAGCTGCTGATCTATTCTATTATGACAGTGATAAGAGGATCTTTGAGAGATTTTACTGACTCTGCATAAGTTTGAAGTTCTCACTAAACTTGGACCTATGCCCTTATTTAGGCAAAATAAAATGAAAATAAATTGAACAATGTAGAATTTATTTTAAAATTGAGTTTCGTGAGAAGGAAATATATGTGTATGTGAGTGTGAGTGTGCATGTGCCCCAGATAAAACACATTTCTGAGAAAACTCATCAGAGCCCCATGCCCAGGGACAGTATGAGGCCTCAGACTTGAATGTATACTTCAGATGATATTCCAGGTCTTAATGCTATGTTTTGCAAGTATTCTTAAAACTGGGAACAAAAAGGATGGGTTCTTAAGATTTATCATAGCCCATTTGACTTTGACACATTGAACCAAAATACTCTCCTCAGGTGCACTGGAGATGGATTCCCCAGATTTCTGAGTAGGTGCTAGCAGAGTGATAGCCTCATCAATGATATTCCAGTCTTTTGTGCCCCAGGGTCTGTATCACAAAATCCTTTAAGCATTAGGAGGTTTTAAGACTTTTGTAGTGATGGAATAGGACATAATGGAGAGAGAAACATTATGTGTTTAATTCAATTGCACTTTTATTAAATTGTATTCAGTATATTCACAATACAATATGAAACCTTAGGTGATGTTTGAATCAAATACTCTATTAAACAAATTGCAGTATGTATTGGAACCTTATTGTATTCTTTCCATAAAGTAATTATTTACATGCATTCATAAAGTCCATACACCAACACTTGCAATTTTAAGTTCTTCCTATATATTCTATAATACATACACATATAAGAATAACATGTTTTCTTTACTTTTAGAATAACCAATACAATAAAATATGAAGTTGGAAATAGATAATCCTCAAAATGATTTTTCATATTATCAAATAATTTTTACTTTGCAGAGTAGTTTCACTATCTGAAAAAAAAAATCCCACATGCTTCATCTTTTCAATGTTCTCCCCATCCCAAATGCCTGGCAATCATTATTTACCATCTTTAAAAAGTTTTGCTTTTTTCTGAATATCATATAAATAGAATCATATCATATGTAGCCTTTTTAGACTGACTTTTTTTCACTTAGCAAAATGCATTTAAGACTCTTCCATGGTTTTTCATGACCTTTTTACATATGCCTATAAGTCTTTAGCTTTTTCCTACTTTTTTGGTACACTGCAAGTTCATCTACATTTCCTCCTCCCAGCTCTGAAACTGTTCCTTTTCTCAAAGAGCTCAGTGGAATGGTGTTTAGAAACTGAAATCTGGGCACAAGCTGTGCTTATTGCTACTGAGGTATCATTGCTTCTATACCCCTTCAGAGAACTAAAATATATATTTATTTAAATTATGACTGAACCACACTAAATCCTCTATTCTTAATAATAATAATAATATTAAAAAAAAGAGAAAGGGTTTCTCCTTTAATGGAAAGGGATTCTACATTCATTATCTCGGATCTGTGCCCCTGCCTTAGAAATGTTTCTTGTTTTGTCTCAAGTTTGGAGCCATTTATTTTGTACTTGCTCTGAAAGTGACTCAGCAAATGACTCAAGGAAAGCTGATCTGTAAGGGATTGGTTTTTATGGTGACTGTTCTTCCAAAGCAGAATATTACAGTTTCCATTTCTTTTGCCTAGATCTGAAGGTGCAACCTGTTATTTCTTTTAGCACCAATTAACACAACAACACTTTTCAAAATCCTTTGTACTTCACACATCTCAAAGATTCTGGAAACAACCCAAATTGTACAGCTTTCTCCAAGAACAGCAGAGTAGAGAGAACAAAAAGGACAGGGTTGACTGTCTCATCATCTCTTACAGCCTCTCTTTGTATTTCCTAATATTTGGAGAGTATTTCTGCTACCAGAGAATTAACATACAATATCTTCACTCTTTTTCTATTCCCTTGAAGGTAAAGAGTGGGCTGTGTAGAATGCTGCTGAACTTTTGTCATTGGCTCCAAAAAAATACCCTGTTCCATAAAAAAAATAAAATTGTTTTTCATAACAAAGCTGGCTAAATTTTCAAGTGGCATTGCATAACTCAAGTGACTGTGGCAATGACAGAGATGTGGGTTTCCTGTTTCTTTTCGTTTTATGAAATCCAAGGGGGAACCAAAATGAAATGCAAATGGAAGCTTTCTTTGTCGCCTTTCTACTGAGCTTTGTTTGAGGTTCCAAATTCAACAGAAGGCGGGTGTGGTAAAATTTCCAGCAGCTGCAGCCAGGATTAACTGTACTGTCTTGTTCTTTTGCCAAATCCATTTCTGAAACAAAATGAAACAGGCCCTGAACCTTCATAATCTTTGGAAGTGAGATGAACATACACGCAGAGTGCTGTGCTTGAGAGAATCGGGGTTTGTGGTCGGTTTTGCCGCTTCAGGCTGCATGGCCTTGGGCAAAGCTCCCGTCCAATCTGAGCCTGTTTCTTTCTCTGCAAAACAAGAATAAAAGTCACCGCCTTGCTTACCTCATAAAGGCATTTGAGGCTCAAATTAAATGCGATAATGTCAAAGAGCTTTGTGAGCTCCAAAGAACTATAAATATAAGGTGTTATTAGAAGTGGTTTAAAGTAAATGATGAGACAGCTTAATTTAAGTAATTTCAAACGCCTCAGGTGGAAAAGAACTGTGTGAGAGTGTTAGATATTGTCATTGGCCTGTGGTAGAGGGAGAGAGGATAGGTCTGGTAGGGGAAAGATGGTATTTATTTGTCTCCCCAGGTAAATTGAGGGCAGAGTTGGAGAAGGCAAGAAAAATCTTAGAGTTTTTGAGAATGCAACTGTGATGATGAGCCAGGATTTAACTAACAGGAGACAGAAAGATGACAGGAGGGACCAAGTTTGCACTGGAAATACAGAAGTGGACCAAAAGATGTGGCCCAGAAGGGGAAAGAAAATAGAGGAAGTTGAGCCTGTGAAAAAGCAGAGGAGGGGCAGCTGCTGGTGGCATGCATGGGAGGCTGTACAGTTGAGGGCAAGGAGGGAAGGACTTTCCAGGCTTAGGCACAAAGGAGCCACCACCCCAGAGGCCAAACCTGGGGAATCAGCTGGATTTGGGCTTTATATTCTAGACCTGTAGTTTTCAGACATGTAAAGATTTACTGCTATGTGAGTGTCTACTGTGTGCCAGATGCAAGAAAGTGGATCCCGTTTTTCAACAAAATCTTATACAGAGTTCCAAAATATGAAATAAATATTGAAGCTACTTTGTTGAAGCAAGGCTTGGCTAATCCAGGGTCACTCAACTTCTCTCTGGATCCCATTGGCAGCAGCCAAGGCACCTCTACAGGGAGCCAGGGCTCTACTGAGAGACAAGGAGAGGACCACTCCTCCTTGTTATATCTCTGGTGCCTCGCACATGTTAGTTGCTCGATATTTCCTGAGTGAATGAATGTATGAATGAAACAGAAGGTCAATGGTCTGCAGGAGAGAATTCAGATTAATGAGTTTAGTGGATTATGTCATCACATTGTGAAGCTGTAGCTTACCATCTCTGCATAGTTAATACAGAAAGATTTCTGAGGCTTTAGCCATGGACAGGTAGGTGGGTCACTATAGGTAGCTGAGGAGCTCCCTTGTCAGGGTGTGTGTCCAGCCACAGCAACCAAAGTTATAGAGGATAAGACAAGCCAGAACCAGAGGACACTTCGATGGAACATATCTTGGTCATTTCATCACAAAAACACAACCAGCCCACTGCTCTGCTCCTACATACAAGGGCAGGCTGTCTTCAGAGTCACACCCCACAATAAAAACAGCTAACATTTACCAAGTGCTGATGACACAGTAATAACCCCTTCATGCTGTGTAATGGGCAGAATAATGGCTCCCCCCAAAGACGTTTATGTCACAGTCCCTGGAGCCTTTGACTATGTTGTTAGATGGCAATGGAGGACTTAAAGTTGCAAATGGAATTAAGTTTACTAATCAACTGACTTTGAGATGGAGAGAATAGCCCAGATTATCAACTAGGCCCAGTGTATGCACAGAAAGTAAAAGCAGGAGGCAGGAGGCAGTGTCAGAGAAGATATGGCTACAAAAGCAGATGTGATGTGAGGGCTCCACTGACCATTGCTGATTTTAGAGGAAGGGAGGCATGAGCCAAAGAATGTGAGCTGCTTCTAGAAGCTGGAAAAGCAAGGAAACAGATTCTCCTTTAGAGCCTCTGGCTCTGCTGACCCTTGACTTTGGCTTAGTATAACCATTGCAGACTTCTGACCTCCAGAACTGAAATATTAAAAAAAAAAAAGTATGTATTGTTTTAAGCCAGTCTTTGGAGTAATTTGGTATAGCAACAGTCAGAAACAAATATAGATTTTTTTCACTCCACTTTCACAACAGCCCCATAAAATGGGTACTTAGTATTGCTATTTTACAGATGAGTAGATTGAAGTTTGGAGAGGTTGATACACTTGACCCAGACGTGAGTGGGTGGCCTGAGTCCGGAACTGGCTCTCTCAGCCACACGGCCACCTTGAGTTGGCCTTATTTCTTTATTTCACAAACGAGAAACTGAATCCCAGAAAAGTATCCTGATCTGCCCCAGTCACACAAGTTGGTGACAAAGCTCAACTGTACCCCATGAGAATAGTGTAGGCCAGCACTTCGCAGACATACGTGTGCACACAAGTCACCAGGAATCTTGTCAGGAGATGCAGGCTCTGACTCAGCAGGTTTGGGCTGAATTCCAGGTCTGCATTTCTAACCAGGTCCTGGGTGAGGTCCATGCTGCTGGGCCTGGTGTAGTACAGCTGCCGGGCTTTGGGGGTTCCAAGTGATCCAGACACATTGGAGAGCTTTAGGCATCTAGTAGGATGAGGGGGCACTAGGGAAGGAGAGAGGATGCTTAAAATAGGAGAAATACAAGAACAGATGGGACAAAGTTCTGTGTAGAATGAGATGCAGGGTCCCAGAGGGAAAAGTCAGAGTTAAAGACAGGCTATCACTCTTTGGGCTCTCCTTGAGAAATATGTCACACAAGCATGATGTATTATTGTCATTTGAAGTCATTTAAAACTAGCAAGCATTATAGTTGCCTCTACTCTTTTATGGGACAACACACACAAGTCGAGGACATTCTTTCTACCATGAAAACTAAAATAACTCTATGTAACTGTTGGAGAAAAAAACAACAGTCTCCATTCCCTATTATATATTTTATGTGATTTTTTTTTAAGAGAAAAAGAGGACAATCTGTTTATTTTTTGAAAAGTGTCTCTAAAGCTTTGACAGAATCAAACATCTCATACCCTAGCCCCTTCTTTTCCTTGGCCTACCAACTCAGGGCCAGGAGTGTGGTTCTCTCAGACTTCATTCTATACTACATTAGAGAAAGAGAGAGAGAGAGGTGGGGGGGATTGAAATGCCCCACCTCTATCTGTGTGGGAGTGCTGTAAGGTTCTCTCCAATTTCACTGTACTAGTAATTGCAGAATTTCCAGCTGTCTGTGGCTACCAGAGCTGCCTGAGGGCCAGGGATATTCTGGGTTCATTTTTAAACAATCAAGCACACAACAAGAAATATCACCTTTATCTTCAGATACATGAACTCAAAGAGGAAGCAAATGTTTGGCTGACTGTTTCCTAGGGGCACAAAGTGAAAAATACACTTCTATATATTTACAATGGTTAAAAAAAATGAAAGAAATTGGAGAATCCAAGATGGCGGCATAGGTAAACACCTACACTGCTGCCTTGCACAACAATTTCAAAACTACAACTGAAAGACAGAACGGACATCATCCAGAACCACAGGAAAGCTGGCTGAGTGGAGATTCTACAACTAGAAGTAAAGAGAGGGGCTCACAGAGACCCAGAGGAGCTCTAAAAAGCTGAGGTACGGAGACATGTGCGCTGAGAGAGCGGGTGCCGGAGTACCTGCCTGGCTTTCTCTGGCAGGAGGGAAACGGAGACTCCCAATGCCATTGAACCCCTTATCTTACGACACTAAACCCCAGATCCAGCCGAAACTCATAGGGGGGAGTTTGGACTGTGAAAGGGAGAAATGCATGGAAATTTAGGGGAGTCTGGTGGCACGCACGGCATTGTGTGCAGAGGACTGACTGCTGATTGTGCCGCTGGCTTTCGGGACTGGGCAGGAGACAGACCCTCCCAACTGTGCCACTTCTAACTCCACTAAACCCAAGTTTTGGGCAAAACCTTGGGGACCCAGACTCATGTGGTTCTGGAGCGCAGGGGAGCCGGAAAGGCAGAGGTCTAGAGGCACTGCAAGAGTGAGTGTGCACACACAGGGACCATTCCGGTGATTACCCAGTCACATGAGACTCGGGGGCCGTGGAGGGTGGGGCCGAATGGAAGGCAAGGTGGTCCCTTAAGCCCTGAGACTCCACCGATCCCAAGCTCAACAGAGAGGCTTTTGCAGTTTTGCAAGTCTGGTATCATAAGGCTGAATCCAACACAGAAGTTCTCCCAGCATAGTGAAAATGCCAAGACAAGGGAAGGGATCACAAACAAAAGAGATGGAGGAAAACAAATGACTGGATATAGAGTTCAAAACCACGGTTATAAGGTTTTTCAAGAATATGCTAGAAAAGATGAATAAATTTAGCAAGACCCAAGAGGAGATGAAAAAGGACCAACTAGAGATGAAAAAGATCCAAACTACAGATGGAAAAGGACCAACTAGAGATGATAAAGGACCAAATAGAAATTAAACATACACTGACTGAAATAAAAAATATTATACAGAGACCTAACAGCAGACTAGCGGAAGGCAAGAATCAAGTCAAAAACGTGAAATATAAAGACTCAGAAAACACTCAACTGGAAAAGCAAGAAGAGAAAAGAATCCAAAAATGTGAAGATAATGTAAGGAGCCTCTGGGACAACCTCAAGCGTACCAACATCAGAATTGTGGGGGTGCCAAAAGAAGAGAGAGAGCAAGATACTGAAAACCTATTTAAAGAAATAATGACTGAAAACTTCCCACATCTGGTGAAAGAAATAGACTTACAAGTCCAGGAAGCACACAGAACCCCATATATAAGGAATCCAAAGAGGACTATACCAAGACACATCATCGTTAAAATACCAAGAGCAAAAGACAAAGAGAGAATATTAAAAGCAGCAAGAGAAAAACAATTGATTACCTACAAGGGCGCACCCATACAACTATCAGTTGATTTCTCAACAGAAACGAGGTAGGCCAGACGGGAGTGGCAAAAATATTCAATGTGATGAATAGCAAGAACCTACAACCAAGAATAATCTATCCAGCAAAGCTATCATTCAGAATTGAAGGGCAGATAAAGAGCTTCACAGATAAGAAAAAGCTAAAAGAGTTCATCAACTCCAAACCAGTATTATATGAAATGCTGAAAGGTACTCTTTTAGAAGAGGAAGAAGAAAAAAGTAAAAGATAAAAAATTATGAACAAATACATATCTATCAACAAGTGAATCTAAAAATTAAGTGAAATAAAAATTTGATCAACAGAATAAACTGGTGAATATACTAGAATCAGGAGCACAGAAAGGAAGTGGACTGATAATTCTCAGGGGTAAAGGGGTGAGGGGTGTACAGGAAGTGACTGGCCAAAAATCACACCTATGAACTCATCAATGGGGTGGAGGGAGGGGTGATAGCTGGGTGGAGGGGAGCTCTGAAGGGGGAAAAAGAGAAACAAATCTGAATAATAAAGATTTAATTTTTTAAAAAAATGAAAGTAATTATTATTTTTTTTACTTAGCTGACTCAGCACTATTAACCTTTAATACTCCCTAATTTACAGTTTGCAAAATGGAATTTCAAAGCATTTTAAAATAGTTTTCTTCAAACTTCCTTAGTTCTGGGATTTATTTCTAAAGTAGTGGTGATCTCCTGGAAAATAATAAAATATGCTGATTAGTTGTCTAGATCACTCAGGAAGCACTAGAGAGCCCTCTAAAATACAAGGAAGTTTCATTTCTTTGCCAGGGTCCAGGTGGCCTAAGTGGGGAGGATTCAGGCCATTCTGGGTGCCTGATGTTATGGGCGCTTTCAGTTGTCCTTGTGAGGTGGTGAAAACGCATAGCTTGGGAGTCTGACATCCCTTGTTATCATGTTGTTTTGAATGGGCCCCTATCTTTCTCCTTGATTTATTTTTCCACTGGGGGCTTACATCCTTATCTGAAAAATGAGAATCATAAAACCTTTATCAGGATTACTGTGAGGATTAAAGGAGATGATATTTGAGGCACATAATAGGCCCCTAAAAATGTTCATTCCTCCAAGAGCCAGAAATAAACAAACTTTCAAGAAAAAATTTTGTTTGGCTGTGGAATGCATTCCTATTTTTCTTCCTTAAACCATTTTCCTTATATTTTCTGTGGTCTACCAGTAAAATGTTTATTGGTTATAATTTACAAAATTCATGAATACACACAGATAAATGAGATGGCTATTTTTAGGAAAAAATGATAATAAATCATTTCAATTGATTATCCTATTGATATGAAACAAAGATTCAATGCCAGAAAAAACCTTCTTTGGTGCCTACTAGAAATTGTTGGGGACCAGAAGAGTTAGACTTTCATTCCTGTCTCCCTTCAGTCTCCTTCAGTCCCTACACCATACACATACACCTTTCTCCCTTGCCGGGTGACAGAGAAAGCGCTTCCAGGGTGATACTGATGGGAATATTCCCTTCCTTGCCTTCTGATTACATACCCTAAGCCTTATAGCTAAGGTCAGCTCAGGAGAACCAGGTGCCAGCCCTATCCCACGCCGGGCCTCCTATCTTCTTGCTGCAATGTTTCAAATCAAGGCAGAAGTACTGGAGTGCTGGCAGATTTCCTGCCTAAGTGCCAGTCAGAGGGAATAAAGCTTAAACTGGAGGACTCCTCCCTTGCACTGGTCTTTCTAAGGCCCTAGAAATAGGTTCTCCTGGTGGTATGTTTTTTAAATAAAAGTTAAAAGACATATTATAAGCATAATCAGTGAAGATCCTATTTCTTTTACTCTATTTTTTCTTCCATCATTCTTCCCTATTTGTCAGTGGCGCTGTGTATGTCTGTGGGCTCTTGGGGAGAAGTCGAGTTGGAGATACATTTAGTTTGGATTCAGAAGGATATATTTATGTCTACTGTGATCTCTTCCATGTAGTTAAGCTATTGCTAAATCTCTGGGAGTTGTCACAGAGGTCGTTTTTGGACATGGACATGTCCTCCCGAAGCATATGGCTCTGGAAACATGAGAGTAGAAGAGAAACAAGGTTTGAAATGTTTGGAGCCAGAAGACAGTTTATGGAACATTCTTCCAATAATCAGCAAATGAAAAATTCACTTTTCAAAAGTGCCTAGTCAAAATGCAAGTTCTTTCCTGTCCGGAATATGCTAAAATATGAATAGACAATTGTAATACTTTACATACATACATTTTTTTCTTTTTTGCATTGATAGAAAAACATTTATCAGAATTCCTGAGTGTGTCAGCACCAAGTCTGAATCAGTGCTACAAAAGCAAGGTGTCTGCAGCAGTTCACAATGGAAAAGAATAAAAATAGAGGAGTTCCAAAATTCAGGACAACAATCTTTTTGGTCAAGATGGCAGAGCAGATAAATGCTATGCTTGCCTCCTCCCATGACCACATCAAAATTATAACTTAACTACAGGAAAGCCATCATTGAGAACTGCCTGAAGTCTAGCTGAGAAGAAGTGCTATAACTAAGGATATAAAGAATAAGGCACATCAAGACAGGGGCAGAGACCCAGAATGGGCTGGTCCCCATGCACATGTGCTGAGGAACCAGGTCCCAGCCCCACACCAGGCTCCACAAACCAGGTCCAAGTACCAGGAAGAGAAGTCTCCATAACTTCTGGATATGAAAAACAGTAGCAACTGTGGCTGAGTGAGATGGAGGGCTGCTGAAGTCCCACCTTCTTCTTAAAGGCCCTGGCACTTCTTACTGGTGGACTCACTCGCTCTGAGCTCCAGTGCCTGGGCCGCAGCTAGAAAAGTGCCTGGGATATACAGGGAGAACTGAATTGTCTGCTTTGAGGGCAAGGCCTAAAGAGGTCAGCTTTCTCCCACCTAGAGTGCTGGCAGAGGCCATTATTTAATTGTTGAGCCCTCAGCCCACTCAACCTGTTAAAAGGCTGGTGCCATATCTGAGTCTTCATCACACTGGCTAATGCAGTTTTCCCTGCCCTGGTGATTCCCTAAGACCCCACCCCATCCAACCTGCAAATCTACCCAAGCCACTTCCAGTGTTTTCCCCATACAACAGCATATCTTGGCTTGTGCTTTGGACTTTCCTAAAATCACTCAAAGGTTTATAAAACTCAAATAAGCAACATCTGATTTCTGCATGCCTCGTACCTCTTGCTAAGCAACCCCAAACTCAGCACTAGCAGTAGCCAGCGTCAGTTCTCAGCTTAGCCTCTCGTAGGCACTTCCAAGGCCAGCACAAGTGGCAACAATCTATAGATCACTTTGTAACTCATATCAAGTGGCTCTGGGAAGGGCACAGGCAGCAGCTAACTTTGGCTTGCATCTAAGTCCCTCCCAAGAAGCCCCAGAACAAACACACCTGGTGGTCAGCTTCAGATCAAACAGAGCACTACCCAACCCCTTTTACAAAATAAATGAACAAACAACACAGAAACAAACTTATAGATACAGAGAACATTTTGATGGTTGCTAGATGGTTGTAGGTTTGGTGAAAAGGGGGAAAGGATTAAGAAGGAAAAGATGGTAGTTACAAAATAGGAAAGAAAAGTACAGCATAGGGAATATAGTCAATAAAATTATAATAACTATATACAGCATGTTGTCAGATGGGTGAATATTTCATAAGTTATAGAAATGTCTAATAACTATGTTATACACCTGAAACTAATATACATTTGTTGTTTGTCAAATGTAATTGAAAAATAAAACATTATTTTAAAAGCATTCAGGACAACAATCTTATAAATGTACATGACTTTACCAATAATGATTTGGAAACCAGAGATACATTTTTCTAAGCAACCCACTGTAGAAAATAAATTTCAATAAACTCTGCTAGAAGGAATACTGAATTATGGGTCTGTTAAAGGCCTGGTGCACAAATTCCTGCACCAGTGGGGACTCTCAGCCTGGCCTGTGGAATAGAGCCAAAATCATCTCTCCAACATCCCCTGAGGGTTCCTGGATTCCAAGAGGGCTCAGGCCAGGCCGAGGGACCCCACCAGTGCATCATTGGAGCTGGGAGGGATGCGGGAGGTTAGACATCCAGGGAGGGACTGCAGGAGAGCTCTAGGATCTTGCTCAATCCTGATCAGCTGGATCCCAGCAGCAAGCTCACCTACCGATCAGTGCATGTCCATAGCGACTGGTTAAGCAGCCATAGTGACTGGCTTGCCGGTTGATTGTCTGCCCCCTTGTAGTCAGTGCACATCATAGAGAGCGGTTGAGTGTCCTTAGCATATCATTAGCATATTACACTTTGATTGGTTGAACAGATAACCAGACAATTGGACACTTAGCATATAAGGCTTTTTTAATATGGGATTCTCTCTATAGATAATATGACAGAATTTAATCATATGAGGAGATGATCAAAGTTTACATATCCTAAACAATAGAGGGAAAAATATTATAGCAATGTGTCAGAGAGTTAATTAGTAAAATGCTGTCATTTTTCTGGATTTTAAAATTTTTGTAATTTATTATGATATATTTTTTCATTCTAAATAAATATTCACTTTCATACCAAATTTTGGATGTATTATTTTATATTATTTTTCTTAATGAGAATCCCCCAAATCATACAAGTTTTAGCTCCCTTAAAATCTGATCTGTCCCTAGCTTCAATGTATTATTTAAAGCATTTTCAAAACATACAAATGATTCAAAGTTATAGACTCAGCCAAAACAGTAGTGAAAGCCAAAAATAAGGTTGCTGGTGTACAAAATGAACCTACAAAACTACTCTGGACACAATCTGGGCTCTAATGAAGGATTTGGGATAAGCCAGCTGCACACTTCCTTTCCATACTTAGTATGGCCATCAGGCAGCCAGAAGGATTCTGCTTAAGTTGCCATCACACCTTCTCTTTCTTTTCCTTTTCAATTCTTTTGTTTTTAAATTAAATTTTTAGTTTTACAACATAATACATTGTCATAGCCTCAAAAGGCAAGTAGCACTGTGAGATTACAGTGAGGAATAGCAGCTTCCCTTCTCCATCTCCAGGTAACTGCTGATTATTTTCTCCAGTTAGTTATTTCTACATCCTAACAGAACATGTTAACCTGCAACTAATTAATTTAGTTGTAAGCTTTTTCTGTTAACTTTAGTCTTTATTGTGTAACTAGTGGCCCGGTGCACAAAATTCTTGCACATTAAAAGGAAATTAATTAGAGGAAATATTTTAATATTGCTATTTGCCCTTTCTCTCTAATATAAGTATCAGCGATGAAACAAAATTAGTAAAATGTATATAAAAATCTCCCTCCTGTCAGAGTCTGGGACACATCGTGGGACACAGAGTCAAGTCCCCACCCACCCGGGTATGCCTTGAAATCGCGCAAGACCCAAACCTAGCCGGCCCTATCCCTGTCAAGCCCCACAGGATGGGGGATGCAGCCTCAGATCCCCCAACCCCAGCACTTATGCAAGGGGGTGAGGGCATGAGGGCGAGAGGGTGCGACGACTATTTGCATATTTTCTTTTTATTATATAGGATAAAAGACTTTAGTCCTTTTTTATCTCCCTCACTTTACTCTCTACTCCCCACTTTGGATATTCAGCAAATTGGGTTTAAATCAATATTTGGTGCTTATATTATTATGCATAGTACATATATTTGTTTTTTTAAAAACAGAGACTTCTCTGCCCTCCAGTGAGACTGATTGCTCACTGGGTCTGCTGCCCAGCTGTGATTCCAGACTTCCCTTTACACACAGTTTGTGTTGGAACCCTTTTTTTCTAGAACTTGTCTCTTACTGTTTTATGGTTTAATTCCTTATTTTAATGGAACACTTCCTTTAGGAACTTCCTGAGAAAGAGTTGGTGGAGGGAAATTTTAAAGCCCTTGTTTGTCTGAAAATGACACTATTTTACCTTCACATTTGATAGGTAGTTTAGCAAAGAATAGAATTCCAGGCCAGAAGAAGTTTCTCTCAAAATTTTGAATGTAAAATTATGGGACTTCTGGTCCCATCTTTTCATATGCTTATTTTCCATCTATATATCTTCTTTGGTGAGGTGTTCATTCAGATTTTTTGCCTATTTTAAATTGAGTTGTTTTCTTATTGTTGAGATTGTAGAGTTCTTTGTATATTTTGCTTAAAAGTCCTTTATCCAAAGATGTGTATTTTTCAAATATTTCTTCTCATTCTATGGCTTGTCTTCTTGTTTTTTTTAGCAGTATTTTTTTTAAAGTAGAAGATTTTGATTTTAATGACATCAATTTGGATTGTGCTTTTGGTGTTCTAATTAAAAAGTTATGGAGAAACCAAGGTGGTGGCATAGATGAATACCTAAGCTGCTGCCTTGCACAACAATTTCAAAACTACAACTAAAAGACAGAACGGACACCATCAAGGACCACAGGAAAGCTGGCTGAGTGAAAATTCTACAACTAGAAGTAAAGAGAGGGACTCACGAAGACTCAGAGGAGCTGTAAAAAGCTGAGGTACGAAGATGCGTGCATGGAGAGAGCGGGCGCCAGAGTGCCTGGCTGACTTCCTCTAGCGGGAAGGAAATGGAAAATCCCAACTGCACTGAACTCCAGCTCCAGGCAAGACTCATAGGGGGAGTCTGGACTGTTGTGAAAAGGAAAGAGTGCATGGAAACTTAGGGGAGCCACGAAAGAAGTCTGGGGGCTCACAAAAGTACATGCGAAAGTGCACACACAGAGAGCTGACTAATGATTGTGCCTGGCTATCTCTAGCGGGAGGAAAACAGAACCTCACAACAGCACTGAAATCCAGGTCCAACTGCACTGAACCCCAGTTTCGGGCAAGACCCTGGGGACCCAGATTCATACGGGTCCCTAGAGCACACAGAAACTCAGGGAGCCGGAAAGGGAAAGTTCCAGAAGCTCACACATGCGCACAAGAAAGGCAGAAGTCTGGAGGCAAGCGTGCATGCTCAAACACAGCTGATCCCCACCACCAATTGGCTTGCAGGTCAATCCCCCCCAGTGATACCAACAACAATCAAGAGTTAACTACAACAAGACTGTACACACAGTTCACAAAGGGTACACCAAGAGTGTCCACCTCGGGTAACTGGGGAGGCAGAGCTACTGGGCCACATAAGAAAGCTAGCACACAAAGCTACTCTACCAACTCAGAGAAGCAGCAAAATATGCAGAGACTAAAGAAGAGATTACAAACTAAAGAAATGGAGGAAAACAAACGACTGGATATAGAGTTCAAAACCACGGTTATAAGGTTTTTTAAGAATTTCCTAGAAAAAATAGATAAATTTAGCAAGACCCAAGAGGAGATGACAAAGAACCAACTAGAAATTAAACATACACTGACTGAAATAAAAAATATTATACAGAAACCTAAGAGCAGACTAGAGGATCACAAGAATCAAGTTAAAGATTTGAAATACAAAGAAGCAGAAAACACTCCACTGGAAAAACAAAAAGAAAAAAGAGTAAGAAAATGTGAAGATAGTGTAAGGAGCCTCTGAGACAACTTCAAGTGTACCAACATCAGAATTATGGGGGTGCCAGAAGAAGAGAGAGAGCAAGATATGAAAACCCATTTGAAGAAATAATGACTGAAAACTTCCTCCACCTGGTGAAAGAAATAGACTTCCAGGAAGTGCACAGAATCCCACTCAAAAGGAATCCAAAGAGGACCACACCAAGACACAATCTAATTAAAATACCAAGGGCAAAAGACAAAGAGATAATATTAAAAGCAGCAAGAGAAAAACAGTTAATTACCTACAGAAGAACACCCATGCAACTGTCAGCTGATTTTTCAACAGACACTATGCAGGCCAGACGAGAGTGGCAAGAAATATTCAAAGTGATGAATAGCAAGAACCTACAACCAAGATTACTATACCCAGCAAAGTTATCATTCAGAATTGTAGGGCAGATAAAGAGCTTCACAGATAAGAAAAAGCTAAAGGAGTTCATCAACACCAAACCAGTATTATATGAAATTCTGAAAGGTATTCTTTAAGAAGAGGAAGAAGAAAATAGTAAAGGTAAAAATTATGAACAACAAATACATATCTATCAACAAGTGAATCTAAAAATCAAGTGAATTGAAAATCTGATGAACAAAATAAATTGGTGAATATAATAGAATTAGGGGCGTAGAAAGGGAGAGGACTGATAATTCTCAGGGGAAAAGAGGTGAGGGGGGTGCAGGGAGAGAATGGACAAAATCATACACCTATGGATGAAGACAATGCGGGGGAGGTAAGGGCAGAGGGTGGGGTGGGAACCAGGTGGAGGGGAGCTATGGGCAGAAAAAAGAGGAACAATTGTAATAATCTGAACAACAAAAAATTATTAAAATTAAAAAAAAGTTATGCATAACCCTAGGTCACCTAGATTTTCTCCTATGTTATCTTCTAGAAGTTTTATAGTTTTGTATTTACATTTAAATTTATAACTAATTTTAAGTGAATTTTTGTACAAAGTGTAAAGTGTATGCGTAGATAATTTTTTTACATGTTTATGTCTAGTTGTTCCAGCACCATTTGTTGAACAGGCCTCTTTATCTCTTTGTTCTCCTACTTTTTGAGAGATTCTTTCTCATCAGCAGAAGAGATCTCTTTAAGTTATCTATCTTATGTTAGAGTAGGTTTAGAAAAACAAAACAAAGCAAAACAAAATAAAGCAAAACACTGTCTTCTTCATGTTAGTACTGAACCTGTGTTCTCGGCACCCTCCTTTAATCTCTCACCATTAGTATGTATTTCTATGTGTATCTCCTGGTCATTAGGTGGGTCCTATCCTACTGGCTTCCCTCCTATTTCCTATTTTGTGGTTGATCATATTTGCAGGTCTTTTCTAGGGATTAAAATTCCAACATGTGGAGGAAATAGTTTATTTAAACCCAGTGCAGAAATAGGGACTAACTTCCTGACACAGAATTGCTGGATGGCTCAGAAAAGGGCACTCACAGAGTCGCTGACAGTTTAGTGGTTTTAAGTATAGAAAGTCTAGGTTCAAATTCTGGCTCTGCCTCTGATTGGCCATGAAACCTTTGGTAAGACATTAAGACCCTCCCTGCTTTCTTTCCTTATCTCTAAAATACCAGTAATAATTGAAATTGAAACCTAGGGTCATTGGGGATTAAATGACTTAATTTCATACAAAGGGAATAGAACAATGCTTAGCATACAGGAAGATTCTATATGTGTTTTCTATTATCATTGTTGCTTGACTAAGTTTGTGAGTCATCAAAATCTCAAAATCAGAACTTCAGTCCCTTTGTGTAACTTATTGTACACTTAAAGAAACTAGGGCTGGAATCACAGTATTGATTGAGTCATTCCAGCTCTTCCAATACTAATCAGCTTTCATATTTCAGCCCTAATTTAGAATGAAGAAGTACCTACATCAATGATAAGTAAAAAGGCTTACACTGGCTTAGCAAACTATTCCATTTTAATAGTCCCAGGAATATCAACACTCCAATTATACTAGTCCCAGGGACTAGGGCTGCTTAGTAAGGTCACCATTTGATTTACCATTCTTGATACTGGATCAGAAATACTAAATCTATGTATCAAGGAAATTTTAGGTTCTTCTGTGTTAACCTGACCCTACTCATTCGACTCTGCTCCTATCACTTCACAACCCACATACCTCTGGTCCCCAGTTCTCATATTTAAAAGCAGAATGTCACTCAAAGCCCTGCCAATATTTTTTATTTTTTTTAGGAAAACTCCTGTTTTCACAACAGAATTTGAATTCCTATTGAGTTCAGTGACTGACAAGCTCCCAAGGATGTGTGGTCCAGCTCAGAGTACTAAGTTAACAGGAAATAATACTAGGAATACTCTTCTCTAAAATGTCACTTAATAAGCAGAAAAGGTCAATTTATTTTGTGAGATGTTTTGGGAGAAAATATAGAATAATTTTTGAGGTGTTCTGAGACTTAAAATAGCCTCTAGAAGTTTTCTCTCCCCTCTGCTTCTGATATATCCCTTATAATTTTGATTTAGGGTAAAGTAAAAATATCTAGGCTTGATTGCTGGTAGAAAGGCACTGTCAAATTGAGGGGTATGAATCATGGCTCAGAAATTATGAGTAGCTTTCACTTCCTTAGTTCTTGAAAGCAAGGTCATGAAGAAGGGGAAAGTGGATTAGTCCTTTCAAAGTGATAGAGAAGGTTGAAGTGGTGAGGAAGGTCAAGTCTCTGGAATACTTTGGAAATTCTATAACATTATCTTCAGGACACACAGTAATGGTGATGATGATAACAATGGTGATGATGATGATAATGATGGTGATGATGATGGCGATGCACTTAGCTCACATATAGAATCCTTTCATCTGTAGACTCAAAGTGCACCACAACTACTAATTAATTCTGAAGTCAAGGTAAGCAAGAATTATTACCTCTAATTTACAGGCTTGGAATCAGGCAGGAGGAAATTAAGTCCTTTTCCCAAGGCCATCTTAGAGTGAATACCAGAAGTGAAAAGTCCCTGTCTCCTTATTGTCCACTGGCTACTCTAAAGGAACTACAGAAGGGCTTTCTTTTATTCCACAGACAGAAAGCTCCTCAGTGCATCTAAGCCTAAAGTTTGGTGAATTAGATGAAGGCTGAGAAGAAGCTTGGTAGAATGATGTCTGAACCACAGCATGACTTTGGGAGCTGCCATATCTCTACCTAACATTGAAGCAGAAGTATGGAAGGTGTACATGAAACACTATAATTAACTTGAGGGCAAGAACTACAACTCATACTTTTATATACCAGAACTCAAAATCAGAACTTCAATCCTTTTGTGTAACTTGTTATTGTATGCTACCCTATAATAGCCAGCATAGAGCCCAGTCATAGATTGTCACAATTTTGGTCTTTTTAAAAAAAAAAAATTTATTGATAATGCTTTCTTTGTAAGGGGAAGAGATTTTTCCTTTTTATATAAAGTCTATTGAGTTAGATTAACTTGCCTGTTTCTAGAAGGACTTTAGGCAGAGACAGTAGCTGACCTCCAAGGATTTGTCTTCCCCTCCCATTCAGAGTTGTTTTTAGGAAGTGGCTGATCATTTGGGAACAATGTTTCCCAGGAGCTTTGCATGGGGATGACTGACTGTTCTGTCTAATGGGATGTGAGACGAATGGCAGTCTGTCAGTTTCAGGCTGAGGGGGTTAAGTATCTGAATATCTTTCTTTAGTCACTGGCGGGGCTAAATGTTGAGGTTGGCAGAGTTAAGTAATACTGACATTAGACTTAGGGTAAGTGAGAAGTCAACCTGTTGTATGTATTCATCTTTTGGAGCCATTTGTGACTGTGGTTAGCCTACTCTGACAAATACAAGTCATCTTTAGTATATATATACAAGATGATAAACAACTTAGAGATGATGCAATTAGGGCAAAAGGAAAGCAAGGATAAGAAAATAAGATGAACTCAAGTGCAAAGTAAATAAAAAAAATGCATGCCATAGTCACTGAACAAGTTGTTGGGAGTGGGTGACATATTAGGCTTTGAGTTTTCTAGCACCTAAATCAAAAATGGGAATTCTAAGAGTTACAAGATTAATAAAGCCCAGAAGAGAAAAACATGCCAATGCTCAGGAGAAATACACATTTTTCTGGTTCTTCAAACTGAGATACATTTCTCCCTAAAGGCCTGTCAGATATCTTGGGTTACTTCCTTAAAAGCATCTGTACTATGGTTATCACAGAAATGTTTCTACAGTTGATATAACATTCTTCGTTGCAAAAAGTGGTAGTGTAAGTAAAGATAGTTGAGAAATAGCACTTTTAAGAAATGCAAGGTAATATAGAGCAAAGTTAGCTCTCCAATGGTCTGGCTTAACGCAGCATCCAAAGATCTTAAAGGGGTGGCTTCCTTGCTTTGGCACAGGCTCTGGGGTTATTGCTCAAGAATCAAAACCATCTACTTCTGGATGAGCCATGAAATAGAAGTCCAGCCATACAATGTTGCAAGAACATAGCCTGACCCATTGGGATGGATGGCCTGTCAGGAGGTGCCCCAACCTGAATTACTGACCACAAAGTGAGGAAGGAATTCCCACTGATCTGCTTGTTTGAGTGGGTGCTTCTGGTGTGAATGTTCATTCAAGTCCCACATCTCAAAGGTGGTGATGGAAAAGAAATCAAGGCTGCACCTACTGAGGTCATTCTTGTTTTCCTAAGGTACACAGGTGTGGATGAAAAGCATCTGGCCAGGAAGCCAGCCTACCAGAGTACCTGGAGTAAGGACACTGAGCCACACCACCAGAAAAGAAAAAAGCTCCTCAGGGTTATTCTGGCCAGCATTCAAATCCTCAGGGTTTGTGGAGCAAAGAACTGCTTCATTCAGCTGCTCTGCCAAAGGTCTTCAGAATGAGGTAGACTACAGCTTCCAATTCCTAATCCTTCTTGAAGCTAGGTGCTTAATCCTGGAGGGATAAACAATGTTCCTCTGAAAAAAGTTATGTTCTTAGGGAAGATGTGTATCGTGGAAAATGGCTAGGCTTTTCTCCCAGAGAACATGTTCTACCTTGCTTAATGAGAAAGAGAGGTGGACATGTGTCAAGCATTGCAAAGCTGTTTTGTTCCCGCCTTTTCCTTTTCCCTTTCCTTCCTTCCTTTAAGACACAGATAGAAATAATACATTAACTATAACCATGGATATTGTATTTACCAGTAATATTTATTTACAAAGGCTGATATCAACAGAATTGAAATATTCATTTTTTGAAACTTTTCATGGGATCCCCCTTATAATATATATGTATATTATGTATCTATAATATATATGTAAATATATATAATATATATGGATTGGCAAAAGTCAGGTAAATTACCACTGATCATTACCTAAATGATAAATCATAAGTAAGGGTATGAAATTATAACAATAATAATAAGACAAATATACAAATAAATAATTAATTAATAAATAATAACAGAAAAATAAACTCTGTGTTTCATGCACTCACAATTATAAACCTACTTTTGCCTATACCTGTTTATGTGATTACTTCTAGCCTTTGGTGAATTCACTTACTTTATTATTGTCTTTTTTTAATTTTTTTTGTAAGGAAGAGCTTTCCCTGTCTCCTTCTGAAAATATTATAAGGCATACATTAATTTTTCTAAATGTAATAGAATTAAATTGTTTTTTAAAAAGAATTTGGGCGAATTTCAGACTCTCATTGAGATTATAAGAAAATTATGGCTGTCTGAAAAACAACAAAGAATCAAACCACTAAGTTAATGTTCTCTCTCTTCTCTTCTCTTTGATGCTTGTATTCTTTAGAACCCTTTCTAAGACCTTTAATTCTTCTGGGAGAGCGTATGTGGGGTTACACTTTTTGTTCCAATTAATTTTTCATCCCCACAGCTTCAAAACCATTTTCATATCCAACAGTCACTAAACCTTCTTGGGTCTGATCATAAGAAAGTGCCTGGAAGGTGAAGCTCCTGTGTCCTGTGGGCGCTACCTCTCCTGCGGGCCCATGTTATCCTGGGCAATCCCTGCTGCTACTGAGGCTTAGGAGGTAGGTTTTTACCATCAAAGTTCCCTCCTGAGAGCCTTGCCTGCTATCTCTCTGACATTTCTGTGGATAATCCTTTGCTTATTGGGAGTGAAGAGAGGCAAGTAAGTATTCCCTTGAACATGGATGACAGCCTTACTCTCACCCTCCTGACTGACAGAACATTTAGGCAATGCATAAACTTTAAGATGTTCTAGAGCTCAGTTTTCTAGTTAACAGTAAACTGGAAGCAACTTGCCAGGAAACTCGCAGTTCACAAGTTGCAGGAAAAAATGCCATTTCTAAAGGCCCTATCTCCTAATACCATCACCACGAGGGTTAATATTTCAACATGAATTTGGGCAGGTGGTTCAGTCCCTGGACCCTTGGTGCAAAGGTCCTGGTGTTATCATCTGGAAATACAAAGCCAGTGGTTTCGCCTGGAATAAGCAGCTTGCCAGATGGTCGGGATCATAGCTAGTCTATATCTTTGAGAAAGTGAAGGAACTGGCACAGCTAAGACTGTGATGTCATGCAGTGTGCACAGTGGTCTCCTGTAGAACAACCACATAGTGAGTATGTTTTTATTAATTTAGTCAACAGCCTGACCTTTGCTGTTCATTTCTCAGTCTGCATTTCCCTCTACAGGAGGGCCCACACAGGTAAGCTCAGTGAGAGTTGCTGGCTGTTTTATTTGGTCAGGGAAATGTCATGTGAATAGGAGCATTTAATCAATAACTTTGGCTTTAGTGGTGGTGATGATAGATGTTTTCTGGCAGATTATACAGTTCATGATACAATAAGCTTTATATTTTTACAGTTAATTGTTATTTAAGTCTATGTATATATAAATATGTACAACATTCATACCTAATATACTATACTAGTTCATCTCTATAAAAGCCTAAGCAACCAGCTGCTAGCTATGACATGCACTAATCACCAGGAGGCAGATGCTCAGTGCAGGAGTGGAAACCACATGCATGGAAACATGGAACAGACTAATAAATCTCAGAGGAAAGGGAGAAAAGGGGATAGCGGGAAGAGATTAACCAAAGATCTTATATGCATACTAGAGGCTTGGTACAAAGATTCGTGCACTGTTGAGGTCCCTCAGCCTGGCCTGAGGAGATTGGCCCAAATCTGGCTCTCCCACATCCCCTGAGGGGTCCTGGATTGAGAGAGGGCTCAGGCCAGGCCGAGGGATCCCACTGGTGCATGAATCTGTCCACTGAGCCTCTAGTCTAGTTTATATATCTATACTAATGAAAGGGTAATATGCTAATTAGACTGGCATATTACCAGGAAACCTTCCAGATGTTCTTCTGGGCAAAGCCATAGTGGCAGGGCTGAGGCAGAGCTGGTTAGAGGCCAAGAGGAGAGGGCAGTTGTGGGTGATCAGGCTGGTCGGGCAGGGCCATTGGAGATAAGCAGACCAGCAGGGGGGCCAGTTGGGGATGAGCAGGCTGTCAGTGGGGGTCAGTTGGAAGTGATCAGGATAGTGGTGGGGGGGGCAGTTTGGAGTGAGCAAGTCAGCAGGGAGGCTGTTGGGGGTAAGCAGACCAGTAGGAAGGGAAGGTGGGGGCAAGTAGGCCAGCAGGGGGTCAGTTGGGAGTAAGCAGGTCAGTGAGGAGGGAAAGTGGGGGTGAGCAGGCCAGTAGGGAGGGCAGTTGGGAGTGAGCAGATCAGTACGTGGGAAGTTGGGGGTAAGCAGGCCAATGGGGAGGGGAGATGGGGGTGAGCAGGCCAGCAAGGGGGGTCAGTTAGGAGTGAGCAGGCCAGCAGGGGAGGCAGTTGGGGGCAAGCACACTGGCATGGGGGGCATTTGGAGGTGATCAGGCTAGCAGGGGCAGGGGACTTGGGGGCGAGCAAGTCAACATGCAGAGTGGTTAGGGGCAATCAGGCATGTAGGCAGGCAGGCAGATGAGTGGTTAAGAGCCAGCAGTCCCAGATTGCAAGAGGGATGTCCAACTGCTGATTTAGGCCCAATCCCTGTAGATCGGCAGTAGGACATCCTTTGAGGGGTCACAGATTGGAGAGGGTGCAATTGGTCTGAGGGATACCCTTCCCCCCCCCCTTGCATGAATTTTGTGCACCGGGCCTCTAGTGTATATATAAACACATACATACACATGTGCAGAGATGTGCACATACTTTGAGATATTTCCAGTTTTAAGAAAAAACAAGAGAACTGGCAGTAGAAAGTAAGATGTGGTTTATATTGTTATATGTTGTATTTGTAATTGACACTGTTATGATGGTGCCATGGTGATAAAGAGAAGTTGGAAGAAGGACTCAGTTTACACCTGCCTAAAGGGCTCAGAAACAGCTGCAGAACTGTCATCTGGAAACCTACCCCCACACCAGTCCCTGTTGTTGCAATTCCTTCTACCAGGAGCATAACCTTGTACTACAATTCCAATTAAACAACCATTCAAATGCCCACATGCTAAAATCACCACCCATAGGTTAAAACTTGCCTGAAGGCAGTTTTTATATCCAGAGGGAAAAATGTATAGGTGGGAAGGGGGCACCAGAAACAGGGAACAGACACATTGTTAGTAAGAGGAATCGGGAACATAGAGTCCAAAGTCATTACTTCATTTTTTTTCTTTCAATTTGGTCTCTCTTCCCTATCTCATCTTTGAAAGAAGCTTTCAGTTCCTGACACAACAATGATTAATATGAATGAACCATGGCCTGTTTGTCTACCTGATCTACCTGTGCTTTCAATTAAATATTTGGTCATTTATTCAAGGCCTGACAATAATTAACTCACTATAAGGAAATCACATGGAAAATATAATTTCCTGGAGTCATGGAGAACTGTAAAGGGCCGTTGCCACATTCGGGCCTTTTTGTGTCAGTCAGAGCCAAAGTCCTTTTTAATCATAGGTGGCCCCTGCCCTTTCCGAGGACTTTGAGCCAGGTAAGGTCTCAGGGATAAGAGAGCTTTGCCTGAGTCCTGTAGACATCAAATTGGACTGTGTGCTTTACCCAGAGCTTTCCTAGAGCTGGAAACAGTGCGGCTGTTCGAACATGAAACACTGTTTGAGCACCCACTTGGTACTGGGCACTGTTAAACTCTAGAAATAAGTAAATTGGTTAAAAACAAAAAATAATACTGTTTTGGCCTTTGCAAAATGTACTGACACAGAGGCCTTAAGTATTTCTGTTCTTGTCAACTAGCTGTTCTTCCCTAACCCCAGGAACTCTGAACCTCATTCTTATTCTAATTAAAATTGTTTGAAGGCAAAGAGGAAAATTTGTCTCCAAATTACTATTAGGAAAAAATATTAGTTTTACTTCATAACGTTTCAGCAATGCTGCCCTCTGCAGAGCAAAACTAGAATCTCAATTCAGCAGTTTACAAACTTCCCAACATTTGTTAGTTTGAAGAGAGACTTGAAGGACCTGGGTCTTCAGACTTCAATTGTACTCCCCTAAAATAATTGCGAACAATTATGTGCTCCCTTGCACATTTTTAAAGTTGACACATAAATGTGTGTATCAATTTAATAGTTGTAAAGGATGGATTTTCCACATATTTTTTCTGTGCTTTAAATACTTGGCAGATTGTGCTCATCCAATTTATGAAATATGCCCTCTGCATCAGCTGGTGGGCAAACCCAACCCTCATTATCAAACCAACCGACCAAATTAAATTGCTTTCTGACAGAAAAAAAAAGTTTACTTGCTTTTTTCCACTTAATGAAACTGTTTGTTGGTGGCCACCGTTGTACTCTTGTGCTCTAACACTGATGTGGGTGGGGGTCGGGAGGGGGTAGAGGTGGGCTAGTTGGACCAGACACAGGTGACTGTGACACAGCCCAGTTGTATTTCCTTCCAGAAAGTCCCGGTTGCTCTGCTTTCCTGGGAATTTCCTTTCTTACATTTGAATTTCTTATTGTATTGTTGTTTGGTACATGTTCTCATACACTGAAACAGTGTATTTAGTAAGATGCAGGATGTTAAGAGCTGTTCTTCTTCTGTTTGGTGGGAGAAGGGAGATTGTGAAAGTGGAGGTGTAAACAAGAAGTGAGAAGGCAACCCACTGATCGAGCAACTATAGGCATCTCCTTGGGCTATCTTTTAGGAACAAGGAAGTTGAGCATGTGGAAAGGATTTCTGTAGACTACCTTAATGGGTAACCTCGTCAGCCAACCTAACTCACCTGAGGAACACAGCCACCTGAGAGCCACATGCTGACCACAGACAGTGTCCAAAAGGTCACTTATGTTTTGGTGACTCTTCTTATCTCTCCACTCTCACCTTGGCCTTTGACAATGGCTTTCCTCAGGTCCCCTAGTGTGCAGAACTGTGATGTGCCTCTGTCATGTCTTTTAAAGGATAGGTCTTCTGGAAAGTAAGTCTTCCTTCTCTACCTCTCGTGAGGTCGCAAATATAAATTTGATCCCCAGGAGCTACTTAGCAGAAGGCAAATGCCACCTTACAGCACTTTTCTACTCATATTGTCAGGTCAAAAGGTTTTTTCACTTGGTCGGTAGTTGGACAAGTGTCCAGTGTGGACGAAGACAACTACGCGAGAGGCCCAGACTGTGGAGATGATCGGCTGTCTGCTGCCAGCTCCCTGAAGACCAGAGTAAGACATTCTAGGTCCTGTACCACTTGACCCCACCTACCATTCTAGGCTCAGCTCCTGCTGTATCCTGCACCCTACTGGTGGGAGTATAATGTGCCTCCCACAGCTCCTGTGCTGTTTGTTCCCTGTCTGGCTTGCCTTGAACCTCATCTTGGTCTGTCAAAAGCTTCTTTCAAGGTTAAAATCCTGTTTTCTGATTATTCCCCAGTAGTAGTCTCTTTCCTTTCCTTTAATCCTATAAGTCTGTACTTCTTAGAGCATATATTGCATTTTGCTTTGGGTTGTAATTATTTAACTACATGTTTCATGGTTCTTTGAGAAAACAGACAAATTTTATATATATATGTTTCCCAGCTGTCTAGCTAAGATCTGGCAGGGAGCAGGTACTCAGAAAATATTTCAAGTCCCAGGTACATCCCATACCATTCTATGTGCATTTATAAAATACAACTGCCAAATAAATACAGATTCTGTTTCCTCAGATCAAAGGATGCACTTCTGATCACACATCTAAAAAACAAAAGGATGCCTTCTGAAACTTGGCAGCATCTGCAGTTGGAGTAAAGGACTTCTGTGCGGGTAAGGGAATTAAGAGTACAAGCCGGGATCCAGAAATTTCTAAAGCACTGCCTTGTGCTTCCAGGTCAGCAGAGTTCATGGATGGCATGCTGTGCATCAAAGGAAAAACAGAAAGCTTCCCTTTCCCCTTGAAGGAAATATTCTGCTCAAGACCCAGATTTATTTTTTGATTCAGGTAATCTTTAAAATGTAAGTTTTTAAAACATTCTTAAGCATTATTTGGAAATGTTTCCAAATTTTATCAAAGACACAGAAACATCTATATATATAAAAGCCTAAGCGACTGGTCACTATGACGTGCGCTGACCACCAGGAGACAGATGCTCAATTCAGGAGCTGCCCCAGGTGGTCAGTGTGCTATCACAGTGGGAGCGCTGCTCAGCTTAGCTGACCAACAGGCACCAGTGAGTGCAGCTCCCGTGGTGCAAGCCTCTCCTACGGACACTCCCCCTGTGTGCCCCTCCCCATCCAGAGGGGATGGGATTGGGACCAGCATCTGAACTGACTGGGCATGAGCCTGTGAGGAGCAAGGTGTGATGACAAGTGGCAGCTGCACAGTAATGAATGCTCTGGTGTTGCCCTAGGGCCAGAGCCTAGGCAGCAAGCCTGCTGAGTGGTGGAGACAGGCACAGTGGGTCTGGGATGAGTGGAAGTGGAGCAGCGCTTGGCCCAGGCTCGGGATCCTCCCCAGCTGCCTGCTGCTTTGTGCACTACTTCATGCTGTGCTATGTTGATGCAAACAGTGGGCTGGACAGGAGGTCCACTGATCCCTGCAGGCCAGGCCGAGGGACCCCACCAGTGCTCAAATCCATGCACCAGGCCTCTAGTCTATATATATAAAAGCCTAAGTGACAGGCTAACTGGCTGGTAGCTATGATATGCACTGACCATCTGGGGACAGATGCTCAATACAGGAGCTGCCGAGTGATAGCAACTTGGCAAAGTGCCCTCTAGCACTCTGGGACCACTCGGGGGATGTCAGAGAGCTGCTTTTAGCCAGATCCCGCAGGCCAGGCATAGGGACCCCACCAATGCACAAATCCATGCACCGAGGCTCTAGTAATAAAATAAACAAAAATCAAACTTCATGGTAATTTCTTAAGCATCCTCACACACTCAAATAAATGTGTGGCTTAGATTTAAATGATAGTCATATGTCATCACTCAATCCAGGCAGGATTAAAAAAAAATAGAACAAGTGTTGAAAAAGTTCCATCTAAATTGTATTTAATTTGGCAGGGACCAAGTTTATTTAGATACTCATAACTCTGTGAATAAATAGCTAATGGTTCTGCAGTGTAATGGTTTTCCAAAACAAATCAACTCAGACAAACCAAAGAATTGAGAATATGCAGGCCATATAAATTGCCTTTGTGGGAACCACACCAGAGGCGCTGACAGTCAAGGCAACTCAGTGTGAAAAACTTTGTTGTTAGTAGGGCAGAATGGCCAAGGCCACTCTGAACATGGGAATCTTAATCAGAATGTTCAAAGCTAAGATACCATAAGCAGGTGCAAGGCCACAGCGATCTCACAGAATATTGCACATGTGTTTCCTTCTATAACCCAAATGATTGATGTCATTGTTGGCTAGAGGCCTCTTTTGTCTGGTATAATACATGGTACTGATCAGCTAGAGTGTGCTGGAGAAGCTGAGGCACGCTCAGAGGATGTAGCTCCTATGTGTGCAGAAAAGGCTGGAGAGGCTGGAGAAGTTGCTGAGACAGAGAGCTCAGGTGCGGCTACTATATGAGGCAGTGAGGCTAGGGGCAGTGTGTGGCTGTGTGTACAGAGACTATTACTGCTTTTGTAGGAAAGATATATTTGTTCACCAGCCGGTATATGGCTGCCTATATAGAAGTGTTGTAAAGAACTGTTTTGTCTGATGGCTATATGGCCACTGGCTTCCACAATAAAGACTCATTCTTATGCAACCACAACTTCTCATGGCTTCTCCATCTAAGATCCAGCATCCATGAAGGTCCAGTCCTGGCAGAGGGCTCGGACCCCACAGTTAGTGTAGTGAACAGGATTCAAGAAGGAACCTGCTCCCACAATTGGCACAGTGAACAGAGTTCAGAAGAATATGTGGATTCAGAGCAGCAGTGCTTTCACTGTTTCTGACCATCTTATAAACAAAGCATAAAACATTATGCCTCTGGAAAACTGCAATTTTATTTTACCATCAAGCTTTATGTCCCACATCCCAAAACCCTCTACTTTCTCTGGCCCTGGGTTCCTCTCCTTGCCCTTTACTCTCTTCCCTCCCCTCACATAACTTCTCTCCCTGAATGAGCTACATCTCATTTATCCTCCTCTTGACTTTTAATTAACTTTGGGCTGCTCCACTGGTGCCTGTTTTGGACTCCAGTTTTGACAGCTATTTACTGAATTGCCTGGTCAGTTCCATGAAAAAATAAAAATGATTCCAACCATCATCTAGTCACTGATGAAATTGACCAGCATGTGGCATTCAAAGATTTCTCAAGTTGCTTGGTATGGCTGGACCATGAATGCAGTCAGCTGTGTTTTATCCAGAGCTTAAGCATATATATAAATGTAAGAAATGGTCTGCCACCTGCCCACGGAGTAATTGTCTAATTCCATCACCTGATTATCTCAACATGTTTAGAGAGTGAGATATGAAAGTGGATGATTTGATACTAAAAGGTATCATTAAAGCACAGAAATGAGGAAAAAAAGAATGAAATCTTGGCTATCACGTAGAAAAGCAAATTATTGAAAGGAAGTGTGCCAACTATCACAGCATGACAGTTTCTTGCCTGGGAGCATCTTGTCCCAGCTCTGTCATTAACCAGTTGAGTGACTTTACCTAAAGATTTGTCCATTTTTATACTTTAAAAAGTTGTACAATGAATGCAGATAGGAACACTTTGTATTATTAGTCTATTAAAGAGTCACCTAGTTCTTTGATGCTAAAGTTTAGAGAATTCATCAACTAAGTCTTACCCAACATGCCCTTCTTTTTTTTTTAAATATATTTTATTGATTTTTTACAGAAAGTAAGGGAGAGAAATAGAGAGTTTTCAAACATCGATGAGAGAGAGACATCAATCAGCTGCCTCTTGCACGCCCCCTACTGGGGATGTGCTCGCAACCCAGATACATGCCCTTGACCGGAATCGAACCTGGGACCTTTCAGTCTGCAGACCGATACTCTATCCACTGAGCCAAACTGGTTTCAGCCATGCCCTTCTTTTTTAAATAAATATTTTTATTGATTTCAGTGAGAGGAAGGGAGAGGGAAAGAGGGATTGAAACATCAATAATGAGAGAATCGTTGATTGGCTGCCTGTTGTACGCCCCCTATAGGAATCAAGTCCAAAATCCAGGCATGGGCCCTTGACCAGAATTGAACCTGGGACCCTTCAGTCCACAGGCCAACGCTTTATCCATTGAGCCAAACCAGCTAGGGCCCAACATGTCCTTCTTCACTGAGCACCTGTTACAAGCTCTGCACACCAGGCACTTGAACATTTGGCAGCTAAGGTGTTCCCATGGAAACCAGTTCTACTTCAGGAGAGTTTTCCAATCTGGCTGTAAATTGGGGTTAGTGAGAACAACCTCTTTCATAGGAGTGGCAAGTTGGTTCTGTACCACATGTTTTTCCAACATCCTCCATAAAAACCCTCTGTGGTGTTTGCTGGATGACCTCTCACAGGCCTTTCCCTTATATTCTAAATGCCAATCTCATGCCAAGCTTGATGAACATTCTCATTCTTTCTGTCATAGGAGAGTTATCAGGTTTAGCAAATAAAAATACAGGACTTCTGGTATTTAATTTGGATTTCAGATAAACAACAAAGAATTTTAAGATATATATTTGTGACATATCCTAAAAAAAATCATTATTTACCTAAAATTTAATAGAATGGGTAAATCTCCACAAAGACTCAAATTTAATTTTCCTCTCCACTGGATTGCTCGTGTGTGTGTGTGTGTGTGTGTGTGTGTGTGTGTCTGTTTATCCCTCATATCAGGAAAGAATGCTGCATAATCTGGAACTACTCTACTTACCTAAAAAAAAAATACATCCTCCTTCCCGCAAAAGTTATCAATATGTAATAGATACACTTTTCATTAATGACTGTCCTGAGACTTGGCTATTCTCTTCTCTAATGCATATAACTATTGCCTTTCAGTCTTTACCTTTTCAGTTCCATCTCTGCCACTACTTATCTCACATTCTTAAAGAAGATAAAATCCTTTATTTCAACCATGTAAAGGATAGCATCCTCCAATCTGTCAGCTATATTGTTTATGCAATTTCATGAGTTCTGAACCTAATAATAGAACAGCCAGCCTGGAGCTCTTTTCGTTGCTAGGTAAGCACTTGCATGAAGTAAAGATGTCCCCCACATTTTAGGTTAAACAGTTAGAGAAGACCCTTTATTTTCTTTTTTTTTTTAAATTAACATCACAGTGATCTAAGGGGTTGTCTGAGAATCAGCAACAACCACAAGTTTCATTGCTCACTTTTGGAGGCTGCTATCTTGACTTGTTACAACTAAACACTTCCTTCCCAGTGTTTCCACCCACAAAAAAGCTGCGGTTCCTTTTTTGACTTTGGCCAATGTCCAACCTCTGTCTACAGCAGAATCTGTGTTGGAACCTGCTGACAGACTCTGGGTTAGTTTGCCCACAATCTGGTGTCACAATCTGAGAGGCAACACGGAACTAATTACAGAGAGGAAACAAAGTTCACAGAACAGGTAATTGTTAAGGATGGATTTATTTCTGATTAATTGCATGGAAGACACAACAGGAAGATATAATCATAGGGCAGTGTTTGTACTATCAGAGATAAGCATATTTAGGGTGTAGCAGGGTAAACATATTTTGACTTCTTAAATGAAGTAAGATACTTATAACTTGGCCACACGCAAAGTTCAAAAACAAGCACAAAAGAAAAACATCTGGGAAATGAACAGTGGCTGATATTGGGGGCTGAGACATGAAGGATGGAGGAGACAGAATTCCTGTGAAAGTACTAAAATCAGACTAGGCACAAGGAAAATTTTAGAAACACTTAGGAACAGGATATCAGTTATACAAATTTCCCTGAACTGACCCATGACTCAGACACAACAGAAAGCACACCTCTTGCAGGATTGAGTCTGAACTACCACTCCAACATGTAAGATCCCCACAGTTCGGCCTAAGCCTCAGCTCTCCAGCCTGTCCCTCATATCTCCCTTGTTTGTTGAGAGGTGGAGTCAACAAGGAGGTCACAGGGGCACAGAACCTGTGTTTTTGCTAGTGCCTCTCCCCAAATCATCTGCTGTATACCCCATGCAGGCCAAGCAGCTTGGCCTCCTTGCATTCTTGGTGCTTTCTTCCCATGCCTCCAATTGCAAAGTCCTTTCCTTTCCAGCTCTCTTCTCAGAGCTCCTCCCTCACCCACCTGATCTTGTATGTCCTGTCCAAGATTCTATTATTGTTAGTTATAATCTGAGTCTGGCAGATTCTTCCACTGAGCTGCAAACACCTAAGGGCGGGACCTGTCTTTTTTTTTTTTTCTGAACACATGTTTATTGATTTTAGAAAGAGAAGGAGAGAGAAGATGTGAGAGAGAAACATCAATAGGTTGCCTCCCTCAAGTGCTCTGACTGAGGATCCAACCCACACCTAGATATGTGCCCTGACTGGGAATCAAACTTACAACCTTTTGGTGTATAAGATGACAAGGACTTATCTTTTACCTGTTTTTCTACCCCATCATCTGTATTAGTATAGAACCTGGACCAGAGTAAATGGGTAATAAATATTTATTGTTGAACTAGGTAGGTGGATGGATAAATGGTAGGTAGGATGAATGGTTGGGTGAGTGAGTAGATGAACTGGTGAGTGGATGGACAATAAGTGGATATTCACTGAGTGGTAGAAATCCACACTGAAAAGGAAACCACCTCTAAGTTCTTCCTGGACTAGGAAAACAATAGATTAATAGAAAGAGCATGGACCAGAAAACATAAGAGTTTTCACCCTAACATTTTCATTGCACTGAACCCCTCCAACACCATTATCATTCTCTTGTAAATTGGTGACAAGAACACCTGTCGGTCTGGAGTTGAACTGGATCGTCTCACCAATCTGGCTACTTCTGTAATACGGCACTGGGAAAGCAGCCTCATGATGTTTCATCCAGCAACAATTCACAGAGCTTGGCTTTTTTCAGCAGAAAGAGAGATGGAGAGGATAAAGGAAGGAAGGAAGGAAGGAAGGAAGGAAGGAAGGAAGGAAGGAAGGAAGGAAGGAAGGAAGGAATTCTAAAGTTAACTGTTGACAAGAATTGTAAAAGGACCCACTATACCAGGCCACTAAAGAGACACCAGTAGGCCCCCTCTCCTCATCCTCCCTCATTCACCAGGCCTTTTCTAAACTCTGGGATACCCTTCTGGAATCTCTCTCTCTCTCTCTCTCTCTCTCTCTCTCTCTCTCTCTCTCTCTGTCTTCCTTGGACATCTCTATGCCTTTCCAACTATTTACTGATGAGAAACAGGGTATAGCTATGGGGGTCCTCACCCATTCTCTAGGGCCAGCCTTCACCCCCGTAGCTTACCTGTCCAGACAGCTTGATCCCATGCTTCAGGGATGGCAGCCCTGCCTCTGGGCTCTGGCTGCAGCCTCCATTCTCACCAAGAAGGCCCAGAAGATCTGCCTCCAGCAACTCTTACAGGTCTTCTCCACCCATAGACTACAGAATGTTCTGTTCCACTGATCCTTATCTCTCCTTGCCCCCTCTTGCATGCAGGAACTCCATCTCCTGTTCCTCAAGAGTCCTGACATGTCCCTAACCTAGTCCCCAGCCCTGAACCTGGCCACTCTCCTCTCTGCCTCCACCCAACCTTTTGCACCGCACTCCTGTCCTGAGGTCGTCAGAGGCCCTCACTCAACCTCGAGTGGGACTCTCAGATTTTCCTCTAATCCTGACTTAACTAAACTGCACAATCATTGGGTAAGATCAAGAGGATCAACAGCCTTCTTAAAGACCATCTAACTAAACTCTCTAGAAATCTGCACCTCGAAACTTACAGTAACCATTGTTTTTAAAAATACTCCAGCTTCTCTAGAAAAATTTGTTTATTAAGCCTTGATGCATTAGTTGTTGGTGTTAAAGCAAGTTTATTACTCAATCCTACCTGTCATGGGATGAGGAGAACAGGCTGAGCAGCCCAACCAGGCCACCAGTACGCATCCTTTTACTCTGCGGAGAGGAAACCTCTCATAAATGAGGACAATGCTTTCCGAGATAAACAAGACTGAAGCCTGGGCTGTGTGTTCAGCATGATCAGTCCATGAGAAATAATAGATGCCAGGCAAAAATTCATAAGTTATTTTGAGGTATAACCAGCATAGAGGCTGAAAAGTGCCTCACAAGTATTATAGTGTTCTAGCATCTGGAATGCTGAAAAAAGCCAAGCTCTGTGAATTGTTGCTGGATGAAACATCATGAGGCTGCTTTCCCAGTGCCGTATATTACTCTGGAGCTCTGTGCTAGGAAGCCTCGTCGTCTGGCTTGTCTTAAGGAAGATATGGGAAAAACAAACTTGAAGAATCAGCTGAAAATGACCTTGAGAGATGATCCAGTTCAACTCCAGACTGACAGGTGTTCTTGTCACCAATTTACAAGAGTGCAATGAAAATGTTAGGTGAAAACTCTTATGTTTTCTGGTCCATGCTCTTTCTATTAATCTGTTGTTTTTCTAGTCCAGAAAGAACTTAGAGGTGGTTTCCTTTTCAGTGTGGATTTCTACCACTCAGTGAATATCCACTTATTGTCCATCCACTCACCAGTTCATCCACTCACTCACCCAACCATTCATCCTACATACCATTTATCCATCCACCTACCTAGTTCAACAACAAATATTTACTACCCATCTACTCTGGTCCAGGTTCTATACTAATACAGATGATGGGGTAGAAAAACAGGTAAAAGATAGGTCCTTGCCCTGGCTGGGTGGCTCAGTTTGTTGGAATGTCATCTTATACACTAAAAGATTGTAAGTTTGATTCCCAGTCAGGGCACATATCTAGGCATGTAGATAATAAATTCTTGATGTTCTCTGTCTCTCATCAAGTTTCTGCCTCAGGCCTCCCTTTCCTTCACTCTGTGATTCTCCCTAGCTTTGCACAGTGAGAGGCCCAGAGGATGTAGGTATTCAACCCAGCCTTTCATAGTTTCCATTTATGTCAGGAATGTTTCTCTTTTCTTAAGGATCTTCTCCATTTTAATCATGAAATGCTTTTGCTTGGAGAGTGGGTAGAGAGGTGGACTGAAAAGTGGCAAAAGTGGAAAGGAAAATCATGTTGTTGGAATAAGAGCTTCCTGTAGAGAATAATTTTCTCAGGCTGTGAGCATTAGGAGACCTGTTGTGAGATTTTGCTGCAGCCCAAATCGTTATTTCACAAAGGTGCACCAGGATTTAGCTTTCTGGCCTTCACTGAAGGATTTGTTGGAGTAACTTACAAGTAGTGTTTTGATTAATTAACTGAAAGCTGGATCCTATATAAATGCAAATTATTACCTTCCCCCATCTACAGAGTCCTTCTCAGGCATTGAAATGAGTAACAGCTGAGAAAAATGAGGTGGCGTTAGAATTACTGGCTGGCCTTGACTTCATCTGAATTTCATCTCTCAGAGGTGGGGGACACAGCTTATGCAAATGCCATCGCCACAGTCCAGCATTCGCAAAATGTAGTTCTCCCTAACCCACCCACAAGACAGCGTGGGTGGGTTAGGGAGGACTGTGAGGCTGACAGGAGCAGACGGAGCTTACCCACTGCAGGAAGGTTGCCAGACAGGCAGAAAGAGCGGGGCTTGGTGGTCACTCATCCCTGGGCTGCCACTGACTGCTTGGATGAATTTGGACATGAAACCTGACCTCTGGGGCCACTGGATGTCAGTGGATATGAGGCTTACCTCACAGGAAGGCAGAAGGAGCTCACATTATTAGACAGTGCACATCAAATACCAGCTAAATACTATGGCTTTATCCCATCTGGGTTTACAATTTCTTTCTTTTGGACAATTTTCTCCCAGAACCTGCAGATGGTGGCAGAGTGCTTCAGTCTGCTGTTCCTTCTTCCTGCTTCGCACTTTCGCCCAACCCAATTTCCCCAGGGCACAGAGGGCACAGATCCACGGGTCCATGAAACTTTTGGGAAGCCCATGAAAATTTCTCTTAAAATCAGAAGAAAAAGAACATTAATAAATATGTAACTATTTGTCCTGTTCACACTATATTAATCTTTATGTCAAGACATCATTAAATACAATTTTTGATAAATTTGTAGAGGAAAAAGCTAGGAAGTCCAGGTAACTCATGAAAGTGGTAATGTGACCCCACAGGTCCTGAAACTCACTTCAGTTGGCAGCCTGGGCTGCCTTTTGGCAAAGGTAATGGGCTGAGCCACTGAAGTCCAGGGAGGATTTTATTCTTTATTAACTATGAAAAAGCATATAACTTTTTCTGCAGAAAAACCTTGCTGCTTGGCAGCTAGAGTTTCATAGCAAAGATGTCTGTATCAGTCCACATAAACTCATCAACACAAACAGGATAATCAAAAAAATTTTCCTTGTTCTAATTCTATATTGATTAAAGAACCATTCATTCATTCAACAAATATTCTTTGAGCACATGCTTTGGGTTAGGCACTCGTTTAGGTGCCTGGGATACAAGCAGCGAACAAGAAAGGCAAAGATACCTGCCCTCCTGCAGCCTACCTTCTATTAAAAATAACTTCTTGAACTCTGGTTGGGTGGCTCAGTTAGTTGGATCATTGTCCTATACACCCAAAGGTCACAGATTTGATTCCTGTTCAGGGGCACATACCTAGGTTGTGGGTTCCATCCTCAGTAGGGTCACTTAAGCAAGGCAAATAATGGATATTTCTCTCTAACATCAATATTTCTCTCTCTCTCTCTTTCTCTCTCTCTCTCTCTCTCTCTCTCTCTCTCTCTCTCTCTCTCTCTACCTCTTCCTTCGTCCCTCTCTAAAATCAATAAAAAACATATTTTGGGTTGAGATTTTTAAGAATACAGTGGTACCTCGAGATACGAGTTTAATTCGTTCCGTAACCTTGAGGCGTGGGAAACTATGAGATGCTCGAGTCGTGGTAAACTGGTGGGTTGTGTGCAGCCGGCCAATCCACGCGATTACTTGTATCTCAAATGTTGCTCGTATTTCAAAGCAAAAATCGCTTGCTCAACAGCTTGTATCTCAAAAATCTCGTATGTTAGGGCACTCGTATCTCGAGGTACCACTGTAAGTAACTTTTTTAGTGATTTTGTAGGTGCTAAGTGTTGAAGTGAGAGTAATAAGGGCTAGGACTGACCCTCTAGGGATTTAACAATTAATAAATATGGCTTCCCAATTAGATTTTTCCATAAGACCATTAATGACTAGCTAATTGAAATGCCCATTCCCTTTGGCACATTAAAAATTAATTCATTGCATTCTGGCCTCTAGGAAATTTGGTTAGTTTGAGGAAGTCCCCACCCTCTATCATGAATGTTTTGTAAAGATTGTGTGTCCAGATCCAACAACTTCTGACTAGGCCCTGGAAGCTGCTAACCCATAAAGTTAATTTTCCTTAGCTATATACAGGCTTAAATATTCATTTCTAACTTCTCTATCATGACTCTTTCTCTTTCTCTTTCTAACTTCAAGAGATATATTGGTTATGTAATTCATAATCATACACTTCTCATAGAGCACATGTCAGAACAGAAAAAGTGAGTTATATTTCATTCCTCAGATATTTCTTGAGATCTGTTATATACCAGACACTGTAACCCTCACATGAACACGGCAATTTCACCAAATTGGCTGATCACAGGGCACATGGTAGAAAGCTCTCTTGATGGACAGAATTAAATTACAATCCTGGATCTGCTACTAACTGAGTGAGAGACCTCTGCTTCCTGGCCTTAATTAGCTCATCTGCAATTGGGAGGCTGACCTGGCTTTCTGGTAACATTTCTGTGTCAGGAGGTGTGTAGTGGGACCTGTTGGAAAGTTACTGTGAGAGAAAACATTTCATAGTTTGGCAGAGAAAGGGAGAGGGGGGAAACATGTGGTTTTGCTTTCTCTGTGTTTTTTTTTCACCACCTGAAACTTTTCATCTCTTCTCAGCAGTACCAGAGTCACTGTGCAGGCAGTTTGCCATGGAGCCTGCCTGCCTTTGCTAATAGACACTGGACTCAGATGGTAGATAAACCGACTGAGCTTTCAGGTCCTGGCAACACCCTCCAAAAATCATTGTGAGTTCAACCAATGCACCCTTGGCAGAAGCAACTTGAATCTGCATATGAGTACCATACCCCTGGGGGATTTCTGCCGGGTCCTTAGGTGAGAATTACATTTTTAGCATCTGGATCAAGAAAAAAATACTAAACCAGCTTCTTCACACACAGCAGTTTCATTTCCTGTCACTTACTAATCTTTTCAAATTTCATTTTCTTAAAGAAGGTACAGAGAGCAGGGTTCTTTTCCTTGAATTGTAACCACCCAACAATTAGCTTCTTTTGTGCTAACCCCTTCTAAATACAGACACCCACAAACACACCCACAAACACACCACACTCACACTACGCACACATACAAGTATATATTAAATACATTGCACACACAGACCTCACACATATATACCTCACATACACACATTACACACATTCACCACACATATGAACCACACATACACACACACTCTCTCTCCATACCACATACATATGCCTCCTTTAACCAACATTATAGCAAAAGAATATGTCTTCTGCATTTGTTTGTTCATTCGATGATTATTTATTAAGACCCTATTAAGTACCAGGCATGTTCTAGATTCCAGGTATTTTGTGGTGAACAAAAGAAAACAAGGCCTGTCTTCATGGAGCTTATTTTCTGTGGGGAGAAAGACCATGGATATACAAACAAATAAATATAAACTACATAATAAAATAGTCTGGTTGTGATAAATGGTTTGAAGTGAAATAAAGCAAGGTCGGGGAACATGGATGTTGTGGGGGAGGCTGGATCAGGTAATCATGGAAGGCTTTCACCTCCTCAGATGATCTGTGAGCAGGGTTCCTTATGGATGAATTTTTCCAGTTTCCAAACCTTACCTCTTTACATGCCAAGAAAGTTTCTATTCCAAATAGTTTTGATAAAAATTACTTTAAATGTGTTGTATACCTATCCTTATAACACGGAAAGCCAGAGTAATAGGTCTTTTCTTAAAGATTTTCTTAAAGATTCAGGGTCATTAATGGTAACTCCTGGTAGTGCCTTCAGCTAGAATACAGGCCAGTAGTTCTCAAAGTTCATTCCTGAACCAGCAGAAGCAGCACTCCCCAGAACTTGTTAGAAATGCACATTTTCAGGCCCACCGCAGACCCACTGAATCGAAGATGATGGAGGGTAGGGCCCAGCAATCTGTGTTGTAACACTCCCTCCAGGTGATTTTGAAGCCCATTCAAGTTGGAGAAGGGCTGATAAAAGGTTGGCTCTGGGGCTACAGCATGGACAGCATCCCCAGGACCTGCTTCTCTCTTTGCAGGAGAAATTCCTGCCTCCTTTCTGGTTATGTCTCCCTGAGGCTGTCAGTGTTTATTCTTCATGGCTGTCATCAGTATGTCTCTGTCTAATTTGTATCCCCTTCTAATTTGCTGCTTCTAATCTCTGTACTGAGAAACCAGATCACTAGCCATAACTTAATTATGCAGAAAGTAGGAATAAATTCCAGAGCTGCTGGGGCCTGTCCTTATTAATTTCACTTTGCCCTTATGACATTTGGCATAGTGGAGAGAACACAGTCCCTGGAGCCAGACAGACCTAGATTGCTGTCCAGAATCCTACCCATGCGAGGACTCTACCAGCTGATGTGTATGTGTATTCCTATTATGCATTTTGGAAATGGGGAATAACCACAGGATGGGTTTGGAAACCCACTGGGCCCACTGCGAGATGGACATGAGCTACAATGTCATGGATCACCTTATCTACATAAGCTCCCACTCTGACGAGCTCCCACTTTGTGTTCTGGGATTTTGGAATTAATTCATCTCAGAGTTATTGTCTAGTAATCCCTGAAAAGTATGTTATTTTCTTTTCCTCAGTGTATACTCACCCTTGTAAAGGCTGGAGGTCTCTTTGGAGAGGGCTAAGGTAAGGAACAACAGCATACGTTTTTAGCAGTGTAGCAGACCTCTGATTGTATGATCTTGGCAGAGTTAGAACAGAATTGCCTGACAACAGCAAGATGTACAAGTACTGGGAGGTATGGGGAGGAATTTACCTATTTTTGCACTAATCATTGTCTTTCAGAAAATGTTCTTAATCTTTATGCTTTAAAAAAAAACAGCTTTATGAAATATAGTCACTTACCATGCAATCTACCAATTTAAAGTCCACGATTTAATGACTTTTACTATATTCACAAAATTGCATCCATCACTACAATTAATTTTTAAATAATTTTATTAATCTGAGAAAACCCTCCACATCCCTTAGCCATTATTCCTCACCTCCCCTCAACCTTCACATTTCCCACAGCCTAGGTAACCACTAATGTATTTTCTGCCTATTCTGGACATTTTAGATATATGGAATCATGCAATATATGGCTTTTTTTGTGACTGGTTTCTTTCAGTTAACATAATGTTTCGGAATGTTAGCCATATCGTATAGCATATATTAATATTTCATTTTTATTTCCAAATAATAATCCATTGTATGGCTATAGCATATTTATCTATTTTTATTATTCATTAAATTAAAAAAAATTCAATTACCATTGACATTCAATATGACATTAGTTTTAGGTGTACAATATAGTGGCTAGACATTTATATAACTTACAAATGATTCCCTTCCCCAACCCCCAATAGGTCTTCACCCACCTGGAATCACACATAGTTATCACAATATTATTGACCATTTCCCCTATGCTATACTTGACATCCCCATGACTGTTTTATAACGATCATTTATACTTCTTAATCTCTTCACTTTTTTCATCTAGCCCCCCAACTACCTCCAAATTGGCAAGCATTAATTTGTTCTCTGTATCTATAAGGTTGTTTCTGTTTATTTATTTTTGTATTTCAGATTCCATGTGTAAGTGAAATCATATGGTATTTGCCTTTCTCTGTCAGTCTTATTTCACTTGGCATAATACTTTTTAGGTCCATCCATGTTGTCACAAATGGTAAGATTTCATTTCTTTTTACGGTCATTATCCTATCTAATAAAGAGGTGATATGCAAGTTGACCATCACTCCAACACACAAGATGGCCACCCCCATGTGATCAAAGATGGCTGCTGCCATGTGGACACAAGTAAGGGAGGGCAGTTGTGGGCAATGAGGCCTGCAGGGAGGACAGCTGGGGACAGGGGAGGGGGACCAAGGCCTGCAGGGGAGGGCAGTTGGGGTGGACCAGCCCTGCAGAGGAGGGAGGGTAGTTGGGGGAAACCAGGCCTACAGGGGAGTGCAGTTGAGGGCAACCAGGCCAATATGGGAGGGAAGTTGTGGGGACAAAGCCTGCAGGGGAGAGCAATTAGGGATAACCAGGCCTGCAGAAGAGGTAAGTTGGGAGTGACCAGGCCTGCAGAAGAGGGCAGTTCAGGGCAACCAGGCCAGCAGGGGAGAACAGTTAGGTGGGGGGGACCAGGCCTGCAGGGGAGAGCCATTGGGGGCAACCAGGCCTGTAGGGGAGGGCAGTTAGGGGTAATTGGGCCACCAGGGGAACAGTTAGGCATTGATCAGGTTGGCAGGGGAATCATTAGAGGGTGATCAGGCTGGCAGGCAGAAGTGATTAGGGGCAATCAGGCAGGCAAGCAGGTGAATGGTTGAGAGCCAGCAGTCCTGGATTGTGAGAGGGCTGTCTGACTGCCTATTTAGGCCAGATCCCATTGTGATGGCACCTAAACAGGAAATTGGTCATCCTTTGAGGGGTTCCAGATTGAGGGTGCAGGCTGGGCTAAAGGACACGCCCCCCCTCTGTGCACAAATTTTGTGCACTGCCTCTAGTATATACATATGTATGTGCATATGTATTTGTATATGTATATGTATATGTATAATATTATATATTATATAATATTTCTTTATTATGCAATAGCCCATTTTTGGGTGCTTAGGTTGCTTCCACATCTTGGCTATCTATATTAATAAAAGGGTAACATGCTAATTATACTAGGTTGACCAGACTTCCTCTGTATGTCTGACTTCCTTCCAGACAAAGCCATGGAGGCGGGGTTGAGGCAGAAGTGGTTAGGAGTGATCAGGCCAGCAGAGGAGCAAGCAGTTATTGACAATTAGGCCGGCAGAGAAGGTCAGTTGGAGCAACCGGGCTGGCAGGAGAGGGCAGTTGGGGGCAATCAGGCCAACAGAGGAGGGCTGGCAGGCAGAGGTGAATAGGGGTGATCAGGCTGGCAGGCAAGTGAGCAGTTAGGAACCAGCAGTCCTGGATTGCGAGAGGGATGTCCAACTACCGGTTTAGGTCTGATCCTGCAGGGATCTGGTCTATACTGGCAGTCAGACATCCCCCAAGGGGTCCCAGATTGGAGACGGTGCAAGCCAGGCTGAGGGACACCTCCTCTCTCATGCACCCGGACTCTAGTCTATAATAATAAAAGCATAATATGCTAATTAGATTGGATAGTTGAACGACCTTCCAGACATCCTTCTGGACAAAGCTGGGCAGTGGCGGTTGAGGCAGAGGTGGTTAGGGTTGATCAGGCAGGCAGGTAAGCAGTTAGAGGTGATCAGGCAGGCAGGCAGAGTGGTTAGGAGTGACCAGGCAGGCAGGCAGGCCAGCAGTTAGGAACTAACAGTCCTGGGTTGTGAGAGGGATGTCCAATTGCCAGTTTAGGCTGATCCCACAGTCAGACATCCCCAAAGGGTCTTGGATTGCGAGAGGGTGTAGGCCCGGCTGAGAGGGCCGCCCCCATGCACAAATTTTGTGCACTGGGTCTCTAGTTGTAAATAATGCAGCAGTGAACACAGAGATGCATTTTTTTTTGAATTAGTGTTTTAAATTTCTATGGATATATACCCAGATATGCAATTGCTAGGTCATAGGTAGTTCAATTTTTAATTTTTTGAGGAACCTCCATACTGTTTTTCATAGTGGCTGCACCAATCTGTAACTCACCAACAATGCATCCTTTCCAACACTTGTTGTTTATTGATTTATTAATGATGGCCATTCTGACAGGAGTGAGATGACATCTCATTGTGGTTTTAATTTGCATTTCTCTGATGATTAGTAAGGTTGGGCACTTTTTCATATATCTATAGACCATCTGTATGTTCTCTTTGGAGAAGTGTCTCTTTAGGTCTTCTATTCATTTAATCGAATTATGTGGTTTTTTTTTTATTTTAAGTGATGAATTCTTTACAAATTTTGGATATTAACCCTTATTGGATATTTCATTGGTGAATACCTTTTTTTCAAGAAGTGAATTGTCTTTTTTGTCTTGTTGATTGTCCCCTTGCTGTAAGAAATCTTTTTAGTTTGATATAGTCCCATTTGTTTATTTTTCCTTTTGTTTCCCTAGCCCAAGGAGATGTATCAGAACAAATATTACCAAGAGCAATGTCAGAGAGTTTATTGACTACTAAAGGCTCGGTCCACAATATTCATGCATAAGTGTGGTCCCTGGGTGTGGCTGGTGATCGAAGCACAAGTGTCTGGTGTGGAAGGGCAGGTCCCAGCTGACCTCTGGGCTCTAGGCAGCACCTGGGCTCCCATGCAGCTCCTTCTGCTTGAGTTATGGTGCCTGAATCCCCATGTGGAGATGCAGTGAGCACAGCTGGACACTGCAGGCTGGGGCGCAATGTGGGCCTCTGGGTTGCCCAGCAGCACCACACAGAAGCCAGGCAGGCAGTGCATTCTCTCCAAGCCAACCTCACAGACCTGATCGTGTGTGAACCCACGGGGAGTCCCTGCAATCCCAGTGGCTGCAGCCTGACTTACTGGGAAGAGGAATCATGGGTGAGGGGCTGGCTCCTCTATGATGCACGGCAACCTGAGTGTGCAACCCTGGTGTCCTGAGGGAGGGTAGCAGAGGGAGTGGGAGTGAGCTCAGCAGACACCCCACACATCCAGGCACTGCAAAAGGTTGGGCGCCGCTACCCACCCCCAGTTTCCCATCCCAGCCCAGGGACCAGCCCCAATTAGGCGATCAGGGCCTGCTGGACACTGGTTGCCATCTGCAGGGTGATCAGTGGGATGATTGGGCCCCACTCACACCTGCCTTGACTTGGCACTGCCTGCTCATCTGCTCCACTATCCTGCTGTGGTTCTGTTCTCATGGGGGGCCATTGGGGCCAGCAGTGCCTCCACTGCCACCCCCTGCCAGGACCATGTGGCCAACACCTGCCATGTTCTGTGCCACTCCCTGGTGGTCAGTGCACGTCATAGCGAGTGGTTGAACTACCAGTTGAACTTCCAGGAGGGGTTAATTTTAGGCTTTTATTATATAGGATGTTTTCTTCCAGGAGTTGTATAGTTTAAGGTCTTACATTTAAGTCTTTAATCTATTTTGAATTTATTCTTGTATATGGTGTAAGAAAGTGGTCTAGTTTCATTTTTTGGCATTTATCTTTCCAGTTTTCCCAACACCATTTAGTAAAGAGACTGTCTTTACCCCATTCTATGTTCTTACCTCCTTTGTCATAGATTAATTGACCAAATAGATGTGGATTTATTTCTGGGCTTTCTATTCTGCTTTATAATCTACTAGAGACCTGGTGCATGAAATTCATGCACTTGAGGAGTCCCTCAGCCTAGCCTATGTCTTCTTGCAGTCTGGCAGTCTTGGGGGAACGTCCAACTGATGGCTTAGTGGGCCTAAGCTATCAGTCAAACATCCTTAGCATTGCCAGGAAGGCGGGAGAGGCTCCCAACACTGTCACTATGCTGGCTAGCCATGAGCCCGGCTTCTGGCTGAGTGGCTCTCCCCCTATGGGAGCACACTGACCACCAGGGGAAAGCCCCTGTGTTGAGTGTCTGCCCATTGGTGGTTAGTGCACATCATAGCGACCAGTCATTTCACCATTCGGTCATTTGCACATTAACCTTTTATTATGTAGGATACACTGTAGATGAGGCCCCCTAGAACCATAAGCAATGCAAAACATTCACTGTAAACTCATTCTTGAATTGCCCCCACTTAAAATCAAATTGCCCCCTTCTCAGTGGGGTGTTTGCTACACCTTGGGAACCAGTGGGCTTGACACTTTTCCTCTCTGAGCTTCATTTCTGAATACAGATGCATATACCATGAGAACTGGTATCAGGTGCTGATTAGGGGAGGAGGGCATGATTGTTTCCTGGGACTATAGCTATGGAAGCTTTGCAGGGCTCCAGGTGGGCTAGGAGGGCAGGTTTAGCCACACCCCCAGCAAGGTTCAGCACACTTCCACTGTGGAGATGGCACTGCTTCTATTGGGGGGGAGAGTCTGACCCTGGTGGGCCTCTCAAACCTGCCTCCACCCAGGTCTGGAGCTGTAGGGAGGAGAGGCATGCCCGGCCCAAGTGGAGGTGGCTTGGCAGCGGTGGGCTGCCTCGGGTGCCTTGGGGGCATGAGAGTGGTCACTGACATGCTATTATTGTGGATGTCCTTGGCGGGGGTAGCAGGTGAAGAGATCGGGAATTGGACGTGCAGGCTGCAGCTACCCCCGAGGCTGTGTCTTCTCCCTGTCTCATCAGCCTCCCCACCCTCCCAGTGGGTATGGGAACTAGGGTAGGGTGTCCTTGCAGGGGCATTGGAAGAGCTCCCCATGGCTGCTTCTCTTCCTTCTTTACAGTCTGGGGTCCTGTGAGGCACTCTCCCCAGACCCCCGGGAACTTGGTTCCAGCCGCTGACCTCCTGCTGCATGCCAGCCTTCTGCTGGTCTATCAATATGCAAATTGGTCATTATTGTGACACTGTTAAGACCAATTAGCATATTACATTACACACACACACACACACACACACACACACACACACACATTAGAAGCCCATTGCCCGAAGAGATTTGTGCAATAGACCTTCCTTCCCTTGGCTTCCAGCACCAGTTTTCCTTGGGCACCCAGGACCCAGGCCTTCGCTCTGGCTGGAGTCTGCCCTCTTATTCTTCACTGCGGATTCCAGCTAGAGCCTGCCATCTTTATCTTCACTGCTTCACTGCAGACTCCAGCCAGAGTCTGCCATCTTCATCTTTGCTACACACTCAGGTTGGAGTCTGCAGTCTTGTCTTTGCTGCAGCACTCCGCTCCTGTAGATCCCTTCGCCCCTCGCCCTCCATCTCATAGCAGGCATCCTGACCTGCCTGGCCACTCCTTGCCTGGAACAGCTGGGCAGCCACCATCTTTGGCCTCCTAATTTGCATACTCACTCTGATTGGCTGTGGATGTAGCAGGGGTATGGTCAATTTACATGTTTGTCTATTATTAGGTAAGACTAGAGGCCCAGTACATGAAAATTCATGCACTGGAGGGGGATCCTTCAGCCCAGCCTATCCCCTCTCACAGCCCAAGAGCCCTCAGGGGTGAGAGGCGACCTGGTGATCAGGGGAAGGCAATGTCCCTATCACACCTCTGCTGCTGCCAGTGCCAGCAGTGCAAGTCTTGGCCAGCCCTGGTTACCTGAGCCTGGAGTGGCCCTAGGCAACTGGGCAGCTGACATCTGAGGATTGACTGTGCCTCAGACATTGGCTGGGCAGCTGCCATTTGGGGCTCTCCTGTGTCTCGGGCCAACCTTGGGCTGCTGGGGGGCTGAGGGGACTGGGAGACTCTGGAGGAATGTGTGTGGCAATGCTGGGCCTGCCCTTAGGCCAAGTTGCATGCCTGCCACCTCAGCAAGGCTGAGGGGACTGGGAACTGCCATCTTGTGGCTGTGGGTGACACCCTCTTTGAGGGTGTGACAGTCAATTAGCATATTTCCTCCTTATTGGTTTTGGGTGCCACCATCTTTGAGGGTGGGACAGTCAATTAGCATATTCCCTCTTTGTTAGATGCTAGGGGCCTGGTGCACAAAATTCATGTACTGGGGGAGGGGATCCCTCAGCCCAGCCTGCCCCCTCTAACATACTGAGAACCCTCAGAGGATATCCTATTGACAGCTGACCTAAGCCGTAGTCTGGCCTCCCTTTGTGGAAGGCGACCAGGCTAATCAGGGAAAGGCACCAGCCCCATCACCCTGCTGCTGCAGCCACTGCCAGTCACCCAGCCACCAAGGTGTTTTCATCAACATGGACTCCAGTCCCCTCACCATGAAAAAATTACACTTTCTTTAAGCATTTTCAAGATACGTCTTTCATAGGATATGACATTTCTTTCTTCCTCTCTTCCTCCTTCCCTCCCTTTCTCCCTCCCTCCTTCCCTTTCTTCTTTTCTTCCTCTCTCTCTTTCTCTTCCTCTGGCCTAAGCTTGGGGCCTGAGCAGGGGACCTCCAGCTCCCTCCAATCACTGGCTTCACCCCTGCCAAGGCCTAAAACCTTGATGCCTGGGCAAGGGACCCCCCAGCTCCCTCCGATCGTCGGCTCTGCCCTTTCAAAGGTCCCAAGCTTTTGTCCCCACTTCCCAAGCTTTGTTTGATTCACCCGGCTCTACCCCTGCCCAGGAGCCCCCTGGCTCAGACCCTTCCTGGTTGCTCAGGAGCCACCAGGGCCTACCTCATATATCACACTGCTTCTGAAATGGCTGTCACTGGCTAACTGCTTTTCTGTCATTGGCTAACTGCTTTTCATTTATCCAAATCTACATTAGTTTTTCTTCCTCTTTAATGGTCTGTGATCATTGTTTCTTTCACATCCTTAGTAGTATTAGCATCTTGATGGCCTCTTTATGTTTTAAAATTGTGCTAATAGTTTATTTCACTAGTAATAAAAGCATTCTCTTTTTTGTTTGTTTGTCCCTCAGCTTGAAAGAGTTGTCAGTTCCTAAAACTGAAGTTTGGTTCACAACTGAGACATATTGTCTGTGAACAACTTGGTCAAGGACAAAACTGTTCAAGATGGGAGGCATTTAAAAAACTAGATTTGACTGTATTTTATTTTAATCCTTTGTATTTCTGTGATGTCAGTTGTCACTTGTCCTCTTTTAGTTCTGGTTTTATTAATTTGGGTCCTTTTTGTTTTTCTTGATGAGTCAGGTAAAAGTTCATTATTTTTGTTTATTTTTTAAAAAAAACAGCTCTTAGTTTCATTGATCTTTTGTTTGGTTATTTTTTTTAGACTTTATATTATTTATTTCTGCTCTGATCCTAATTATTTTCTTTGGGTATAAAGTTGTATTGTTTATTTGACATTTTTCTTGTTTCTTGAGTTAGGCCTATATTGCTATGAATTTTCCTCTTAGAATTGCCAGTATGTCATAGATTTTTGGGGTCACTGTGTTTTCACTTTCTTTTGTCTCAAGGTATTTTTTCATTTCTTTCCTGATCTCATTGTTTAGTAACATGCTATTTATTTTATTTTATTTTTTAATTAAATCTTTATTATTCAGATTATTACATTTGTTTCTCTTTTTTGCCCTCCATAGGTCCCCTCCACCTGGCTCCCACCCTTCCCTCTACCCTTACCTCCCTCCCATTGACCTCATCCATAGGTATAGGATTTTTGTCCAGTCTCTCCCGGTACACCCCTCACCCCTTTCCCCCTGAGAATTATCAGTCCACTCCCTTTCTGTACTCCTGATTCTATTATATTCACCAGTTTATGCTGATGATCAGATTTTTAATTCACTTATTTTTAGATTCACTTGTTGATAGATATGTATTTGTTGTTCATAATTTTTTGTCTTTTACCTTTTTCTTCTTCCTCTTCTTAAAGAAAACCTTTCAGCATTTCATATAATACTGGTTTGCAGTTGATGAACTTCTTTAGCTTTTTCTTATCTGTGAAGCTATTTATTTGCCCTTCAATTCTGAATGTTAGCTTTGCTGGATAGATTATTCTTGGTTGTAAGTTCTTGCTGTTGATCACATTGAATATTTCTTGCCACTCCTGTCTGGCCTGCATAGTGTCTGTTGAGAAATTAGCTGACAATCGTATGGGTGCTCCCTTGTAGGTAATTAACTATTTTTCTCTTGCTGCTTTTAATATTCTCTCTTTGTCTTTTGCTCTTGGTATTTTAATTATGATGTGTCTTGGTGTGGTCCTCTTTGGATTCCCTTTATATGGGGTTCTGTGTGCTTCCTTGACTTGTAAGTCTATTTCTTTCATCAGATGTAGGAAGTTTTCAGTCATTATATCTTCAAAAAATAATTTTGTTTTCAGTATCTTGCTCTCTCTCTTCTTCTGGCACCCCCACAATTCTGATGTTGGTATGCTGAAGCTGTCCCAGAGGCTCCTTACATTATCTTCACATTTTTGGATTCTTTTCTTTTCTAGCTTTTCCAGTTGAGTGTTTTCTGATTCTTTATATTTCACATTTTTGACTTGATTCTTGCCTTCCTCTAGTCTGCTGTTTGGTCTCTGAATAATATTTTTTATTTCAGTCAGTGTATGTTTAATTTCTAGTTGGTCCTTTTCCATCTTTAGTTGGATCTTTTGTATCTCTAGTTGGTTCTTTTTCATCTCCTCTTGGGACTCGCTAACTTTATCCAACTTTTCTAGGGTATTCTTGAAAACCCTTATAAGCGTGGTTTTGAACTCTATATCTAGTCATTTGTTTTCCTCCATTTCTTTTGTTTGTGATCCCTTCTCTTGTCTCGGCATTTTCACTATGCTGGGAGAACTTCTGTGTTGGATTCAGCCTTATGATACAAAACTTGCAAAACTGCAAAAGCCTCTCTGTTGAGCTTGGGATGGGTGGAGTCTCAGAGCTTAATGGACTGCCTTGCCTTCCAGTTGGCCCCCGAGTCTCACGTGACTGGATAATCGCTGGAGTGGTCCCTGTGTGTGCGCACTCTCTCGCAGTGCCTGTAGACTGCTGCCCCTCCGACTCCCCTGTGCTCCCAGACCATATGAGTCTGGGTCCCCAGGGTTTCACCTTAAACTCGGGTTTAGTGGAGTTAGAAATGGCACAGTTGGGAGGGTCTGTCTCCCGCCCACTCATGAAAGCCAGTGGCACAATCAGCATTCGGCCCTCTGCGCACAGTGACATGCGCGCCATCAGACTTCTGATCTTTTGTGACTCCCCTAAATTTCCGTGCACTTCTCCCTTTTCACAGTCCAAACTTCCCCCCCCACCTCCCCCTATAAGAGTTTCAGCTGGATCTGGGATTTAGTGTCGTAGAATAAGGAGTTCAATGCCGTTGAGAGTCTCTGTCTCCCTCCCGCCAGAGAAAGCCAGCCAGGTACTCCAGCACCCACTCTCTCCATGCGCATGTCTCCATACCTCAGCTTTTTACAGCTCCTCTGGGTCTCTGTGAACCTCTCTCTTTCCTTCTAGTTGTAGAATTTCCACTCAGCCAGGTTTCCTGTGGTTCTGGATGGTGTCCGTTCTGTCTCTTAGTTGTAGTTTTGAAATTGTTCTGAGAGGCAGCAGTGTATGTGTTTACCTATGCCGCCATCTTGGATTCTCCTCACAACATGTTATTTAGCTTTACTGTGTTGTATATTCGTTTTTCTTCTTGTAATTGATTTCTAGTTTTATACCATTGTGGTCAGAAAAGATGCTTGATACGATTTTAATCTTTTAAAATTTATTGAGATTTGTTTTGTATCCTAGTATGTGATCTACCCTGGAAGATGTCACAGGTGTGATTATAAAGCTGCTTTGGGGTGTAATGTTCTAAAACTATCAATTAAGTAAATCTTGTCTAATGAGTCATTTAAAGCCACTCTTTCCTTATTGATTTTCAGTGTGGATGAACTATCCATTAATGGTAATAGGTTGTTAAAATCCTCTACAACTATTTCATTACAGTGGTATCTCGAGATACGAGTTCCCTAACATAGAGTTTTTGAGATATGAGCCGTCGAGCGAGCGATTTTTGCTTTGAAATACGAGCAACATTTGAGATAGGAGTAATCGCGTGGATTGGCTGGCTGCACATGACCCACCAGTTTACCACAACTCGAGCGTCTCATAGTTTCCCACGCCTCAAGGTTATAGAACAAATTAAACTTGTATCTCAAGGTACCACTGTATTGTTAATCTCTCTTTTTATGTCTGTCAATATTTGCTTTAAATATTTAGATGATCCTATGTTGGACTCATACATATTTATAAGGGTTATATTCTTTTGTGGTTTGATTCCTTTATTATTATTTAATATTCTTCTTTGTCTCTTATTATAGACTTTGCAAAGTCTATTTGTCTGGTATAAACAACTTTTTTTCATTTGCATGAAATACCTTTTTTATATGAAGTGGGTCTTTTGAAGACAGCATATATATGTTTTGTTTTCTTATCAATTTAACTATCCTATGCATTTTGATTGGAGCATTTAATCCACTTATTTTTAAAATAATTATTGATAAGTATGTAGTTGTTGCCGTTTTATCTTGATCCTCTTTTTTTCTTAAACAAGTTTCTTTAATATTTCTGGTAATACTGGTTTGGTGGTATTGTACTCCTTTAGCTTTTTCTTATCTGGAAAACTCATTATCTCTCCTTTATTTCTAAATGATAGTCTAACCGATTAGAGTAATCTTGGTTGCAGATGCTTTTTGTTGTTGTTGTTGTTGTTTTTAATCCTTCCCTGAGGATATGTTTTATGGGGGGGGGAGAGAGAGAGAGAAAGAGAGAGAGAGAGAGAGAGAGAGAGAGAGAGATCAATTGGTTGCTTTACATATACACCCCAGTTGGGGATTGAAGCCACTCTGGGGAATCAAACCTGGTCAGAGCACATACTTTTTGGTGTACAGGATGACTCTCTTACCAACTGAGCCACCCAGTCAGGGGCTAGGTCCTTATTTTTTATCAGTTGAAATTCTTTATGTCAATCCCTCTGGGCCTGCAAAGTTTCTGTTGAGAAATCATCTGACAGTCTTCTCTGAGAACTTTCTTGTAGGTAACTAGCTACATTTCTCTTTGTCTTTAAACTTTTATATTTCAGTTATGGTGTGTCTTGCTGTGGGCCTCTGGTATATTTGGGTGTGTCATTTGTTGAGCTAATTAGTTAGTGATCTGATGTGGTCTGAAATTGTCCACTGGTTGTGTCGGTTCTGGGGCCTCTTAGGAGGGGCCAGCAAAGATCTGCCACTGCCTGTGCTTGCACAGGGGCCATCTGATAGATACTACAAAGTGATCTGCGGTTGATAGTTGCCTCTACTGGAGGTGTTTATGAGAAACTATGCTGTGTACTGAGGCCAACTGTCATTAGTGGTGGGGTTAGAACTGCTTAACAAGGCCAGCTCCTGCTTGTTTGGGGGCTGGGGTTTATGGACATTTGAGAGATTTTAGAAAAGTCCCTAGCGTGGGCACTTGTGAGAAACAGCTGCTGAATGAAGTTCAGGCCAGTATAAAAGTTTGGTGGGGTGCACAGTGTTAGCTAGGTTGATGGAGACTGAGATTTGGTGCTCATCTGTGCCTTCAGGCTGTATGGGGAGAGGGTTCAATAGAGGATTAGTGGCACCTGCCTGCACTTCTGCCTATTCTTGCCTGCTTTGTGGAGGGAGGGTTCAACAAAGGAACAATGGCATCTGCCAGCACTTCTTTCCCAGAGAGCTGTCCCTCTAGCACTCAACCTGAAGCCAGTCAATTCAGTTCCTCTCTATATGTTCCTGTCACTTTGCTTCCCTTTGCTGTAGGGACTAGTGTTTGTGAGTGAGTGAATCTTGACTTGGGCCCCTTAACAAGATCCCTGAGTTTACAGCAGCCCTTCATCTTACCCGGATGATGTGTGTCACTGCTGATTTTCAGTCAGATGTTGTGGAAACTAGTTTTTTCAGCACTTTTGTTCCAGGTTAGCATGTCTGGCAGGGGTGGGGCAGTGTGGGGGTGGGTGGGAGGAAGGCGGAACAGGGGCACCACAACCAAGATAAGCCTTGATAACCCTCCTTATTCTTAACCTCCACATGTGAGTCTTGTCAGTCTTGACTTAGATTTTTCTTTATATCCTTAGTTATATAAGTTCTATTCAGCTAGTCAACGGGTGGTTTTCAAGGGTTTTCAATGTTTTATAATTTAGTAGTAATTTTTATGTGATTGTGGGAGAAGATGAGCACATTTACCTACTCCACTATCTCTTTATCTATTCATCAGCTGATAAATTTGGGTTGATTTTACTTTTTGTCTATTAAGAATAATGCTGCTATGAACATTTGTATACAATCTTTTTGTATAAATGTATGTTATTATGGATGTTAGAGAGTGGGAATTTTTGAGCATGCTCCCTTCCAGAGAGGCCGTGGACTATCCCCCAGATAGAGTTGTCAGTGCTGACATCAGGCCAAGCCTTGAGATACAGTCTCATGGCTCCTTCCCAGACATTGTCAGCTTTCTGAAGAACGAGATGATCCCTTCTCCAAGAAAAACCACAGAATGTGTCAGTTACCCAGCCTGCCCTTAAATCAGCCAATTGGAATCTGTCTTTGTGTAACTGAACCCTCGCCCTCACCCAGCCAATTGGAATCAGCCAACTCAGTGATCACCCCACCGCCTGATCCCAAGCCCTATAAAATTGCTGTACTTCTGAGACTCGGGGCTCTTTGCGTCCTGCCACTGTGTCAGTGGAGGCAGAGAGACCAAGCTCGAGCTTGAATAAAGGCTCTTTGCTTTTGCATTGGACTCGGCTCCCTGGTGGTCTTTGGGGATCTTGAAATCTGGGCATAACAATGGACTGTATGTCTGTGTCTTCCAAAATTTATATGTTGAAGCTCTAACTTCTAATGTGAATATTTTAGGAGGTGGGATCCTTAGGCAGTAACTAGTTCATAAGAGTGAAGTCCCCATGAATGGGATTAGTGCCCTTATAAAAAAAGGAAGAGAGCAAAACATGCTATCTCTCTACCATGTGAAAACACAGCAAGAGATGTCATCTGTAAATCAGGAAGAAGGCTTTTACTAAAACTTGGTCATGCTGATACCCTGACCTTAGACTCCCTGCCTCCAGATCTGTGAGAAAAGAAATATGTTTGTTGTTTAAATCACTTAATCAATGACATTTTGGTTATAGCAGCCCAAACCAACTAACTCATATGCTTTTATTTCTCTTGGGTATATAGCTAGAAAAAGAGTTTCTGGATCATATAGTAAGTCTATAGTTATATTTTTGAAGAGTTGCCAGACTGTTTCCAAAGCAGCTGCACATTCTACATTCCTGGCAGTAGTATATGAGGATCTTCTTTTTTCTTTTCTTTTCTTTTCTTTTTTTCCCCCCATATCTGCCAGCCTTCTACATACTTTTCTTTATATGATTTTTTAAAAATTCTAGTTATTCTAATGAGTGTAAAGTAGTATCTCATTATGCTTTTGATTTACATTTCCCTGATGCTTAATAATGTTAAAACATTTTTAATGTATTCATTGGCCATTTATATGTCTTCTGTGAAGAAATATCTATTCAGATTATTTTTGTATTTTAAAATTACTTGTCTCTTTATTATTAAGTTATAAGAGTTCTTTATATATTATACATACAAGTCCCTTATTAGACATATAATTTCCCAATATTTTCTCCATTCTGTAAATTGTCTTTTTTACTTTCTTTATGGTATCCTTTGATGCACAGGATTTTTAATTTTGATAATGTCTTATTTTAATCTATTTTTGTATTTGTTGCTTGTGCTTTTGGTATCATAATCCAAGATTATGAAGATTAATCCCTATGTTTTTCTCAAAGAGTTTGAGACTAGGTGGCTTAAACAACAAAGATTTATTTCTCATAGATCTGGAGGCTGAAAGTCTAGGGTCAGGGAACCAACATGATCAAATTTTGGTGAAAGCCTTCTTTCTGGTTTACAGATGACACCTTCTTCCTGTATCTTCATGTGGTGGAGAGAGAACATGTTTTGCTCTCTTCCTCTTTCCTTAAGGGCACTAATCCCATTCATGAGAGCTCTACCCTTATGACCCAATTACCTCTCAAAGGTCCCACCTCCTGAAACATTTCAACCCTTAGGCCTTTGATCCTTTTAGTTAGTTTTTGTTAGTTAGTGTGTAAAGTTAGGGTCTAATTCCTTTCTTTCACATGCAGAAATCCAGTTATCCCAGCACCATTTGCTGAAAAGAATATTCTTTCCCTCTTTAATTGTCTTTGCACAAAATCAATTAACTTACACATTATTTTACTTTAAATTTTTACCCCAAACAATTTTGTTGATGAATGTATTGATATGAAAGAAACCCAGGTGAAGAGACACATTGAACAAAAGCCAGCAGTGCAGAATATTCAACTCTTTGAATGGCAACAGAGTACACCCCTTTGTTAGATGTTTCTAATCTCTGTTTTAGTGTATACTGACCAATTTGTTCATCAGCTTGCTCCTTTGCATCGTGTGCTAAAAACTTTTTACTTCTCCTCAACACAAACACAACAGAGATTTTATGAAGAATATGCTAGCTTTAACTGATTAGAGAGACCTTAACATTAGCCACAATTCACTTTTATTTCTTCTAAGACTAAAACTTTGACCAACTTGGAGGAATCCACTAAATTTTAGTTGTAAAATAAAAAAATCTGTTTAAGACATTGCTGCTTTCCATGTGGGGGTCACGATATCTGTTTAAGGCTGCAATTTAAGAATTTTCTTGGCGGGGGGGAATCCAAGATGGCGGCATAGGTAAACACCTACACTGCTGCCTCGCACAACAATTTCAAAACTACAACTAAAAGACAGAACGGACATCATCCAGAACCACAGGAAAGCTGGCTGAGTGGAAGTTCTACAGCTAGAGGGAAGGAGAGGGGCTCACAGAAACCCAGAGGAGCTGCAAAAAGCTGAGGTACGGAGACGCGCACATGGAGAGAGCAGGTGCCAGAGTACCTGGCTGGCTTTCTCTGGCGGGAGGGAAACGGAGACTCCCAATGGCACTGAACTCCTAATCTTACGACACTAAACCCCAGATCCAGCCGAAACTCATACGGGGGGAGTTTGGACTGTGAAAAGGGAGAGGTGCACGGAAATTTAGGGAAGTCGCAAAAGATCAAGTCTGGTCACGCACGCGCACGGTGCTGCGCGGAGGACAGACTGCTGATTGTGCCGCTGGCTTTCGCGAGTGGGCGGGAGACAGACCCTTCGAACTGTGCCACCTCTGACTTCACTAAGCCCCTGTTTCTGGCGAAACCTTGGAGACCTAGACTCGTGTGGTCCTGGTGCGCAGGGGAGCTGGAAAGGCAGCGGTTAGAGGCACTGCGGGAGCACGCACAAGGACCGCTCCAGCCATTACCCAGCCACGTGAGACTCAGGGGCCGTGGAGGGCGGGGCCGACTGGAAGGCAAGGCAGTCCCTTAAGCCCTGAGACTCCACCCCTCCCAAGCTCAACAGAGGCTTCTGCAGCTTTGCGTCTGGTATCATAAAGCTGAATTCAACACAGAAGTTTCCCCGGCATGGTGAAAATGCCAAGACAAGGGAAGGGATCACAAACAAAAGAAATGGAGGGAAAAAAACGACTGGATATAGAGTTCAAAACCACGCTTATAAGGTTTTTCAAGAATATGCTAGAAAAGATGGACAAATTTAGCAAGAGCTAAGAGGAGATGAAAAAGGACATACTAGAGATGGAAAAGAGCCAACTAGAGATAGAAAAGGTCCTACTAAAGATGATAAGGGCCAAATAGAAATTAAACATACACTGACTGATATAAAAAATATTATACAGAGTCCTAACAGCAGACTAGAGAAAGGCAAGAATCAAGTCAAAAATTTGAAATATAAAGAAGCAGACAACATTCAACTGGAAAAGCAATAAGAGAAAAGAATCCAAAAATGTGAACATAATGTAAGCAGACTCTGGGACAGTTTCAAGCGTACCAACATCAGAATTGTGGGGGTGCCAGAAGAAGAGAGAGAGCAAGATACTGAAAACCTATTTAAAGAAATAATGACTGAAAACTTCCCACATCTGGTAAAAGAAATAGACTTACAAGTCCAGGAAGCACACAGAACCCCATATAAAAGGAATCCAAAGAGGACCACACCAAGACACATCATAATTAAAATACCAAGAGCAAAAGACAAAGAGAGAATATTAAAAGCAGCAAGAGAAAAACAGTTTATTACCTACAAGGGAGCACCCATACGACTGTCAGCTGATTTCTCAACAGAAACGATGCAGGCCAGACGGGAGTGGCAAGAAATATTCAACGTGATGAATAGCAAGAACCTACGACCAAGAATAATCTATCCAGCAAAGCTAACATTCAGAATTGAAGGGCAGATAAAGAGCTTCACAGAGAAGAAAAAGCTAAAGGAGTTCATCAACTCCAAACCAGTGTTATATGAAATGCTGAAAGGTACTCTTTTAGAAGAGGAAGAAGAAAAAGGTAAAAGACAAAAAATTATGAACAACAAATACATATCTATCAACAAGTGAATCTAAAAATTAAGTGAATTAAAAATTTGGACAACAGAATAAACTGGTAAATAGAATAGAATCAGGAGCACAGAAAGGGAGTGGACTGATAATTCTCAGGGGAAAAGGGGTGAGGGGTGTACAGGGAGAGACTGGACAAAATCATACACCTATGGATAAGATCAATGGGAGGGAGCTAAGGGCAGAGGGAGGGGTGGGAGCTGGGTGGAGGGGTGCTATGGAGGGGAAAAAAGAGAAACAAATGTAATAATCTGAATAATAAAGATTTAACTAAAAAAAAAAGAATTTTCTCAGTACTAGAACTATCTTTCCACTAAACCTCTCACTTTAGGAAGGCTGCTCACTTATAGTAGTGATAGAGCATCTCTACATGTATCAGCAATTGCAAGAATTGTGACTCAAATTCTGATTATTGCAAATATTCAGAGCTCCCTTGTTGATCGGGAAGAGAAGAGGGAATGTGTGTTCTGACAACTCAGGAGCAGTTCAAACATGCCAGCCTGTGTAGGCTGCAGCTCTGTCTGCTGGGCCACAGACACAAGAAATGTAAGTTTCAAGGAGAAGAACAACATTAGAAGAGCTTATCATTCAAAATCAATCAAACATTCAATCTCCGGTGATCTTCACAGATGTGAGTTGAATCGCATTCAGAAGAGTATTTGCAGCAGTGTTCAGCAATGGACTGTGAGTCAGCTCTGGTTATAAAATATTCTTTAGTCTGGTCTCAGAATTCAATGTCATTTTTATTTGCTCCTCACTGAACAACTAGTAGATACAAAGTTCCATATGTGTATTGTGGGGAGGAGGGTGATATAATGAATACAGAAAGGCACAATCCTCACTGTCATGGAGTTTATACATTCAGCAATATTTTGCCAGAACTCAATGTTGAAGGAACCATGCATTGTTAAAAAATGTTAGACTTCTTTAGACAATAATTCATGTGTTTGAGGGTCCCTAAGAGCACCCTCAGATTCAGTGATTAATTAGAAGGACTCATAGAAACGAGCAAAGCTGTTAAAATCATGGCTATAGTTTAATGTAGTGAAAAGACATAGATTAAAACCAACAACAGAAATTACGCATAGAATGTAAGTAGTCCAGGAGAGACCAGGCAGAAGCATCCAGCTGTCCTTTACCAGTGGGGTCATATGGACAATGCTTAATTCTCCATACAACAATGTGTGGCAATGCATACAAAGTATTGCCAATAAGAGATGCTCACTTGAACCTTGGTGTCCAGGATTTTCATTGTAGTTCTATTACATAGGCATGGCTGACTGCCTGTGTGGTTGACCTAACTCCAATCCTATGATACTATGTAGTCCGGTCTCTTATCAGGTCACATTGTTAGCATTGACTATCATGTGGTTCAAGACCCTTAGGTAAACAAAGATACTTTTACCAGGCAGTACATTCCAATGATTTAGAGGTTATCTACAAGAAACTAGGCAGGCCCAAAACTTTTTGTGAGGTGTGCAGTGTGTGGCAACCCAGACTTGCTGAAATAATCCTTTATTGCCCAGTACCCAAATATGCTCTTATTGAAAAGAAAAAATTCCTCATACATTTCAGATACATCTAAAGCACTCCTCCCCATAACAGGAGCATATTTTCAAAAGCAATGTTTGCCTGCATGCTGGCATTAGAATCTCTGTTTTAGTGTGCACTGGAATAAGTACTCAGAAAGAAGGATGGTGAAAAGCATACTTAGCATTAGAATAACCTTTCACATACTTAGTATTAGAACTTCCATGTACTCCCAAAGGGATTCTCAGAACTCAGAGATTACATTCCATTTGAACACAAATAAATAATGGAAAAAGTGACAATAAAACTTGGGAAAAGACACAAGAAATGTAAGTTTCAAGGAGAAGAGCAATGTTAGGAGAGCATAGGTACTTGTCCTCCAACCTGCTACAAGTCCAGGGTGTCTCATGCTGGTTCACTGGGATCACCTTCAGAGAAACATCTAGAATAATATTTAACCACATCTGGGGATGATGGCCCAGCCATCACCTGTCACAGGGGGTGACAGGGAAGGGCATTCTGGGAAAGTGATATTTAAATTGAAAGAAATCTAAAGAATAAAGAAGAAATCAGACATTCAAAGAGGAAGAGAAACATTCCAGGTAGAAGACATTAGCCTCGTGTCCCTTCTCTCAAGTTGTATTTTTCTTCCATCACCTGCCATTAAGGTCAATAACTAACAAAAAGAGAATAACAGCTGTTTCTTTGGTGGAACCAAGGTTCTTTCATCTAGTGGCCAAGCTCAGCCCTTTTTCTATTCCAAAATTAATCTGTGAAATTCCAAAATAGGGGATGTTGTCCATTTCCCAAACTGGACACCAAGGCAGGTTTCTAAGGAAAGCAATGGAAAAAAAAAAAAAAGCAAATATCAAAAGTCACCGAGAAGATGATTGAGTCCTTGAGGATTCACTTAGTTTTTTCCTTGGAATTCTAAAATTACAGCTCATACTTGCACAACTGATTTGAGAAAAGGCTGTTCTCACAGTGAGGAGTGTCCCAGATCCAGACACATCCTATTGAAAGAGGATAGAACTGCTCTTTGCTCTGGTCTTGGTGCATCTTCCCCAACTTCCACAGCTCTGGCTTAGGACATACCTGCCCAGAAGACCAAACCCACTTTCCCTCTACAGTACAGCCCAAGCCCTCCTCCTGGGACCCTCCTCCTTCTCCTCCCCTCCCCCACCTCTGCCCTCAGGCTAGTAGAGACTGGTGTGTCAGGACTTGCTGATTTCTCCTCTTTGAAGCCCTTGGCTTCAGGCAGGATGTGCTGGTCTGTCCTCCAGTAATTTTGTATTTTGTAGTTTTAGGTTTCTTCCTCCCTTGAGAAGCTTACTGACAGCCTCTGTGTCAACCAAGTGGCATAATTATTTGCCTTTCTGGTATGTGTATGTTGCAAAAGTGTGTTTTTCTTTTGGTTCCCCGCTCTAAGAACCTCTCTCTCTCTCTCTCTCTCTCTCTCTCTCTCTCTCTCTCTCTCTCTCTCTCTCTCTC
>JAAGEH010000012.1:17290319-17330418 GCA_011751065.1 Lasiurus cinereus | reverse complement strand
CTCTCTCTCTCTCTCTCTCTCTCTCTCTCTCTCTCTCTCTCTCTCTCCATCTTCCTGTTAAGGAAGATACAAACATTTCTCTTGAGGAAAGTACAAAATGCTCTGTATTGTTTTTCCCTCGGGAGTGGTCCTTTTTGTGCTCTCCTCTCCGGAAGAAGGAAACTGTCATTTCTTTTCCCTAAGGCTAGGAGTTGACTATTTTATTCCAGTAACTCAACTTTCACATGCTAATTTATTCAACAGCCACATTATAACAGCTTCAGATGTTGGACCTAAAGCCAGAGAAGCTTGTATAATTGGAAAATTGTGTGAATAATGTAAATTCTGGCAAAAATTTTAGATATGCAGATAGACCATGGGGAGTAAGTTTTTTTGGAGAAATGTTAATGTTTTATAAGGATAAAATAAAGCCCAAAAGAAGGTCTTCTACCTTTCCTGAAATAAAAATAATAATAGCTAACTTATGTAGCACTAAGTGCCAGACATTGTTTTCACACTCTGCAAAAATTAACCTATTCAGTCCTCACACAACCTCAGAATATTGACACTATTATCCTATGGACAAAAAAAGGGGCCACATATTAACCCTGACAAGCTCAGTTGAAGCCTACATGACAGGTCTTACAAACTCAGAAACCTAAGTAAGCGAATCATGGTGGATAAGCATGTCCTAGGCTGGTATCTTCCTTGACGAAGGTCAATCTTTACCTTACCTGAGCCTGTCTAATGTCTTTTTGCATGCACAGTAACATATTTATGTAATGTCAGAGTAATCCCCCTTTTTTCCCACACCCCTCAGGCATAATCTTTCACTAGAGCAGAGACCATGGAACATCCCAATTGTTATCTTGTTGCCCAAATACCATTTACTTGTTTTAAGTGTTAATTGTTAACTATGTTATATCCACCAATGTAAAATTAGTATTTGTCTCCTAATCCAGTCTTAGAGATTTCCCCATTTTGTTTTCTTCTGCTTCCCTAATCTACCACCAATGAATTTCATGTAATTCTCCTTACATCTCCTCTTTTGATTATAATGTATAAAATAAACTTCAAAACTGCCATTTTCCAGAGGGTTTTCTCAATCTGTTGAGATTTTGCTTCCTGGCAATTGTCAGTTTGGCTCAAATCTATACATATAAAATGATAATATGCTAAGTGTCCCTATGACCATCCAATTGGTTGCTATGATGCACACTGACCACCAGGGGGGCAGACGCTCAACACAGGAACTGCCATGACGTGCACTGGCCATTTACAAAGAGATGACACTGTGGACCTGATGCTCACAAAGCAATACTAGGCTTCCCCCAAGTGGGACACAGGCCCTGCCACACCCAAGAGCCAACACTGCTGAGACCCCATGGCACAAAATGTGATTCACAGCCCAGCCCAGCCTGAAAATGGTGACTGTGGGCACTGATAATGATGTCATGTAGTAACACCCAGCTTCCTCTCTCTAGCAACTAGCCTCCTAGGAGTTTCTGCAGCCCAGGAACATGATTTGCTTTATTGCCAGGTACAAACGTTTTACACTTTAACTAAATGTCTGTGAAGCATTTTCCCATGCCTCATCTTATTTGATCCTCACAGAAGTCCTGGAGTAGATAGATAAAAGACTTGGTGGAATCCTATTTTCTTTTCATTAGCTGGAAAACAGAGATTTAGAAACTTGACCTGACTGAAAAGAAGTAAGAAATGGTGGACCTTGAAAATGATTTCAGGTTTTCTCACTATGCAGAATATAGCCAAACACTACTGCAGTTAAAAATTTTCCCTCTGTTCTCTCTGATTGATCTACAACAATAATCTGCTTCATGTTGATATTTCCTGCTGTGTTGCTGACAATTACCTGAAAGATAAGTTGGGGTGCTTCACTGGGCTGGAAAAAGCAGATGTAATTAAGCAAGTTTATTCTATATATATAAAAAGCTAAGGTGACTTTCTTGCATATGAACAATACATATAAAGCTCTCACTGGCACTAATTGCACATGTATGTTTCAATCAGTCACTGTTGATTATAAATTTGGTTGACACTTCTATTATAGAGAAAGGGCAAATAGTGATATTACAATATTTCTTCTAATTAATTTCCTTTCAATGTGCACAAATCTGTGCACTGGGCCACTAGTAAATTCATAAAAATTCCCTGTTGCAGGTGTGAGGGATCCTTTTTTTCTGCCAAGGCCCATTTAGATATGTATAACTTCATTTGAGGGTCATACAAAACTATCAACTTAAAAATTAGTCTGCTATATTTGGTCAAAAATTTAATTAACTCACCCATAATACTTTGTCAGGGCTAGACCAACTGATTTCGCAGACCTTATAGGCCCACGGGCTGGGCATTCTTCACCCCTGCTCTATAGGTTCAGACATTTCTTTCATAGATAATTCTGATTTTCAGGTGAAAAAATTTGAGCCAGTAATTGATTAAGAAACTTGCCCAAGAAAGTGGTAGAAACCCATAATGCTGTTCAGAGCCCACTTCATGAATTTTAAAAATAAGTATTAAAATACAAAATGGGGCAAAAGTAAGTTTACAGCTGTGAGCATGCAAAACACAGTTTATTATTGTATTATTATTTATTAATTACTCTATTATTTTTCATATGAAAAACTATAAACCTATTTTTACACACACACACCCCATATTATAATAATTAGCCTCCTGAGCCAGGAGACAGACCTGAGAGGGTCCTTGCCATCCTTGTTATGGGACCCTGGATGAGGGTTTCCTGGGTTGCTCCAGCTGGTAGCCACGAGGTAGGCAGGAGGTTATTATGATAACCTGCATCAGGATTCAGGCGGAGCCACTGAGGCTTGTGGACCCTCCCCTTCTCATCTGCAGCCAGCAAACCTTCTCACCTTAAGCTAGTGCCTGGAGCAGAGCATCTTCAATAGAAATCAGAGAAAGCATCATCGGGGCTGCAGCAGCAGGTGCTGACTCAGTAGGTCGGGGCGGAGCCTACATTCTGCCTTTCTCACCAGCTCCCAGGCCATACAGCTGCTACTGGTCCAACAGACTGAGAAGCAAGGATCTACACTACCTGCTTGATTATACTTGTCAGCTGTGGGGTTTCAGCAAATGGAAACTTTCTACTAAGTCCTTCTGTATTTGAACACATATTTGACCTAGTTGCCTGCACTGTCTGACCCATAACTTTGCCTCCCATATCCAGGTCTGATGAAATGATAGGGATGAAGGTGGGATTGGAGGATCAGTGAACACTAAGTACCAACGAAAGAACTGTTTCACTAAAAACTTTAAGATGTTGAGCGATGAACAGTGACATTTGGTATCCCTCTAGCAGAATATTGTGTAAAAGCAGATACATTATCCACATCCTTGCCAAAGCCTACCGCACTGCTCAGCACAGCAAAGCCCCCAGTGCCTGGGGGCTGCTCCTGAAGATGTCCCTTGGGGCAGCTGGCCTGAAGACATGGCCATGACCAGCAGAGGGAATTGGAGCAGATGAAGAGACTGGAAAATGGCTAATAAGACTTGAACCTCTGTGAGACACCCCCTGGAACTCATGAAAATATTTTGGAGGCCCTTTACTCAAGATTGTGGTCCTGATTAATAGGTGGGAACAGGGCTCAGTGAAACTTGGATCACATAAAGATTAGAAGCAAAATAGAAAAACTTTGAGTTGGTGCTCAAATTATAGAAGCTACTAGCCCACAGAATACCTACAGAGATGGTGACTAACCATTAACCTTACTCATTCAAATTTTAGTGTATGTGCTGCCAAAGTGAGCAACTAACCTTACCTGTTTGATGAGAAGACTGATGTTTTATCTTGTGAGGCCCATCTGATTGTTACAGTTTTCATTAGTTTTTTGGAAATATTGAAAGTCACCCCAGGACTCTATCTTAATGAACTCCTGGGGCCGGAGGTGGGAGGGAGGTTTTCAGCTCAGAGGACATGGAGGATGTGAACGGGGCAAGGATGCAAATGGGGAAAGGTATTGGCCTCCATGTCCTATGCTTTAGGCCCACCAGGAGGTCCTTGGTGCCAACACTCTGTCTGGTGGGTGGATAGCCTGGCCACGTGAACTTTTATGCTGGTTTATTTGCTTTGTGGTAGAGCCAGAGATCCCGTGAAACCTCAGGAGACCATGGAATAAATAAAATGTCTAACAACTTCTGGGTTAGGTACGTAATATTAAGAAAAGAAAATAAGATTAAAAATGGAAAAATATTTGTGGGCTGCAAGTTCTATTTTCAGGCTCCTAAGGAAGACCAAAATGCCACATTATAAGCATTTATCCCTAGATTGGTCAACAAATGTGAGGGTGCATTAAAGGAAAGAGTGATATTGCGGATGGTGACATAACCTGTACTTTTCTTTCTATCTCAATTTTCTATAATCATGATAATTGTTGTTGCCTTAGTGTTAACACACACACACACACACACACACACACACACACACACACACGACTTTGGTCCTCAAATTGGGCCAAATCTGTGATTAAGCTGTTAATTGTCCTATAAAAGAAGCCTATGTATAGTGTGCACTGTTAATGAATAAATCTAGGGAATTGACAACAGTATTTGAAATAAGGAGAGCTGGGAGGGAAAAAGAGAAAGGGCAAAGCTAGAGAGCAGATCCAATTTATTGGCAGGATATAATATTTCAACTCATTTTAGTTTTTGGTGGAAGTGAACAGGGATCATTTCTTTATTCTTACCTCCATCCAACATTCTTTCTTTTTTTTTAAATTTCTTTATTGATTAAGGTGTTACATATGTGTCCTTATTTCCCTATTTACTCCCCCCCCCAATATACTTTCTTGTCTTGTTCTTCAGTATGCAACTCAATTTAAAAAAAATTAAAGTGAAGCTTTTGCTTATTCTCATTCATCAGCAAACAGGATACTCAGCCTCCTACTTTAGTGAAAAGTTAGAGAAAGCCTTTTAGGATGTTCTGCAGCAACCAGATGGCAACATAGGAGCCTTTGGAACTCTTCTTCACCCCAGGACGCACCAAATGTACAGCTATACATAGAGCAATTCTCTCTGAAAGCGATCTAGAAACCAGCTGAGCAACTCCTACACATTGGAGGAATGGGAAAAATACCCCCCATACATTGTTTTACAATTGGAAGGGCACCCACAATGCCCAGCCTCTCCCTGAAGAACAAAAAATTTTGACCCCACATCTAGCACTCCAATTTTTCAGGCTATTGTCAGAGGCACAGGCTCCTGATACACTTGGCTCTGAAACCCAAGGAGGCTGGTGTCCAGAAGACACACAAGACTATGGCAAAGAAGCAGCTCTTAACCGAGCCTGAGCACTCATTGTGCCTCTTCCCCAGGGCTCAGGGCAGAGTGAGCAGGCAAGACAACCCGTCTTCCATTTTTCTCTTGGAAGAAGTTTATCTGTAAACCTTAAAGGCAGCTGCCAGTCTTTTAATTTAGGAGGCACTAAAAAAAAAAAAAATGAACTCATAGAAACAGAGAGTAGAAAAGTGGCTATCAGAGCTGGAGTGGGGGTGTGTGTGAGACATAAATAGGGAGGGGTTGGTAAAAAGAAATATTTAAAAATGGGGAAAAAAGAAAAACAGTGAAAGTAACAATTTACATTTTAATCAGGAATTACTGAACATTTCCTTATTAATGCCTCCATATAATTTTATATTGGGGAAAGTAAACATTCCATTGTCAGGTTGTCAAATTTATTTAACTCCATAATTGATTTTTTTCATTTTGCTAAAATTCCTTGCAGTAAGAGTGAAAATAACATTTGATTTGTGTTTATAATGTGATAGATTATACTAAATATTTTGTATGACTTTCATACAATAGTTATACCCATTTTAGTGATGAGGCAACCTAGCCTCTCTATCAGATGGCATATTTTCAGCTTCAAGCAGCAGAACACCCAATTCAAAGTGGCTTGAAAAATATAGAGATTCAGTAACTCATGGTATTGAAACAAGAACAGAGGTTGGTGAGACCAGGCATGAGTAATCAGGGCTCCAGTTCCATTTCTCCGAGATTCTCTTGACTTTACCTTCCTCCATATGTCAGATTCATCCTCAGGCCGGTGTCATGAAGACTACAAAATCTGTGGACCTCACAGCTACATAGGACAACATCCAATCTTTTCCTGTGGTCCTTTGTGAAGAGTGAGGGAACTTTCCAAGAATCCCTTGACAAACTTCTCATATCTCACTGATTTCAGAATTTATCACATGCTCATGTATACACCAATACCTGTGACCACATGCCTTGTGCTCATTTACTTGGACCAAAGTTTTTGAACCTATCTCTGGCAATGAGCATGGAATTAACTTTTAGACCAATTAGAGACAGTTGTGTAAAACTGAGTTTAAGAATCTAGAAGGTACTTTGTAAATAAAAGAGCAACATGAGTGAAAATGTGGAGACCCAGTCTTAGGCCTCAGGTCTTCCCACCTGGGTGGATCACTTTCTTTTTCCTCAGCTGAAAATGATAACATTTGTCTACCAGATGAGCTGTAGGTACCTTCTAGCTCTAAGCACCATTGGCTGCCCCAGTACCTTCTCTTCAACTAGTTTCTGCAGTGATCTTCCCACTTACTATTGAGGTATCACAGTCACTCTTTCTCTAACACTAACCAGTCCTGAAAGTTGTAGGCAGTCCTGCCTCCATGACTGCTCCAGAAAAAATAAACCACCTTCACTGGATGATTTTAATGCTAGATACATTTTCTCACAATAGGACACAACACTTAATCTTAAAATGATAAAGAATTGCATTATAATACATTAGTTTTATTTATTTATCAAAAATGTTTATTGAGCACCTACTATGAGTCAAGTGTTCTAGTTTCTGAGGAAATGTGATAACACACAGAAAAATTCTTCCCTTATGGAGCTTACTTTCTAGTAGAATATAACCAATACACAGATAAATATATAAATAAACAAATCAGAAAATCTACAATCTTAATGAAAAAGTCCTATAAAAAATAAAATTGAGTAAAGGGTCTACAGAGTGTGGGAATGCTGGGTGCTCTGGGAAGTTTTCCAAGGTGACAGGAGAGTGAAGATTTGAATGACTTGGGGAGTAAGACATGGACTATATGTGGGAAGAGTATTCCAGCTAGAAATGCAAGCAGTTGCAAAGGCCTAAAGACAGAAATGGACATGATGAATTTGAAGAGATAAAAGGAGGCTAGGAGAGTAGGCATGATGTGAGTGAAGGCCATTGTGGTAAAGACTTTGGGTTTTTTTCTAAATATGCTGGGTCATTGTTGCTGCTATAGTGAGTATTTATTAAGCTCTTACTGTGTGCCAAACAACTGTGCTAAATGCTTTATATGTGTGTTTTTCCCAGCTACATTGTAAACCCTGTAAGCTCTATTGGTGTTGGAAGCCAATCATCTGGGTTTGCAACCCATCCCTACCATTTACTAGCTCTGTGACCTTTGACAAGTTTCTGAAACTTTCTGTTTCAGTTTGTTTGTTTCTGTTTCATAATGTTTGGTGAGCTTATGCTGGAAAGTGAATCCTATATAATAAAAAGCTAATATGCAAATAAACCAAATGGCAGAACAACCAGTTTCTACGATGTGCACTGACCATCAGGGAGCTTCAGCAGGTGCTAGTAGCTCCAGCACCATTAGCATGTGAGAGTGGCAGTGGTGGTGGGAGCAGGGCTGCCAATAGACAAGGGCCCGGGGGCCACAGTGGGAGGGGCCAGGTGGGGGCATGGAGTGAGCCAAGACCTACTCCTGTGCCTACCGCAGTCTTGGGTCCACAGTTCCCTTCAAGCTGCACGAATTTGTGTCTTAGGCCCCTAGTGTAATTATATTATGAAATAAAAAGATCACTTCAGATGCTGTGTGGAAAATGGATTGTGAGGAGCAAGATTGGTAACATGGAGAGCAGTCTCGAGGCAGTTACAATAACCCAACTTTATTGGTCAGAGTTTTCCAGGGAAACAACCAATAAAAAAAATATATCTAGGGGTATAATTCAAAGGTCTGAGTGTTGGAGGGGCAATGTATCTACTGGGAAATGTAGATCCCACTTTGAGTCTAAAGTCCTGAGAACCAGGAGCACTTTGTGCAAGAGAAGATTAATATCCCAGCTCAGGCCCTCAGTAGATTGGATGATGATCACCCACACTGAGGGTCAGCTGCTCTACTACTCAGTCCACCAATTCAAAAGCTAACCATTGAAACATTGTCACAGACATACTCAGAAATACTGTTCAATTGGATGACTGGACATCCTTGTGTTTGGGAATGTTGGGTGCTTTGGGATGCCTGTAAAACTAATCCTATATAACAAAAGGCTAATATGCAAATTGTCCTCTCGGGAGTTCGACTGACTGGAAGTTTGACTGCTCACTATGATGTGTACTGATCATGTGCAGCCGGTGGAAAGAAGGCCCTGATTGGCCCTGATCACCAGCCAGGCTTAGGGACCCTACCTGTGCACAAATTTCATGCACTGGGCCTCTAGTATATTATAATGCAGTACTTTATAATCCAAGAGAAAGTTCTTAAAGGTTTGAAGAGGGAGAAAAGTTATCTAATAGTCTCCTCCAGGAGAAGGGACTGAATTTGTAGAGAAATGTAATGTCCTTTTAAGAGCTATCATAAATTTAAAGTAAAAAAAACAAGCAGAAGAATTGTCTGATTATCTTCATCTGATTTCTGCTACTGGTGTACAGGCATGAAGTAGGAAGACACTTGATTTAATTAGGATTGGAGTTTTGCCAGGTAAATTCAATAGTGGGAGAGAGAGAAAGAACCAAGGATGTTTGTAGGAGAGGAGCTAGAATCCTGGATCTCAGGATCTAAGCTGGGGAAGGAGAGAATCTATAGAGTGACTCTTTGTTTTTGCTTTTTTTTAAAAATTCTTTTTTAATTTTAAAATTTTTATTGTTAAAAGTTTTATATAGGTCCTTCTTTTCTCCTATTAACCTGTTCCAACCTGACCTCTTCCTTCCCCTATCCCCACAAGGCCCTCACCACCCCATTGTCTGCATATGAGTTCATTAGTTGATCTCTTCCCACCCATCCTCCCCTGCTTTCCATCAAAGGTTCAACAATCTGTTCCATGCTTCTATGTCTCTGGGTCTATTTTTGTCCATCAATTTATTTGGTTTATTAGCTTCCACATATGAGTGAGATCATTTCTCTGACTGGCTTATTTCACTTAGCATAATATTCTCCAGGTTCATCCATGCTATGGAAATGATAAGAGTTCTTTTTTTTTATTGCCACATAGTATTCCATTGTATAGACATACCACTGTTTTTTTTATCCACTCATCTGCTGATGGACACTTAAGCTGTTTCCAAATCTTAGCTATTATAAATTGTGCTGTTATGAGCATATGGGTGCATATATTCTTTCTGATGAAGGTTTCAGGTTTCTTAGGATATGTTCCTAGAAGTGAGGTCACTGGGTCAAGTGGCAGTTCCATTTTCAATTTTTTAAAGAAACTCCATACTGTTTTCCATAATAGCTGCACCAGTCTGAATTCCCACCAGCAGTGTACTAGGGCTCCCTTTTCTCCATAACCCTTGTTATGGAGAAACATCTGTTGTTTGTAGATTTGTTGATGATAGCCATTCTGACAGGTGTGAGGTGATATCTCATTGTCATTTTGATTTGTATCTCTCTGATGATTAGTGACTTTGAGCATGTTTTCATATGTCTCTTGGCTTTCTGTATGTCCACTTTGGAGAAGTGTCTATTTAGGTCCCTTGCCCATTTTTTAATTGGATTGTTTGTCTTCCTTTTGTTAAGTACTATGAGCTCCCTATATATTTTGGAAATTAACCCCTTATTGGATGTATCATTGGCAAATATGCTCTCCCATGTGCTGGTCTCTCCTGTTATTTTGTTGATGGTATTTTTTGCAGTGCAGAAGGCTTTTATTTTAAGGTAATCCCATTTGTTTATTTTCTTCTCAGTTTCCATTATCCCAGGATATGTATCAGTAAACATATTGTTGAGAGATGTCTGAAATTTTGGTGCCTGTGGTTTCTTCTAGGACTTTTATGGCTTCATGCCTTACATTTACTCATTTGAGTTTATCCTTGTGTCTGGTATAAATTGGTAGTCCAGTTTTATTATTTTTCATGTACTAGTCCAATTTTCCCAACACCATTTATTGAAGAGACTGTCTCTGTTCCAATGTATGCTCTTGCCTCCTTTGACAAATATTAATTGAACACAGTGGCTTGGATTGATTTCTGGGTTCTCTGTTTTGTTCCATTGATCTATATACCTGTTCTGTGACAATACCAGGCTGTTTTGAGCACAGTGGTTTTGTAGTATAACTTGATATCTGCTGATACTTTGATTTCTCCAACTTTGTTCTTCTTTCTCAAGACTGCGGCAGCTATTCAGGGTCTTTTTTGATTCCATATAAAATTTTAAAGTTTTTTTTTTTTTTAGGTCTGTGAAATATGCTGTTCATAGTTTAATAGGGATTGCATTGAATCTGTAGATTGCTTTGGGTAGTATGGGCATTTTGATGATGTTAATTCCACCAATCCATGAACATGGTATGTTCTTCCACTTTTTTATATCTTCCTCTATCTCTTTTTCCAATGTCCTATATTTTTCAGAATACAGGTCTTTTACCTCTTTGGTTAAGTTTATTGCTAAGTATCTTAATATTTTTCTTGCAATGGTACATTGAATTGCTTTTTAGTTTTTGTTTCTGAGGGTTCACTAATGGTATATAAAAATGCTATGGATTTTTTATGTTAATTTTGTATCCTAATATGTTTCCAAATTCATTTATTAAATCTAGTAGTTTTTTAAATGGCATCTTTAGTGTTTTCTACTTACAGTATCTCGTCATCTGTGAATAATGAGGGTTTTACTTTCTTCTTTTCAACTTGGATGCCTTTTATTTTTTCTTGTTGTCTCAGTGCCAGGACTTCCACTACTATGGTGAACAAGGGTGGTAAAAGTGGGCATCCCTGTCTTGTTCCTGTTCTTAAGGGAAGTGGTTTTAGTTTTTGCCCATTGAGTATGATGTTGGTTGTATGTTTGTCATATAAGGTTTTTATTATGTTGAGGCATGATCCCCCTATTCTCACTTTGCTGAGGGTTTTTATCAAAAAAGGGGTGTTGGCCCTAACTGGTTTGGCTCAGTTGATAGAGCATCAGCCTTCAGACTGAAAGGTCCTAGGTTTACTTCTGGTCAAGGGCACATGATTGGGTTGTGGGCTCAATTCCTAGTAGGGGGCATGCAGGAGGCAGCCAATCAATGATTCGCTCTCATCATTGATGTTTCTATCTCCTTTCCCTTCCTCTCTGAAATCAATCTATATATATATATATAACAGTCTAAGCAACCGGCCAACTGGCTGACCAGCCGACCAGCTGGCCAGAAACTATGACATGCATTGACCACCAGAGGGCAGGCACTCAATGCAGGAGCGAAAACCATGGGCATGAAAACATGGAACAGACTGACAAATCTCAGAGGATAGGGGGTAGGAGGGAGGGCAGGAAGAGATTAACTAAAGACCTTGTATGCATACTAGAGGCCCGGTGCATGAATGCATTCACCAGTGGGGTCCCTTGGCCTGGCCTGCAGGATTGGACTGAAACTAGCTCTCCAACATCCCCGGAGGGATCCCAGATTGTGAGAGGGAATAGGACAAGCTGCATGATTGGGGACTGGGAGAGACATGGGAGGTTGGCCAGCTGGGGAAGGACTACAGGAGCGCTCCAGGTGTGTCCAGCTCATTGCACTCAGTCCCAATAAGCTGGACCCCAGCAGTAAGCTAACCTATCATTTGGAGCGTCTGCTCCCTGGTGTTCAGTACAAGTCATAGAGAGCACTTGACTGGCTTTAGCATATCATTAGCCTATTGTGCTTTGATTGGTTGAACAACTGAATAGTCAAATGGACATTTAGCATATTAAGCTTTTGTTATAGGACCAGAGGCCCAGTACAGGTCCCTTGCCTGGCCTACAGGGATTGAGCTGAAACCAGCTCTCTGACATCCCACGAAGGGTCCTGAATTGTGAGGGCAGGCCAAAGGACTCCACCAGTGCACAAGTCCATACACCAGCCTTCTAGTAAAAATATATTTTAAGTAAATAAATAAATAAATAAATAAATAAATAAATAAATAAATAAATGGTTTTGGATTTTGTTGGATGCTTCTCTGCACTAATTGATATGATCATATGATTTTTGTCTTGCAATCTGTTTATGTGATGTATCACATTTATTGATTTGTGAATATTGTACTAGCTTTGTATCCCTGGAATAAATCTCACTTGGTCATGGTGTATGATCTTTTTAATGTATTGCTGAATCCAATTTGCTAAAATTTTGTTGAGGTTTTTAGCATCTATGTTCATCTAGGATATTGGCCTGTAGTTCTGATAAAGTGGCTCTTTGTATGGTGTGTGTCTGTGTGTGTGTGTGCGTGCGTACACACGTGTAGATGTGTTTGAGAGATTAATGGGCCTTGTAAATTTGAAGTACAGCCAGTGTGGAGAAAACTCAAGTGAGTATATCAGGAGGTGAGGAGGCAGTGGGAAATAATAAGCAGGATATTTGAAATAGAGAATTTGGAAATGGTGTGGTTAATGGTGAAGCTAGGCTGAAGGCTGTGCCTGTGGGAACGGGCAGCCAAGGTGAAGTGGAGAAAGTAACCATTGGAATTAGAGGCCAAAAAACCAAAAGGCTGGGATTCTGTTCCTTTCCTCTCCCACAACACATCAGCTCTGTGTCCCATTGGCCCTTGGTAATTGTTGACTAAATGTTGGGCAGGGGGCCAGGTATAGAGGGTATCAAGGAGCAAGAATGTGATTTAGTAATGTGTGTGGAGGACAGAGAAAGATGAAGAAAGAGTGGTTTCTAAACAATCTGCAGTCCCTTTGTGTCTCCCTAGAAATGCTGCCATTTGTGGAAATTTAATATAGTTATTCCTTGGTTATCCATGGGAGATTGGTTCCAGGACCCCTGCAGTTAGCAAAAACCCATGGATGTTGAAAAAAATCTTTTATATAAAATGACATATAAAAATCTGCTATTTGAAATTTTTGTATAAACTACACATATTCTCCCATATATTTAAAATCAACTCTAGATTGCTTATAACACCTAATGCAATGCAAATGCTATGTAAATGGTTGTTATACTGTACTGTGTAGGGATTAATGACAAGAAAACAATATCTGTACATATTCAGTGCAGATGCAAACATTGTAGGCCTAACTACACAGTACATGTCAGCAACAATGTATTTTTTTGTTAATATTTTTGATCCATGGTTGGTTGAATCTGCAGATTCAAAACATGTGATTATAGAGGGCCAACCATATACGCTAATGGAGCATTCTGGGGTCCATGTGAAGAGATTTTACTCAATTCAATATGACAAATATTTATAGAGAACTACTGTAAAGAATGGCAGGCTATGTGCTGAGAGGACTTTGGAAAGCTAATCATCTAGTTGGAGAGAGGGCATAAATCATACCTAAAAATGTCTTGTAGCTTCCACTAAGTGCCAACCAATAATAAATAACTTTGCCTACTTTTTTCAGTGAACTGGATTCCTTGAGACGTGTGTATGGTATTGTGGTCTCTGGTAGGTCTACTTTAAGGCAATGTTGAACTGAGATTGAGGGAACCAAATTGGTAATTATCTATCCTGTGCCTACCCCTTTCAAAAATGTTGCAAATTTATATTCCCGACAGAAAAGTTTCTAACCTAATCTTTTCCATTGTGTACAAAAAATCCTACCCATTCCTCATAAATTTATAGCACATGTTGCATTATTAGTCAGGGTTTTCCAGAGAAACAGAACCAATAGGGGACACACACACACACACACACATTTATTTTAAGAAATTAACTCATGGGAATGTGGGAACTGGCCACTATGAAAATATGGAACAGATTGGCAGGCTGGAAACTTAGTCAGGGATTCCATGTTGCAATCTGGAGAATTTCTCCTATTTTGGGGGACCTCAGTGTTTCTGTTAGGGCCTTTATCTGATTGAATGAGATCCATCTAAATGATAGAAGATAATTTGCTGTACTCAAATTAAATGTTAATCTCATATTTAAAAACCACACCTTCAGAGAAACATCTAGACTGGTTTTTGACCAAACAACTGGTTACCATAGTCTAGCCAAGTTGATACATAAAATTTACCATCAGACATGCCTAGAAGATAAGTAATTTACAGGAGTCTAAATTCATCTGCTTCCTCTGTGGAATGCTCACATTCCGCCTGGAGTATAATTTTTGTGTAAACAAAATAAGTTTTTTTGTATAAAAAATTATATATATAATCTGAACTATTAGACTTTAGGCTCCTTGCTGGTAGGCTCCATTTTTAATTCCCCTTTCTATTGGCTTCCAAAACTTAACACAACACTGTGTGTTAGGTACCATGCCAAGCACTTTCCATACATTAACTAAATCCTCAGAACAATACCAGGCTGCTACAACCTCAATCACAAATTAAGACAAATTATTTCACAGGGAGCAAAGAGGCTTAAAGAGGGTCAATAATGTCACATGCACACAGAGCTGGCAGTGGCCATGTGGGATTGAAGCATCTTTTTGTCTCCCAGAGCCAGTTCCTGCCCTACTGCCTCTAAGAGCCTTTTCTGATGTGCTCTTTCTTGGAAATAAGAGCTGACCTGGGTCACGCAGGACAGCAGTGCCAGCTGTGCCCTGGACTGAGGGGAAGTGGGATGGAAATCCAACTCCTGCTCCCTGGTAAGTGAGCCCTAGCCCAGGGCTGCAGCAGATGGAGGAGGAGACATCTTATTACAATTATCATACCCAGAGAGATTAGTTGTCCTTCACACAGAGGCGCTTATAGGGTTACATGGGTCATAGGACTGACCATTTCATGTCCTTCAGTCATTCACCGGCACAAGTACTCAGGAATGTTTACCTCCTGCTTCTCTCTGCTAGGATATTGACCCTCTTGGCAGGATCCACATTTTAGGTGTAATTGTATATCCTTGTCTAGTACAGGAACGGGCACACCTCTGTTTAATAATTATTGAGCAAATGGATAGAAGGAAGAATGAAGGAAGGGAGAAGCCTAGATATATTTCTTGAAATTGGCAAAGGTTATTTCATTCTTTTCTCCATCCATCCATGTACCTTTATTGAGCACCTACTATGCATCAGTCACAGTATAGACAATGGGACTACAGAGATAGGTAAGATATTCTAATTGTGGTCGACAGGAAAAACTAATTTATTCTTTTCTACCATTTTACACAGAGAAGAAAACAGCAGCCTTACAGCAAGCTGGTTCCTTAATGTACACAATGAGGTTTCCCGGGGTTTCATCCTTCCAGGCTCCTAATTACTTAACATATTCAAAACAGAAGAGTCTTTTTACGTTCACCAGATGAAGGAATTTATAAACACTGACATCCCTGGAGTATGGAAAATTCAGACTTCAGGATGCCTTCTTCACTGCATGTTGCCCATCTGCTTGTTATTCTGCAGCACCCACTCCTTTGCCAACCTGCCTCACTCCACTCCATCAGGACAGAGCCCAGGCTCGTCTACCAGGCTCTGCTCACTCTGCAGCACCCCTCCCTCCACCCCACCCCATCAGAGGGGAGAGTAATGCTATTTGTGTCCGGAGCTGTTATCAACAGGAGCCTCAGGGCTCATCTGAGCAAACAGAAGTGAATTGGTTTGTCTGGGCAGTTCCTAAATGGCTTGGTACTTGGAACTTCCCTAATGACTTAGATGAGATAATGCAATTTCCTGGGCTCTGTGGAATTCTGAAGTCACTAGCTATTAAAGTACTTTATGCAAAGTACACTTTAGATACTTAAATGTGGGATATATTTTGTCTTGCTGTTTTCTCCAGCCATCAGCTTGTGCCCATTCAATTGAGCATGACTCATTGAAGAGGCATCTGCTGCTCCCATCTTCAGGACTGTGAAGATGGAGAGAGGCCTGGTCAGCTGAGGAAACAGTGATGCCAAATGAATGCGAGGGTCATGTCAATGCTCAGCAGTGCTAAGAGGAACCTGCCACTTCTATTAGTAAGCAATTAGGCCAGATTGGCTTACTGTTTGTATCTACTATTTCCATCTCTGGTATTTGCTAATGGTAGAAGAATGCAGAATCATTCAGCAGCTCTGAAATGTAGGCTCCTCATCATTTAGATATTGTCCCATCTGACAACATCCAAAGGATCATTGCAATGACTGCATGAGCTATGTGTGCAGCAGTGCCTGTCACAGGCTGGACACACGGAGTGCACGCAGTAGCTGACTGTGCGAGTGTTTGAGTGTGAACATGTGTCCCTCATTGAGCGAGGAGCTTAATGAAGTAGCTCATCCCTTAGCTCACGTGGGCCTTAGTAGTATAGTTGCCTGAGACCAATCTGGAACACAGAACCCATGCTGAATATTTAAAATCAATGAGGTTTGCATAGGTGATGGAAGAGTTGAGAGGCCAAGAGGGAGACTGAGGTAACAGACTAGGATGGCAGGAGGCTATTACCATGGTGGGCTGCAGGGACAGAGGGAGGGCATTGCTTTCCCCGAGTTTAGGGGTCATACTGCAGGAGCTAGGGTCCATGGCAAGTCAGAGGGACAGGAACCAGAGTTATAGAAAATACACGGCTTCCATCAGAAATGCCACCTGAAGAGCAGATGGGAAGACATACCCTGGCTTCTTTCTTCTGCACTCCACCTTCCACTAGTGCCACATCCAGCCAGGAGCTGGGTGGTCCTAAAGTGTGAGGTATGTGGCCTTTGGGGATGAGTCCCCTGCACCCCATGCAGAGCAGTGTTGGGAAAGGTAAGGATGAGGGTAAACAGGCCCCAGCCCCAGGCTGCCCAGTGGGCTTTGGAGACTCTGTGTAGAGGGGTCTTCACCTGGAATGACAGTTTGTTTCCAATCGATTTCCCTTCCTCCTGTCCTTGTCCCCAACCTTCCCCATGCCTCTATTTTCCAAATGTCCCTGAGGTTTTCTGCTAATCTGGGTCCTTCTCCTATCCATAGATGGGAAATGAAGAGAGGCAGCAGGCCCAACATCAAACTATTACCCCACTGCCCTTGTGACTGCTGTCTAAATGCCCGTCCACAGGCAGTGCCTGGCCGGCCAACCCCAGAAGAAAGTCAGGATAATACCACCACTCCTGTCACATTCAAGCTCTTCTGAGAACTGGATGGAAATAGTTGAAAGGCTCTCTTGGGGTGCCTGGGTGCTCTGGCCCTGAGCCTGGTCACAGTGTGAGGCCAGGGAAATTTGTCTCCCTGAGCCAGTTCTTAAGCTCTGGCCTCAAAGTCCTCCTTAACCCAGGAACATTGTTTAGGATTTTTGGTAGCTCACTTGCCATTTTTCTCAAGAATCCTTTTCATCATCTGCTGTGATAAACTTCATATTTACAAACTCCTTCCTTACATTCTGTTATTGAAACTAACTCAGAGCCACCACAGCAGTCTATCACCCCAAATTTGGAAAAAGCTTTATGCATCAAGGGAGAAATAACAATGAGAGAATTTATTATCCCAACTACAGTGTATCCTTGTTGATGGAATAGAATTCAATCATTTAAATATTTATACTGACATGGGAAAATGTTTTAAAGTTTTAGTGGGAAAAAGCAAAATGCAAATTTATGCAAAAAAGGAAACAACAAATGAGTTGATACCATAGAAACATGTCTGAAAGGCAATGCAATAAAACGTTTTTGGGGGGATGGTACTATGATTGATTTTAGTGCAAAAAAACAAAGATTAGCCCAGAATTTCCTTGTGTCACTTATTATTTATCCTTCTTCCTCTCCCTCCCCAATGGAGAAGGTGGATAGAGTGTCCAGTATGTTTCCGGGTGCACTCAACTAGCCTGCTGAGATTGGACCAGACTATCTCTTGACTCTATTAAGGGTTATTACCTGATCACCTGCTACCTCAGGCTAAGATAGGTGTGAAGAAGGCTCTCACCTGCCAGAGCTGAAGCCACAGGGAACAGAGAGCCCTGCAATCTGGTCAAGCAGAACTTTGGACACCACAGTTGGGATTTAGAAGAAACCAAAAGGGAATAATGAGCAATTACAGATTTGAATATAAACTGGTCAGTTTAGATTCTCTTCTGTATCCTGCATTTTGTTGAGTTTCTAATTCTGAGGCCTTTTCCAGAAAGCTGCATTCTTAGGCAGTAATTTGTCCTGTGATGAATGCTTGTTTCCTCCAAAAGGTCTAGGATAAGCAGCAAGAGATTTTAGGTGTCTCAGGAGGCTGAAAGGGAGGGAAGGTCTTATCTGGGGAATGAAGAGGGTGAGGTAACTGTGGCCTGCCTCTCCACATTTATCCCTCCACAAAGAGAGCTCTGCCTAGACCCAATTGTGTAAGTCATACTGTGGGAAAAAGACCTGCTCCTTCCCAAGGCTGTTGGCTACATCTCTTAAGTTCTAGACCTGGTGTCTCATGACTCTCATTCTCATGCAATATTCTGCAAGGAAAATTTCACCCCCTGTTAGAATTTTCAACTGGCAACTCATCCCCCATTTGCGCAACGTATTCAAAAGGCACTTTACAAAGGGATGTGTGTGTGTGTGTGTGTGTGTGTGTGTGTGTGTGTGTGTGTGTGATGTGATTAACATACAGCACAATTTTCCTTCTTTTCCTCCCTCCGCTACTCTGATTGCACTGGACTGAAGTTGCCACTTTCTCCCTGGTTAGAGAAGGTAGTGTATGAGTTCTCCAGGCCTATCAGGACAAATTACTGCAAGCCTGGTGTCTTTTCTTTTTTTTTTTTTTATAAATCTTTATTGTTCAATTTATTATATTTGTTGCTCTTCTTTCCCCCCATAGCTCCCCGCCACCGGGCTCTCACCCCTCCCTCTGCCCTTACTTCCCCTTATATTGTGCTCATCCATAGGTGTATGATTCTTGTCCAGTCTCTCCCTGCATCCCCTTCAGCCCTTTCCCCCTGAGAATTGTCAGTCCACTCCCTTTCTATGCCCCTGATTCCATTATATTCACCAGTTTATTCTGTTCATCAGAGGTTTTATTCACTTGATTTTTAGATTCTCTTGATAGATATGTATTCACTGTTCATAATTTTTATCTTTATCTTTTTCCTCTTCTTCTTCTTCTTAAAGAGTACCTTTCAGCATTTCATATAATACTGGTTTGGAGTTGATGAACTCCTTTAGCATTTTCTTATCTGTGAAGCTCTTTATCTGCCCTTCAATTCTGAATGTTAGCTTTGCTGGATAGAGTATTCTTGGTTGTAGGTTCTTGCTCTTCATCACGTTGAATATTTCTTAATATTTCTTAATATTGTAGGTTCTTGCTGTTCATTACATTGAATATTTCTTTAATATTCTCTCTTTGTCTTTTGCTCTTGGTATTTTAATTATGTGTCTTGTTGGGGTCCTCTTTGGATTCCTTTTGTTTGGGGTTCTGTGTGCTTCCCAGACTTGCAAGTCTACTTCTTTCACCAGGTGGGGAGGTTTTCAGTCATTATTTCTTTAAATAGGTTTTCAGTATCTTGCTCTCTCTCTCTTCTTCTGGCACCCCATAATTTGGATATTGGTATACTTGAAGTTGTCCCAGAGGCTCCTTACACTATCTTCACATTTTTGGATTCTTTTCTTTTCTAGCTTTTCCAGTTGAGTGTTTTTTGTTTCTTTGTATTTCAAATCTTTGACTTGATTTTTGTGATCCTCTAGTCTGCTGTTAGGTCTCCGTATAATATTTTTTATTTCAGTCAGTGTATGTTTAATTTCTAGTTGGTCCTTTGTCATCTCTAGTTGGATCTGTTCCATCTCTAGTTGGTTCTTTTTCATCTCCTCTTGGGTCTCGCTAACTTTATCAAACTTTTCTAGGATATTCTTGAAAAACCTTATAAGCATGGTTTTGAACTCTATATCCAGGTGTTTGTTTTCCTCCATCTCTTTTGTTTGTGATCCCTTCCCTTGTCTCGGCATTTTCACTATGCTGGGAGAACTTCTGTGTTGGATTCAGCCTTATGATATCAGACTTGAAAAACCGCAAAAGCTTCTCTTGAGCTTGGGATGGGTGGAGTCTCAGGGCTTAAGGTACCGTCTTGTCTTCCAGTCGGGCCCGCCCTCCACAGCCCCTGACTCTCACATGACTGGGTAGTTGCTGGAGTGGTCCCTGTGTGCGCGCGCACTCTCTCGCAGTGCCTCTGGACTGCTCCCTCTCCAGCTCCCCTGTGCTATAGGACCACATGTGTCTGGGTCCCCAGGGTTTCGCCCGAAACTGGGGTTTAGTGAAGTTAGAAGTGGCACAGTTGGGAGGGTCTGTCTCCCGCCCAGTTGCTAAAGCCAGAGACATAATCAGCAGTCTGTCCTCTGTGGCACAGTGCCGTGCGTGCCAGCAGACTTATGCTCTTTTGCGACTCTCCTAAATTTCCGTGCACTTCTCCCCCTTCACAATCCAAACTCCCCCCAAAATGAGTTTCGGCTGGATCAGAGGTTTAGTGTCACAGGATAAGGAGTTCAATGCCTTTGCGAGTCTCTATCTTCTTCCCGCCAGAGAAGGCCGGTCAGGTTCGCCTTCATTCACTCTCTCCAAGCTCGCATCTCCGTACCTCAGCTTTTTGCAGCTCCTCTGGGTCTCTGTGAGCCTCTCTCTTTCCCTCTAGTTGTAGAATTTCCACTCCACCAGCTTTCCTGTATTTCTGGATGATGTCCGTTCTGTCTTTTATTTGTAGTTTTGAAATTGTTGTTCGAGGCAGCAGTGTAGGTGTTTACCTATGCCGCCATCTTGGATTCTCCTCCTATCCATCTTTTCTAGGAAATATTTGAAAAACCTTATAACCGTGGTTTTGAACTCTATATCCAGTTGTTTGTTTTTCTCCATTTCTTTTGTTTCTGATCTGTTCCTTTGTCTTGGCATTTTCGCTGCTTCCTTGACTTGGTAGAGTAGCTTTGTGTGCTAAATGTCCTATATGGCCCAGTAGCTTCGCCTCCCCAGTTACCTGAGGTGGACTCTTGGTACACCTCTTTGTGAACTGTGTGTATAGCCTTGTTGTAGTTAAGTTTTGATTGTTGTTGGTATCACTGGGAGGAATTGACCTTCAAGCCAATTGGTTGTGAGGATCAGCTGTGTCTACACCAGGAGAATTTTTGTGCTGGAGTCAGCCTTATGATACAAGACTTGCAAAATTGCAAAAGCCTCTGTGCTCAGCTTGGATGGGGTGGAGTCTCAGGGCTGAGCAGAGACAGCCTTGGTTTCCAGTCAGTCTTGCCCTACATGACCCCTGGGACTCAGTAATCGCTGTAGCCCTCTTTGTGTATGTGCATACGCTCGCCTCCAGACCTCTGCCTTTCCAGCTCCCCCGAGTTCCCATGCACTCCAGGGATCCCTATGATTCTGGGTCCCCAAGGTCTCGCCCAGAACTGGGGTTCAGTGCAGTCGGAAGTGGATTTCAGCACAGTTGGGAGATTCTGTATTCCTCCCGTTAGAGAAAGCCAGTGGCACAATCAGCAGTCAGCCCTTTATTCGCCCTCATGAGCCTCCAGATTTCTGCCCTTTGGTAGCTCCCCTAAGTTTCCGTCTACTCCTTCGTTTCATGACAGTCCAGATTCCCCCTGTATGAATCTCACCCAGAACTGGGATTCAGTGCAGTTGGAAGTGAGGTTTAGTACAGTCAGGAGTTTCTGTCTTCCTCTCACTAGAGGAAGCCAGCCAGGTACTCCGCCACCCGTCCTCTCCACGAGCATGTCTCTGTACCTCAGCTTTTTGCAGCTCTTCTGAGTCTCCGTGAGCCCCTCAGTTTCTTTCTAGTTGTAGAATTTCCTCTCAGCCAGCTGTCCTGTGGTTCCGGATGATGTCCTTTCTGTCCTTTAACTGTAATTTTGAAATTGTTGTTCGAGGCAGCAGTTTAGGTGTTTACCTATGCCACCATCTTGGTTTCTCTCAAGCCTGGTGTCTTAAAACAACAGAAATTCATCCTCTCACAGTCCTAGAGGCCAGACATTTGAAATCAAGGTGTTGATAAAGCTATGGTACCTCTGAAGGTTCTAGTAGAGTTTTTCATGCCCTTTCTAGCTCCTAGTGATTTCAGATATTCCTTGACTTGTGGCTGCATCTCTCTAACAACTTCATATGGTCTCCTCTGTGTGAATATGTCACAAGTCTGTAAAAACAAACAAACAAATTAACAAAAATACATGGCCCAATTCTCTTCTCTTTGTCCTCTAGAACAAACTTTAAAATCGCCTTTGAAATTAAAACTGATTCTGATCAGTTGATAGCTCTTATGAGGATACCTATGATTTCATTTTGGGCCCACCTTGACAATCCAGGATTGATTCTGCCCCACAAGATCCTTAACTCTGTCACAACTTTTATCATGTAAGGTAATGCATAAATTCTGGCATTAGGATATGGAAATATCTTTGGTACCATCATTCAGCCTACTACACTAGATAATTTTTTCCTCTGTTTGGTCTTATTACAGAACAAAAAGATTACTTTCTAAATTTGATGTGTTTCCAAGTTTTGCTTCCATTCTTTCCATTCATTAATGACCCAACTAGAAACATGACTCACACTAACTCCATCCTTGGTGATTAATCTTGCATTATGAAAATAAGCTACTATCTCTGAATCCCTAGACACTTAATAGTGGTTCTGATCTTGTTAAAATTCCAAATTTGTGTTTACAATAGCATACCTGCTAGATTCAAGCTTATTCCTCTAAGAGTCTGAGAAAGTAGCTCTGTGACTAGTACAGTAGGGCAATTAGCAAGAAACTGCCCTTGATTCTCCTTAATCACTTTGTCATCCAGGAACAAACTTGTTGATCTTCAGAAGTGCAGTGAATTTTCATCTTCTCATGACTTCTGCAGGGCCTTAAGAGTGCCCGAATCATTCTCTGTGCATTGCATGCCTGAAACATGCTGCCATTTTTTTTGGTTTTCTCAAGGGCATCAGGAGAAAGAAACTGGAAAATGTGTTGAATGATTTCTATGCTCTCTCAGGATCTTCTTTTTTTAAAGTCACGGACCCTTTCCCTAGTGACTCAAAACAAATGACTTCCTTTTTCATCCAAGGAAATCTGATTAAAATAAAATTTCATCTCTTTATGTCAACCGCTAAGTTATACAAAGAAGGAATTTCCAATGAGTATTTTTCAGTGAAATTACCATCTATGGAGTGTTTAGAGACCCCAGGCTGCTCTAAAAATAGAAGACAGCTGTGAAGAGACTTCTCCCTCCCCAAGGTTTATATAGTCAGAGGCAAGGGGAAGAGTGGCTGTCCCCTCCTCATCTTTCTTTTTTCTTTTTTTGCCTTTTTATTATTTATTATTATTATTTTAATAAATCTTTATTGTTCAGTTTATTACAGATGTTCCTTCCCCCCCATAGTCTCCTCCACCTGATTCCCCACCCCCTACCCTATGCCCTTAACCCCCACCACTGTCCTCATCCATAGGTGTAAGATTTTTGTCCAATCTCCTCCCACACCTCTCACATGCCCTTCCCCCCTGAGAATTCAGTCCATTCCCTTTCCATGCCCCTAATTCTATTATATTCACCAGTTTATTCTGTTCATCGGATTTTTTATTCACTTGATTTTTAGATTCACTTGTTCATAGGTATGTATTTGTTATCACTTTGTTGTACATAATTTTTATCTTTACCTTTTTCTTCTCTTCCTCTTCTTAAAGAATTTCATATAATCCTGGTTTGGTGGTGATGAGCTCCTTTAGCTTTTTCTTATCTCTGAAGCTCTTTATCTGACCTTCAATTCTGAATGATAGCTTTACTGAGTAGAGCACTCTTGGTTGTTGGTTCTTGCTATTCATTACATTGAATATTTCCTGCCACTCCTTTCTGGCTGCATAGTTTCTGTTGGGAAATCAGCTGACAGTTGTGTGGGTGCTCCCTTGTAGGTAACTAACTGTTTTTCTCTTGCTGTTTTTAATATTCTCTGTCTTTTGCTCTTGGCATTTAAATTATTATGTGTCTTGATGTAGTCCTCTTTTGATTCCTTTTGTTTGGGGTCCTGTACACTTCCTAGACTTGTAAGTCTATTTCTTTCACCATGTGGGAGAAGTTTTTAGTTATTATTTCTTCAAGTAGGTTTTCAGTATCTTGCTCTCTCTCTTCTTGCTGTTGGATCTCTGTATATTATTTTTTATTTCAGTCAGTGCATGTTTAATTTCTAGTTGGTCCTTTTTCATATGCTAGAGGGACTCACTAAATTTATCCACGGTTTCTAGAAGATTGTTGTAAAACCTTATAACCATGATTTTGAACTCTATATCCAGTAATTTGTTTCCTCCATTTCTGTCATTTGTGACCTGTTTCTTTGTGTCCACATTTTGGCTGCTTTCCTGCTGATAGAGTGGCTTTATGTGCTAGGGCCCAGAGGTTCAGCCTCCCTAATTGCCTGAGATGGACACTCTTGGTGCACCTCTTTATGGGCTGACTGCACAGTCTTGTTTAGGTAAGCCTTAATTGTTGTTGGTATCACTGGGCCAATTGGCTGTGAGAATCAGCTATGTCTACGATGGGAGAACTTCTGTGCTAGAGACACCTTTATGAGGCAAGACTTGCTTCAGTGGGGCTTTGGTGCTCACTGAGTTTGCCCCCTGAGTGTGTCTGTTATAGATCTGAGGAGTTATAATCTGGATGGTCCTACTCTGACCCCTGGGTACAATGGCTCTTGGATCTCCAAGGAGGTACAAATTTAGCCTCTGCCTGAGGCCACCTAGCAGGGGCTATGGAGAGATTTGCAGATTCCTCTTCTTTGTTTGGGTTTTGGAGGTGCCCAGATGAGGTCCAGCTGTGAAGCAATGCAAAATGCTGTGGGGCCTTGGGCCTTCTTTTGGATGTTTTGGGTCTCTCTGACTGAATTGCAGGTTGATAGGTAAGTTTAGATTTCAAAGGACCAGGCCATCATATGCAAAAGCCTCTATGCATAGCTTGGATGGGATAGAGTCTCAGGGTGGAGCAAACAGCAATGGCTACCCATCAGCCCTGCCCTAAGAAGCCCCTGGATCTCAGTGTCCCTTGGTAATCATTGCAAGCACCTCTGAGGGAAAGCCTCTCTCTAGTTCTGCCCACCGCCAGACAGTCCAGTTTCTCCCCATATGAGTCTGGGTCCCCAGAATCTCACCCGGAACTAGAGTTCAGAGAAGTTTGGAGCTTGTGGCTCCCTCTGGATTGAAAAAGCCAGCTGCATACTCAGTTGCCAGCCCTCTCTACGCACACACCTCTGTACCTTTGCACCTTACTTCCACATCTCCTCTGAGTTTCAGTGTGCTTTTCTCTTCCCTTCTAGTTGTAGAATTTCCACTTAACCAGCCTTCCTGTGGTTCTGGATAATGACCTTTTTGTCTTTTAGTTGTAGTTTTGAAGTTTTTGTGAGAGGCAGCAATTTCAGGTGTTTACCTATGCTGTCATCTTCGCTTTCTCCAAATTCTTCTTGTTTGGGGTTCTCTGCACTTCCTAGATTTTTAAGTCTATTTCTTTTTCCAGGTAGGGGAATTTTTCTCTCATTATTCCTTCAAATAGGTTTTCAATATCTTGCTCTCTCTCTTCTTTTGACACTCCCTTAATTCTGGTGTTGGTACACTTTAAATTGTCCCAGAAGCTCCTTATACTATCTTCATATTTTTGGATTCTTTTTTCTTTTTGCTCTCTGGTTGGGTGTTTTTTGCTTCCTAATATTGTTGGTATCACTGGGAGGAATTGACCTCTAGGCCAATTTGCTCTTCTGGTTGCCAGACAGTTCAGTTTGACTTGATTCTTAGAATCCTCTAGTCTACTGTTGAATCTCTGTATATTATTCTTTATTTCGGTCAGCGTATGCTTAATTTCTGATTGGTCCTTTTCCATTTTTTTGGCATTCTCACTAAGATCCTTGAAGGTCTCATTGAGTTCCTTGGCGATTTCTAGAAGATTCTTGAGTAATCTTATAACTTTGGTTTTGAACTCTATATCTAATAGTTTGTTTTCTTCCATTTCTTTCATTTATGACATGTTTCTTTGTCTCTGCATTTTGGCTACTTCTTTGTGTTTGTTTCTATGTATTGGATAGCTGCTAAGTTTTCTTGAGTTGATAGATTAGCCCCTTTTGGTAGGTGTCCTATGGGGCCCAGTGGCTCAGCCTCCCCAGTCACTTGAGGAAGACATATTTGGTGCACCCATTTGTGGGCTATGTGCACAGTCTTGTTGTAGTTAAGCTTTGACTGCGGTTGGTATCACTATTAGGAATTGATCTCCAGGCCAATTGGCTGTGGGGAACAGCTGTGTCTACAATGGAAGAGCTGCTGTGCAGGAGACACCCTTATGGTGTAAGACTTGCTTCAGTGGGGCTTTCGTGCTCACTGAGTCTTCCCCTTGAGTGTGTCACTTATGGATGTGAAGAGTTGTAATCTAGTATGGTCTCACACTGACCTCTGGGTACACTGGCTCTTGGTTCTCCAAGGAAGTGCAAAATCAGCCACTGCCATTCCCACCCAGCAGGAGTTAGAGAGAGATCTGCAGGTTCCTGTCTCAAAGGTAAGAGAGCCTTACTTTTTATAGCTGCATAGTATTCCATTGAGTAAATATATCACAGCATTTTTATCCATTTATCTACAAATGGGCACTTGGGTGGTTTCCAGATCATAGATAGTGTAAATAAAATAACATTGCTATGAATTTAAGGATGCATATTTTCTTCCTGATTGGTGTGTCAGGCTTCTTAGGATATATTCCTAGAAGTGGGATTACTGGGTCAAATGGCAGTTCTATTTTTAATTTTTTCCACACTGTTTTTCATAGTGGTTTTACAGGTCTGCATTTCCCCAAACAATATACTAAGGTTCCTTTTTCTTCATATTCTCAGCAGCACTTGTTATTTATTGATTCATTGATGGTAGCCATTCTGGCAGGTGTTAGGTGGTATTTCATTGTCATATTAATTTGCATCTCTCTGATAATTAGTGGTGTTATTTTTTCATATGTCTCTTGGCCTTCTATCTGTCCTCTTTGTGAAGTGTCTATTGAATTCCTCTATCCATCTTTTAATTGGGTTGTTTGTCTTCCTTTTGTTGAATTATATGAGTACTTATATTTTGGAAATTAACCCTTTATCAGATGTATCATTGGCAAATATATTCTTCCATACATGGGTTCTCTTCACATTTTTAAGATGTTTTATTTTGCTGTGCAGAAGCTTTTTAGTTTGATCTAGTCCCATTTGTTTATTTTTAACTTTGTTTCTCTTGCTTTAGGTGATGCATTGGTGAAAATTCTCCTCTGTGAGATGTCTGAAATTTTTCTGTCTAGGATTTTTATGGTTTCATGATTTACATTTACATTTTTTTTATCCATTTTGAGTTTATTCTTGCATATGGTGTCAGTTGGTGGTCTAGTTTCATTTATTTTGTTTTGCATGTACTTGACCAGTTTTCCCAACACTATTTATTTAAAAGACTATCTTTACTCCATTGTCAAATATTAAATGAGCATAATGGGTTGGGTTAATTTCTGGGTTCTCTGTTATGTTCTATTGATTTATATGCTTATTTTTTATGCCAGTACCAGGTTGTTTTGAGGACAATGTCTTTGTAGTATAATTAATATCTGGTATTGTGATCACTCCAACTTTGTTAACCTTTCTCAAGATTGCTATGGCTGTTTGTGGTCTTCTTTGGTTCCACATGAATTTCTGGAATATTGGATCTGTGAAATATGCTATTAATATTTTAAGAGGGATTAAATTTAATCTATGTATTGCTTTAGATAATATGGACATTTTAATTATGTAAATTCTATAAATCCATGGAAATGATATATTGTTACACTAGTTTATATGTTTTTCTACCTCATTTTTCATTGACCTGTAGTTTCTGAGTACAGGTCTTTTACCTCCTTGGTTAAGTTTATTCTGAAGTATCTTAATTTTTTATTACAAAGGTAAATGGGATTTAAAATTTTGTGTTTTTTTGAGACTTCATTATACTATAGAAAAATACCATATATTTCTGGGTGTTCATTTTTTATCCTGCTGAATTTATTTATTAAGTCTAGTCATTTTTTGGTGGAGTCTTTAGGGTTTTCCATTTACAATATTATGACATCTGCAAATAATGATAGTTTTACTTCCTTCTTTCCAATTTGTTTACCTTTTATGTTTTCTTCTTGTCTAGTCAGTATGGCTAGAACTTCCAATACTATGTTGAATGAGCATGGTGAAAGTGGACATCCCTGTCTTGTTTCTGTTTTTAGGGGAAATGCTTTCAGTTTTTGCCCATTGAGTACGATGTTGGCTGTATGTTTGTTATATATGGCCTTTATTATGTTGAGTTATGATCCTTCCATTTCCACTTTGCTGAGAGTTTTTATCAAAAATGGGTCATGGGCCAAGACCGGTTTGGCTCAGTGGACAGAGCGTTAGCCTGCGGACTGAAAGGTCCCGGGTTCGATACCAGTCGGGGGCATGTACCTTGCTTACAGCTACATCTCCAGTGTGGGGTGGGCAGGAGGTGGCTGATCGATCTCTCTCTCTCATCAATGTTTCTGACTTTCTATCCCTCTCCCTTCTTCTCTGTGAAAAATCAATAAAATATATTTTTTTAAAAATGGGTCATGGATTTTGTCTAATCTGCATCTATTTATATGAACATATGATTTTTGTATTTCAATTTGTTTATGTGATATATCACATTTATTGATTTGAAAATATTATAACAACCTTGCACCCCTGGAATAATTCCCAGTTGGTCATAGTGTATGATCTTTTTAATATATTGCTGGGTCTGATTTGCCAATATTTTATTAAAGATTTTAGCATCCTATGTTCATTAGGGATATTGGCCTATAATTCTCTCTTTTTTTTTTTGTAGTATCTTTATTTGATTTTGGAATTATGGTAATTCTGGCTAAGTTGAAAGAGCTTGGAAGTGTTTTCTTCCTCTTGGAGTTTTTTTAATACTTCGAGAAGATAGGTGTGCATTCTTTTGTGAATATTTGGTAAAACTCCCCTGTAAAGCCACCCAGACCACAACTTTTGTTTGCTAGTAGTTTTTTGATTACTGATTCAATTTCATTAGCTGTTATTGACCTATCCAGATATTCTGATTGAGTTTTGGAAGATTTTATTTTTTAAGATTTTTTCTGTTTTATTCAGGTTGTTCAGCTTGTTGGCATATATTGTTCATAATATTTTTTAGAATCCTATGTATTTCTGTGGTGTCAGTTGTTACTTCACTTCTTTTGATGCTATTTGTTTGGTTCGTCTCTCTTTGTTTCTTTATGAGTCTGGCTAAAGGTTCATCTATCTTGTTTATCTTTTCAAAGGACCATTTCTTAGTTTTATTGATCTTTTGTATCATTATTTAAATCTCTATGTTATTTATTTCCTCTGTGATGTTTATTATTTCCTTCCTTCTACCTGGGCTTTTGTTATTGTTCTTTTTCTAATTTTGTTGTTGTTGTAGTGTTAGATAATTTATTAAAGCTTTTTCTTGTTTCTTGACATAGGTCTGTAATGCTTTCCTCTCAGGATTGCTTTTGCTGTGTCCCATAGATTTTGTTTTTTGGCATGATCATTTTCATTTGTTTCCAGGAAATGTTTTATTTCTTCCTTTAGTTCATTGGTAACTCATTTATTGTTAAATAGCATACTATTTAGCCTCCATGCATTTGAATGTTTTTGAGTGTTTTTATTGTAATTGATTTCTGAGTTCATTCCATTGTGATCTGAGAAGCTTGATATAATTTCAATCCCCTTGAACTTATAAAGACTTATTTTGTGTTTTAATATGTGGCCTATCTTTAAGAATGTTCCATGTACACTTGAGAAGAATGTATATTCTGCAGCTTTGGGGTGGAAAGTTCTGTAAATGTCAATTAAATCCATCTGATCTAGTGTATTGTTTAAGGTTGATTTCATTATTAATTTTTTTGTCTGGAAGGTCTTTCCAGTAATAGCACTGGGGTATTAAAGTCCCCTACTATTATTGTATTCCTATCAATCTCTCCCTTAAATTTCTCCAAGAGCTTTTAAAATATATTTAGATTCTCCTATATAGGATGTATATGTTCTTTCCCAGTTATATCCTCTTATTGTATCAATCCCTTTAGTATTATGTAGTGGCCTTTTTTGTCTCTTTTTATGTCCTTTGCTTTTAAGTCTACTTTGGCATATATATATATATTGCTATCCTTGCTTTATTTTTTCATTTTCCTTTGCATGGAAATTTTTTCCCATACCTTCATTTTCAGTCTATGTGAATCTTTTTTTCTGAGATGGGTCTCTTATAAACAGCATATGTTTGGGACATATTTTCTTATCCATTTAAGCTACTATATGTCTTTTGATTGGAGCATTTAATCTGTTTATATGTTTATTGGTAGGTACTTATTTACTAGCATTTTTTCTTTATACCTATGTTCCTCTCTCTTCATTTCTTCTTCTTTAAGCATTCCCTTTCACATTTCCTAAAATGCTGGTTTGTTAATAATGTACTCCTTTAGCCTTTTTGTGTTTTGGAATGTCTTTATTTCCTCCTCAATTTTAAATCGTAGCCTTGCTAGATAGAGAAGTATTGGCTCCAGGTCCTTGTTTTTCATTACTTTGAATACTTCATACCAATCCCTTCTGGCGTGAATTGTTTCTGCTGAGAAATCAGCTGACATTCTAATAAGTATTCCCTTGTAGGTAACTTTTTGTCTCTTTCTTGCTACCTTGAAGATTCTTTAATGTTTGTTTTTTTGATTGTGATGTGTCTTGGAGTGGATCTTTTTGGATTCATCTTGATTGGAACTCTCTGTGCTTCCTGAACTTATGTGACTTTTTTCTTCACCAGGTTCGAAAACTTTTCTATCATTATTTCTTTAACTAGGTTCTCTATTCCTTGTTCACTTTCTTCTCTTTCTGGTATCCTTCAGATGTGGATGTTATTATGTTTCATGTTGTCCCAAAGTTCCCTTAAACGATTCTCCTGCTTTTTAACTCTTTTTTCTTTTTGCTGCTCTAATTGCATGTTTTCTTTTACCTTATATTCCAAGTCACTGATTCAGTCTTCTGCCTCATTTAGCCTATTCTTGATTCCTTCCAGTGTATTTTTGATGTCAAATATGTTATTCTTCATTTCCAATCAATTCTTGTTTATGGTTTCTATTTCTCGTTTCATGCTATTATTATTCCCACTAAGTTTCTTGAAATTGTCACAAAATTCTTTGAGCATTCTTATAACCATTACTTTGAACTCAATATCTGATAAATTGCTTGCTTCTATTTTATTTAGTTCCCTTTCTAGAATTTCCTCCTTTTCTTTCATTTAGGGGTTATTTCTTTGTCTCTCATTTTTACTCTCCCTTTGAATTGTTTCTGTGTATCAGATCAATTTTTTCTCCTAGTCTTTGTGAGCTGGTCTTATGTTGTAAGTGTTTTGTGGGATCCAGGGGTGCAGTGTTTTAAATATTGTGAACCAGTTCCTCTACAAATGTCCCTTGTGTGAGTTGCTTGGACTCTCCTATTGTAACCTGGTCATGAATGTCATTGTCCCATTCATCAAAGGAATATCCTATCAGCCTGGCTGACTGAGGTTCACCTCTGACCATGTCATTCAAGTTGTTTTGCAGATGCAATCACCAAGTGTTTTCTGTCCTTCCTTAATATAAGTCTCTTCTCAGTTGGACCTCACTTGGTAATTCTGGGTGAATGTTCCACAATTTAGTTGTATTTCCAGTCTGGCCCTGGCAGGAGGTACAAGAAAGGTCTGTCTATTTGGCCACCATCTACTCTCTATATAGTTAATTCTTAAATATTTTATTCTTTTCAATGTTATAATTGATAGTGTATAGAAATGAAATTGAGTTTTCTGTGTTGATTTTGTAATCTGCAACTTTGCTGAATTCATTTATTAGTTCTAACAGTGTGTGTGTATGTGTGTGTGTGTGTGTGTGTGTGTGTGTAATCTTTAGAGTTTTCTACAAATAAGAGTACTGTTATATCATTTGAAAACAGACATATTTTACTTCTTTCTTTTCAATTTGGGTGCCTTTTATTTTTTGATTAATGTTACTACATTCTACCCTAGAAATTATGATAATTTTTAATAAGGATAGAGAGTTAAGTACTGTTAGAGTCTGGGAAATATTTTTCAGGTAGAGCAAATGGAATTGTTTGGTTTGGATGCTGGCTATAAGAGAATGAGAGAAATTAAAGATGACTTCTTGGTTTATAAACTGATTAGTGGGTTAAATCATTGTGGTGACATTTGATTGTATTTTATTGATGGAGGAAGGTATGCTTGAGAGGGGAAGAGAAAAGCTCATATTGGACATATAAAATTTTGTCATAAGTAGGTATTGTAAACATAGATAAAATAATATAGTCAGAAAACAGTCTTTTGAGGAAAGCTCATTTTTAGAGAAGTTGTGGAAGAAGAGGCATCAGAAAAGGAGGCAAAGAGGAAGCAACCCATGGGGTTGAAAATGAACCAGGAGAATGAGAAAAACAAGGAGTAAAAATTTCAAGAAAGTGGCATTGATTAATCGTATAACCACTAGGGAAGGAAGGTGAAGATGAAGAAAGAAAGAACTTTTGATATGAGCAATGAAGCAGTCTTTGGTGGCCTTTCATGAAGCATTTTCAGCAGAATGGGTAAGGTCTTTGCCTAAGAGCAAGTAAGTTGATAAAGCAACTGGGTGATGGGAAGTACTCTAAACAGAATTGAAGTGCTGTATACTTAAGGCTAAAATGTTGATGTTACTGTTGCCATGGAAACAGAAAACAGAAGAACTAAGAGCCATTTAAAACCACTGACTCCAGCCCATCATATCCCCTTGATCTGTTGTAAAAGATGCTGATAAAAATAGTCCTAAGAGAGTCAGAGCTCATCTAGGTTTCTTCCTTTTAGATGTAGCTCCTAACTGGAAATCTTTCCCTTTTTTGAAAGGGAAGCCAGCACCAACACCCACACCTAGTTTCTATGAAGGACAGTTGGCACACTGACTGAAAAAGTTCTTTATTCTCTTGCTATTGGTCAACAATATTCATAAAGTATAATTCATAGTTTCACTTTTCTTTTAAATGAGCAAGCTGAGTTACTTGGAGGAGCAAAGCAGGAGAGAGAGAAGACACAAACGGCTAAGTCACTTGAAAGAAAGAAACCTCAGGTGAGAATTTTTATCTTTGTTTTGTTAATTGTTGAGACTTATATCTTGCTTGTCTCTTTAGACACAGTCAGAAGAATTATTTTTGAAAAATAAGTTATTTGTGTTTGACTATAAAATTGTTTCTTACCATATACATAGCAGTTTAGAAAATATTAAGAAAGCACAAAATAAGGAAGCAAATGCCACAGATGAGATAGCCTCTATTGATGCTTGTGTGTATGTTATTTATTTTACATTCTTTTCCTTTTGTGTGTTTCTATGTATAACTTTAGTTTGATTTTCATAGTTGTGTTCATATTGTATAGATATATTTGTATTTATTTTTTTTTCATGGCCATAAATTCTTGATAGTCACAATTGAAAATTGTTGGACAATATTACATTGGAAGGATTTACTTACTGTACTTTACCTTCATTTTGGGCTATATAGCATCTTTCTTATTTTTCATAAATGGTCCATTTTATTATGTAAGATGTATTTTTCCATTCAGGGTCTTATTTTGGTGGGGGGACATGGCGAGGAGGTTAAATTTGAGATTGTAGATTTCATTGGTATTACTCAGAGGCACAATGACAGGGAAAGTGTATGTGAGAGCATATGTTTATAACTTGTTTATTACCGCTTTGGGGTCTCAGTGAGTGGTTTTCTACTCTAGTTGCATATTCTATTCTAGCTGATCCTGAGGAGATTAGAAAATTACCCCTAGAAAAGGGGAAACTTAACTTTTGAAGGTAAGGCAGTCATCTGTAGTAGTTTCTTTTCTTTTTTTCTAAACGTTCCCTGGTGGTTCTAATGCCCTCCCAACACAATAACAACTGACCTAAGTGATTTAAAATATTTTCCTAATTCTGACACATACCTGGGAATAATACAAAATCAAGGAAAAGAAAGGTACAATTTCAGGCAAGCCATTTAAATCTCCTTTTTAACTCTGTATTAATAATGCAAGAGTAGTTTATGGGAAATATAAAACTTCTAGAAATTTCTGTCATCCATCTCAACCACATAAACTGTTGAGATGAGAATCTACTTGAGAATTTCAGTTTACTAATGCTTTAAAGAAATTAATTTGTTTCTAAGATATTGGTGGTTAAAAGTTAGAGACATTGAGACTCCAAAATGTTTTAAATGTATCAAAATGTAGCCTAGCATCTGTTAATATTCTGCCTCCTTACCCACCTGAGGTCCTAAGGTGTATCCCTATCATCTAAATAGCATGGGTTCTGGAAGAAAGCTGCTATACTTTTGCAATGTGACTCCATTGGTGTGTATCAGGATCCTCTTGGACATTTAAAAAAATCTCGTGTGTATTCATTCCAGGCTCAAGAATCCTTCTTTTCTAGTTTATCTTGCACACCAGACATCTCAAATGTGCTAGTTCCCCAAGACTAAGCCTGCAAGATGGAAGTCTAGCAGGGGCTCAGCTTGTGTGCTTGTCCAGTAAGCTCTGGATAAATGCAGTGTTCAAGCTGGATAATGCAGAGAAAGGCAAGCATTTGCCTGGGTTACTCAGCTTTGCTATAGAGCCTTATCAGATCCCTGTGAGAACACCCAGCACTATTTCTATGCTTTTCTCTGGATGCTACCGACTGCCTTCTTGTATTGTAGTTAGTTTCATCCTTTTACTAGACAAAGAATGCTTGAGGCTGGAGTTCTTGCAGAAAACCCAGTATATGGCTCCATTAAGAATAAATGGGAAAGTATAAATAAATTAATTCATGAATGAATGTGGATTTTAGTTAACAGCATATGTTTATCTCTGTTGAATCTATTAATCTCTTTATATTAATTGACCCATGGAGAAAATAGTACCATCTTTGACAATATTTACAGAAAAACTTCTTCTATAGGATTGATAACTTGGTGGCAATATGGCTTCACCCTTTTGACAAAGCAAGTAAGGAAGGCCTGAGCAGTTGGAGCAAAAGAATCCCAAAGTTGGAAGGATCTTTAGAAAAAGCCAGGGCTAGGCAAAGAAGCTTTTTGTGTCTCTTCAGTGTTTTAAGAAGTTTCAAAGAAAGGAAGCAGATCTGAGGAAGAACAGACTGAAGACAGGAGAGGGAAGAAGGGAGGGGAAAACAGGCTAGGGAGGGACAGGAAGAGGAAGAGGGTGAAGAGAAGGGGATGGAGGGAGGAGAAGAGCCTATTTGTTTCTGGAAGTTTAGATTACTTATGCTGGGAGAATTAAAAGGACCCAGTCCACAGTTATTGTACATTATAATGTATTGTACATTATAAAAACAAGACTTTTATCATGAGAAAAAAATATGTGTTGTGTAAGTGTCATCCTGTGAAGATATAGAGACACATTTTGCCTCATTTGCACCTCTAGTTCAGAAAGCACAATTGTCTACAGAGTACTGGAGGCATCATAGATTCCTTAAGGTAAGTTGATTTCTTTTTATTTTGAGTTTACCTTAATAATAGCTTTGTTTCCTTATAAATTCTCTGAGATATTTGAAGGAGGCTTCCCTTGTTAACAGAGAGTAAGTAGTCAGCTATTCATTTTGGAAAGGTCACTCTGGCCACCATGTAGAAAATGGGTTGAGAACAGCAAGAGTAGAGGCTGGGCTTGACGGAGACTATTCTCTGTTATCCAGGTGGGAGATGATACCTTTACTAGGAAAGCTTTGAGCTGGCTCCTGTGACAGAAGAAGGACCTCATGGAGACAGGTGGATAATGATGCCAGGTCTGCCTCACAGGAGATTCTGGGGAGCAGGATGGTCTGGGGGAGGAGGCAAGTTGGCAGTTTGCTTTGCTCCTTGACCTCTCCTCTATAGGTTCAGTTGCCTACTGATCCCAGGCTATTGGCAGTTGCCTAGGGCATTTCTCAGGCAATTAATTCCCTGGTTTTTAAGTTTTCCAGACATATGAAAACATTCTCTCCTTCTCTGCTTGTTTTCTACTATCTTTACATTTATTTTATACCCAGAATTCTAACAAGTTCTTAGGCATTTCAACAGGAATGATAATGCATTGGATGTACATGATGTGCCAGGCCCAGTGCAGCTATGTAGGAGACTTTCACCTGTGCTGCCTCCTCTGGCTCTCTCAATAACAGCAGGAAGATGAGTGCTTGCTAATGCTCACCCTGTTGATAAGAGGTAGAGCCAGTATTTGGAGCCTTTTGGGATTTACTCAGGGATTTTCATGATATCACAATTCCTCCATAACATTCTAGGAAACATATGATGTTTAACAAGCTACCTTTGTAAACAATTCCTTTGCTCTAATAAATGAATTTAATGCCTAGGTAAGAAGGAAGGGAAAGAGGGGAATTTTAATTTGAATTAGTGGGCTTTTGGGAGCCTCTGAGTCATGTCATTTAGTCATTTTGATATTGGGGGGAGGCAGGGGAGGTTCCTTTAGCTGACACAATCCCGTAGGAATTATTGGAAGGAGTTAGGCCTCTGAAGTAATACCTGCTAATCTACTATCTTTTTTCTTCTGTCTTTGAAATTAGAAGAATTGAGAATCAAGATTCAAATGCAAATGATTCTGTAGCCTTACTTAGATCAGGAATTGGGTTAATAATAGATACCTCCAATCTTCCTTAATAAAGTACATTAGAAAAATGACAAAAAAATTGTTGAAATAGTTTTATAACATTAAATTCTATGTCTCTGGGGATAAGTTGTTCTCTGGGAGCATTTGTCCCCCCAAAATAACATAAAATGAATCAAATTGTGAAACAACTCCAATTTTAGAGGCTAGTTATCCCCAACTGTGTTTGTAATCTGTTGGCACCTTTTTGCATGGGAAATTCTCAAGTAAGGAACATCAGAGGAGAATGTGCAAACTAACCAAACAAGTAAACAGAGAGGAAAATTTTGTCAGAAAAGGATCAGAGAAGGATAGAAAAAAGACACAGTCCGACACTGATACTTAAAGGATCTGGCAGTTTGGCCACACCAGAACTTTCCAAATTGTTACTTTTTACCCATTCAGCTCTTTGCCCGAATGGTGCTCTGACAATACACATCTTCTGGAGTGCCTCTCCTTCCATCTATCAATGTATGTTTGTGATGGTGGATGTCATTTTACCACACAGTCTGTGGTCTAAGCAAAGTTCTCCTTTTAGTGGAAGAAGGTAATAGCTGATATGCACTGCATGTCCAGTCCTTCTCCTAAAATGGGCAATATTTCAAGAAGGCGTAGCAGCTTTCACCAGAGTCCAGGCACAAGGCTCAGCGGTTCCCATGGGTTCTCAGGAGTCAGGGACAGTGCTAGAGAAAGAAAGAGGCAGAGGCAAGTTGAAGAGTGCCTATGGATGGGCAGCTGGGAGAAATCACTGAAAAGTTGACAACTACAATGATTTCAAGAAAATGTTCTAATTAGAAAACAATATCATAGGGCATATCTGGTCTTTAGAACTAAAATAGGAAATTAGATTAATGAAATTCAGAAATTATTTTAAGGAGTTCTAAACTTTCACTGAGCATTTTAGAGTTTAGTCAGGAGACAGGCCAGAGAGATCAATCAATCACCAACAACCCTCTTCCCATTGGCTCCATCCTGGTGAATTCCTGAGAAATATGAGGAGAAATGGTGAAGGAGGGAGGGAAAACTGGAAAGTTTGCTTATAAAAGAAGCCAATTAGGTTAGTCTAGTGGTCGGCAAACTCATTAGTCAACAGAGCCAAATATCAACAGTACGACAACTTAAATTTCTTTTGAGAGCCAATTTTTTTAAACTTAAACTTCTTCTAATACCACTTCTTCAAAATAGACTTTTCCAGACTATGGTATTTTGTGGAAGAGCTACCCTCAAGGGGCCAAAGAGCCGTATATGGCTTCAGAGCTGCAGTTTGCCAACCTTTGGATTAGGCCATTACAAGGGAGAAACTGCTCAGTGCCCTTGTCTCCCACAAGGATTCTCTGCCTGTTGTGACAATTGCATGTGAACACCTTCCCACCCTGGCTGCAAGATTTCATGCAGGTCTTCCCCCATGGAAAACAGACAGGTTCTAAAGACTGCTCTTTAGTGGCTTCGGGTTACTCTAGGATCCCATAGAAACACCACAGGCAACACAGCACATTTTCTGTCTCCTAAGCTTCAAGGCAAGTCAGACACTATTTGTTTAGGTCCTGGGAGGACAGGGCTTTATGAGCTTTACAACTTCCAAATGTGGAGTCCTAACCAGAGGACAAATATTAGACAGTAAAACTCTGTTCTGAGGAGACCCAAGAAGGGAAACTTCAGTCATCCTGCAGGGTGAATAATCAGGCCTCAGAGGTCTGGCTAAGAAGTCTCTCTGGGTCCCAGAATTGTTGAAGAGAATTTTTGCAGGACAGAGAAAGTGGACTAAAGAATTCCCTTCTCAGGAAACTTCCAGAGCCATAAATACTATACAACACTTACTGGTTTTCAGCAGTTCTCCAAATATCCCTTTTACTAATGGGCCAAGGTGCTGATTTTACAGTTATGAGGCCTGGGGAAACAAATGATATTGGGAAGGTAAAGGTATTAGCTTCGTGGTGCACTTCAGGGTATTTTGAGAAACTTTGAGGGAGATAGCATGGAAGATAACTGGAGCAACAGAATGATCCAAGCTACTGACTCCATAGAAATGGAGAACTGTGTGGTTCATTGCCCTGCCCCCATTAATTCTGGAAGCCTGCACACCAGCTCAGTTCCTTATTCAAAAGATGTGATCTCAATTCTTTTTGTCTACGTTTCTGTTTTGATCTCCAATAACTACATTTATCCTTTTGCAACAATTCTTAGAGCATGAGTCTATTCTCAGAAGACCAGAAAGGTCAACAAAACTTTATGTTTCTACCATGACACTTGGTGCCTATTTTAACTAAGGAATGAGCTAGCAGTCTTGGATTTCAAGAACTAGGCACTCAATGATACTTCCCTATTTGGGGAGGGAGACATATTAGCCCAGCAATCTGGGGCCTCTGGGATTTTGAGGGACAAACATGTAGAATCTTCCAACCCAGAGGGTTGTTTCTTCTCTGCACAACTTCGGGAGCTAAATCTGGAAGTCTTCACAAAGAAATGAGAGTTTCAGTTTGGAAGAAAACTTAGGGCATTTCAAAAATGTGCACTTATGAAATGTGCAATAGAACTGTTTCTTTGCAGTCTAAAGCAGGGGAGGAAGAGCTGAGGGAGCCTGATTATGTTAGGGGCCTTGATAGTAACTGAAGCCACAGAAGTTGATGAATTCATGGAAGGATGTAAGAACAGAGAAGGAAAGAGGATCAAGGACAGAACCTTGGAAAACATCAATAATTAGGGGACAGGGGGAGGAGAAAATGGCGGCGGAGTAGACGGATGTGTCTGGAGCTTTGTCGCTGGGCAGAGGGAGAGAGAGCGGCTGAGAATCGCATTGGAAGTGTTTGTTGGCAAGCTAAGAGTCAGTTATCCTCCAGGAGAAGGCGGAGAACTGCTGGAAGGGGCTTTCCCGGCCAGGCAGCCCCACTGCCACGGGGCTTTTGTCGGCCAGAGCCACCAGCGCAAACGCGGAGCCCGAGCCATCTTGCAGTGGGAGGTGGATGTCTGCGGCGATCTGAAGCCTTCGGCTGGGCACCCATCGAGCAGCCAGGGACCGGGGACCCAGAACTCTGCTCTCTAATCGGCGCAGACACGCGGCAGAACCAGAGATCCACAGAGCACACGGACAGGTCAGATTGCGCCTGAGATAAGGGGGAGGTAGATGTCTGCCGAGGTCTGAAAGCTGCGGCTGACGGAGGCACCCACAGAGCAGCCGGGGACCCAGAGCGCAGCTTCCCAGGCAGCACGGAAGCACAGGCAGTGGATTCGGAGATCCACGCGTTGCGTGGAAGGGTCAGATTTCGCCTGGGTCAGGGTGAGGTCTCCTACCCTCGCACAACAGAGACGCACACACTGCGGGAGCTGGGCTGCAGGAAAGCTGCCTCTGGAGAGGTCCGCAGAGGTGGTCAAGGTGTGATCCCTGATTATGAAGGCAAACCCTCTGAGCTGTTGACAGAAGAGAGCTCTGAAAAACGACTCTTTTTTTTTTTTTTTTTCT
>JAAGEH010000012.1:17203498-17290219 GCA_011751065.1 Lasiurus cinereus | reverse complement strand
TTTTTTTTTTTTTTTTTCTGGGGCAGAGGGACAGCCTCGGAGTTACTACAGTGTCCCGGCTGCAAAACCCCCACAAACTGGCTTTGAGAACCACAGAGTAGCAGGATCTGAGCACAGCCTAGAGAGGTCCTGTGCTTTGTCTCAGAGATCAATTCTGAAACACTGCCACCCAGTGGATGACACACAAATTGACTCTCGCATAACCACAAAAGAATAAAGAGATTAAAACACCAAGAGGGGAACACAGGGAGCTGCAGTGCCTTCCCTGCTGGGAAACAGGAGTGCCAAGCAGAATAATAGTGGAAGTGAAGGACCATACTATTTTTCTTCTTTTTTTTTATTTTTCCTTTTTCCTTTTCTCTTTTTTTTTAATTTTTAACTTTTCATTTTCACATATTTTAATTAAAAGAATTTTTTTTTCTTTCCACCTCAATTGATTTTACCTTTATAATTATTACATTTTTTTTAAACTAGTATTATTAATTACTACTAGTACTTAACCGTTTTGGGAAAAAAAACACAAGTGTCATTTTGTTTTCTCTTTATTTTATGTCAGGATTAGAGTTCTACATTCTATTTTCATCTTTTCTTTAGCATAATTTTACTCCAACTCAACTCTACCTTTATGCCAACACTTTCCTCCTAACTTTCCCCATTTTGTTGTCTTGTTTCTCTTTCCCTTTTCCAACTTTAGATTCTCCCTATTTTTCTCTTTACCTGGTTAAAATTTCACCCCATTTATATATCTAATTTCAAATCCCCTACTACAAGTCCACACAAACCTGTCTCTTCTTGTCTTTACTAGCCAAAAAGTTGTTTTTTCTCTATGTCCTTTTGTTGCTATTTGCCTGAAAAGTGATTATATTGATTTTTTGAAATTTTTTTGTGAGATTGTTTTAGTTTATTCTACTTGTTGTATTTTGGTTTTTGCTTACTTTGTTTTCTACCACTCTTTTCCCCCACCTTCCTCGATACCAGTTGCTATTTGCAATTTGCCTTAATATCTAGGTACTGGTTGCTGGCCTTTATTGGGATTAGTGCCTGTTCTATTGGAGTTGTCTCCTGACATCTATATTTTGTTCCTCTTTTCTCTCTTATACATTTTCCTTTCTCTCTGACTTTTTTCTCTTCCTCTTTCCTACTCCTTCTTCTCCTTTTTATTTTCTTATTTTATTTTATTTTATTTTATTGTTCATTTATTTATTTTTTTTCTCACTCTCCCAATTTGATTTTGTCATTTCTTTCTTTTATTTTTTCCTCATTTTCCTCTTTCTCTATTTACCCTTTATTTGTCCTTCATTGGCAGTCACCTTATTTGTGATTATTAACATCTTGAATACATTTCTACTCAGTGCCTTGTGTGCTGTACCTGGTCGTGTTCTAGTTTGTGCCTTTCAATCAACGTAGGAGAGAGAACTACATAACCAGACACCCGGAGAAGAAAGACCATGGGCAGAAAAAGAAACAGCCCACATAAGACAGAAAGGCAGGTTTCACCAGAAAAGGAAGTAAACGAAATAGAACCAGAAATAAGCCTGCCAGAGAAAGAGTTCAGAGAAATGACCATAATGTGGTTGAAAAGAATGGAAGACAGCCGAGACCGGTTTGGTTCAGTGGATAGAGCATCGGCCTGCGGACTGAAAGGTCCCGGGTTCGATTCTGGTCGGGGGCATGTACCTTCCTTGAGGGCACATCTCCACTGTGGGGCGTGCAGGAGGTGGCTGATCGATGTCTCTCTCTCATCGATGTTTCTGACTTTCTATCCCTCTCCCTTCCTCTCTGTGAAAAATTAATAAAATATATTAAAAAAAAAAGAATGGAAGACAAATTTGACAATATGAGTAAGAGCCAAGAGGAAATGAAGAAGAACCTAGAGGAGGTGCAGAATAAACAAGAAGAAATGAAAAATGACATCACTGCTATAAAGAACTTAATAGAAAGCATCAAAAGTAGACTAGAAGAAGCAGAGGACCACATCAGTGAGCTAGAAGACATGGTAGGAAAAAATACCCAAGTACAGCATCTTCTAGAAAAAAAAGTTAAAAAGCAAGAGGAGAGTCTAAGGGAACTTTGGGATAACATGAAACAAAACAACATCCGCATAATTGGGGTTCCAGAAAGAGTGGAAACTGAACAAGGATTAGAGAACGTGTTTGAAGAAATAATGACAGAAAATTTCCCCAATATAGAAAAGAAAATACCCACACAAATCCAAGAAGCTCACAGAGTGAGTCCCAAGCAAAATGAACCCCAACAAACCGACACCGAGGCACATTATAATTAAATTGGCAAGCACCGACGACAAACTAAGAATCTTAAAAGCAGCCAGAGAGAAACAGAAAGTTACCTACAAAGGAACCCCCATAAGACTAGCTACTGACTTCTCAACAGAAACTCGTCAGGCCAGAAGGGAATGGAATGAAATATACAAAGTCATGCAAAGGAAGGGTCTGAATCCAAGAATACTGTACCCTGCAAGACTCTCAATCAAAATTGAAGGTGAAATCAAAAGCTTCATAGACAAAACAGGACTAAGGGAATATATTACCACCAAACCAGCAATGCAAGAAATGTTAAAAGGTCTGCTGTAATAAAACGAAAGAGGAAGCGAAGATGGAACTCGGGGGTAAGGACTAAAAATGGCAACAGATAAGCACTTATCAATAATAACTTTAAATGTAAACGGATTAAATGCTACAATTAAAAGACATAGGGTAACCGATTGGATAAGAAAACATGATCCATATATCTGCTGTCTTCAAGAAACCCACCTTAGGAAAAGAGATGCACACAGATTGAGGGTGAAGGGATGGAGCATGGTATTTCAGGCAAATGGGAATGAAAAAAAAGCTGGGGTTGCAATACTTCTATCTGACAAATTAGATCTCAAAGTGAAGGACATAAAAACAGATAAAGAAGGACACTTCATAATACTAAAGGGAACAATCCAACAAGAAGAAATAACTCTAATAAACATATATGCACCCAATAAAGGAGCACCTAAATACATAAAAAAACCCTTGGAGGATATTAAGGGAGAGATTGACAGCAATACAATCATAGTAGGAGACTTTAATACCCCACTGTCACCACTGGACAAATCCTCTAAACAAAAAATCAGCAAAGAAACATCAATCCTAAATGACTCACTAGAACAGATGGAATTAATTGACATCTTCAGAACATTTCACCCCAAAGCCACAGAATATACATTCTTCTCCAGTGCACATGGGTCATTTTCAAAGATAGATCATATGTTGGGTCATAAGAAAAGCCTCTTCAAATTCAAGAAGATAGAAATCATATCAAGCATTTTCTCAGACCACAGTGGCATAAAACTGGAAATCAACTATAATAAAAACAATACCAAGAAATCAAACACATGGAGACTAAACAGCATGCTATTAAACAACAACTGGGTAACCAGAGAGATCAAGAAAGAAATAAAAAACATTGTGGCAACAAATGACAATGACAACACAACAATACAAAATTTATGAGACACAGTGAAAGCAGTCTTGAGATGGAAGTTCATAGCCCTACAAGCCTACTGCAAAAAACAGGAAACAATGGTAATAAATTACCTAAACCTACAACTCAAAGAGCTAGAGCGAGAGCAACAAGAAAAGCCCAGTGTACTCAGAAGGAAGGAAATAGTGAAGATCAGGGCGGAGATAAACAACTTGGAGACCAAAGAAAAAATTCAAAAGATCAACAAAACAAAGAGCTGGTTCTTTGAAAGGATAAACAAGATCGATGGACCCCTAGCCAGGCTCACCAAGAAGCAAAGAGAGAAGACCCAAATAAACAAAATAAGAAATGAAAGAGGAGAAATAACAACAGACCCTGTGGAAATACAAAGGATTGTTAAAAAATACTATGAACAACTCTATTCCAACACATTGGACAACCTGCAAGGAATGGACATTTTCCTAGAAAAATATAACCTCCCAAAACTCAATGAGGAGGAAACCAAACATCTCAATAGTCCAATAACTATGGAAGAAATTGAAGCAGCAATCAAAAAGCTTCCAGCAAATAAAAGGCTGGGTCCAGATGGCTACACAGGAGAGTTTTACCAAACATTCAAGGAAGAATTAAAACCTGTCCTCCTCAGACTATTCAAAAACATTCAAGAAGAAGGAACACTTCCAACACCTTCTATGAAGCCAGCATCACCCTAATACCAAAACCAGATACAGACAACACAATGAAAGAGAATTATAGGCCAATAACTCTCATGAACACAGATGCCAATATCCTCAACAATATTCTAGCAAACCGGATCCAGCAGTACATCAGAAAGATCATACACCATGACCAAGCAGGATTCATCCCAGGAATGCAGGGATGGTACAATATCCGCAAATCAATAAATGTGATACATCACATAAACAAATTGAGAGATAAAAATCACATAGTCATATCAATCGATGCAGAAAAAGCATTTGACAAAATCCAACACCCTTTCTTGATAAAAACTCTCAGCAAAGTGGGAATAGAGGGATCATAGCTCAACATCATAAAAGCCATATATGATAAACCCACAGCTAACATCATACTCAATGGGCAAAAACTAAAACCATTTCCCCTAAGAACAGGAACAAGACAGGGATGCCCACTCTCACCTCTCCTGTTTGACATAGTACTGGAAGTATTAGCCATTGCAATTAGACAAGAAGAAGAAATAAAAGGCATCCAAATTGGAAAAGAAGAAGTAAAGCTGTCCTTATTTGCAGATGACATGATATTGTACATAAAAAACCCCAGGACTCCATTCCAAAACTAACTGACTTAATTAATGAATTCGGCAATGTAGCAGGATACAAAATTAATGCTAAGAAGTCTGTGGCATTTCTATACACTAATAGTGAAATTATAGAAAGAGAAACTAAAAAAGCAATCCCATTTACCATCACACCAAAAAAATTAAGATACCTAGGAATAAACCTAGCTAAAGAGGTAAAAGACCTTTATGCAGAAAACTATAGGACACTGAAAAAAGAGATAGAGGAAGATGTTAACAGATGGAAGAGCATACCATGCTCATGGATTGGGAGAATCAACATCATTAAAATGTCCATACTACCCAAAGTAATCTACAGATTCAACACACTACCCATTAAAATATCAATGACATATTTCACAGTCTTAGAAAGAATTCTTCATAGATTCATCTGGAACAAAAAAAGACCACGAATAGCTACAGCAATTCTGAGAGGGAAGAATAAATTAGGTGGGATCTCAATACCAGACTTCAAGCTATACTATAAAGCAACTGTTCTCAAAACAGCCTGGTACTGGCACAAGAACAGACATATACACCAATGGAATAGAATAGAGAATCCAGATATCCACCCAAACCACTATGCTCAATTAATATTTAACAAAGGATGCATGAACATTCAATGGAGCCCAGATAGCCTCTTCAATAAATGGTATTGGGAAAATTGGACAGATACATGCAAAAAATTAAAACTGAACCACCAACTTATACAAAAATAAACTCAAAATGGATACAGGACTTAAACATTAGACAGGAAACCATAAAAATACTAGATGAATCCACAGGCAGCACAATCTCAGATATATGCCGAAAGAACTTCTTCACTGATAATTGGTCCAAAGGCAATGGAAGCTAAAGAAAAAATAGACAAATGGGACTACATTAAAATAAAAAGCTTTTGCACAGCAAAAGAAACCATGAACAAAACAACAAGAAAGCCCACTGTATGGGAGAACATATTTGCAAATGTTATCACTGATAAATGTTTAATCTCCAAAATCTACAGCCAACTTATACAACTTAATAAAAGGAAGATGAAGGATCCAATACAAAAATGGGCAACGGACCTAAATAGAACCTTTTCAAAAGACGACAGAAGGAAGGCCAAGAGACACATGAAAACATGTTCAAAGTCATTAATCATCCAAGAGATGCAAATCAAAACAACAATGCGATACCATCTTACACCTGTCAGAATGGCAAACATCAACAAATCAACAAATGACAAGTGTTGGCGAGGATGCAGAGAAAAAGGAACCCTTGTGCACTGTTGGTGGGAATGCAGACTGGTGCAGCCACTGTGGAGACCAGTATGGAGTTTCCTCAAAAAACTAAAATGGATCTCCCATTTGACCCTGTAATCCCACTCTTAGGAATTTATCCTAAGAAATTACAAACACCAATCAGAAAGGATTTATGCACACCTATGTTCATAGCAGCACAATTTACAATAGCTACAATTTGGAAGCAGCCTAGGTGCCCGTCAGCAGATGAGTGGATCAGAAAACTGTGGTACATCTACACAATGGAATTCTATGCTGCCATTAAAAAGAAGGAATTCTTACATTTGCAGCAACCTGGTTGGAACTGGAGAACCTTATGCTTAGTCAATGAAGGAGAAGCATCACATGATCGCACTCATTGGGGGATAATAAAGAACATTATAAACTGATGAACAAAAGGATAGATACAGAGACAGTAAAGCTTCAAACAGACTGTGAAATTACAGCAGGAAGATTAAAGTTAGGTGAGGTAGATAAGAAATCAATCAAAGGACTTGTATGCATGCATATAAGCATAACCAATGAACATAGACACTGGGGAGTTGAGGTATGCCCGGGAGGGAGAGGGGGGCAATGGGGAGATATGTATAAAAATTAATAAAAATATATATGTATATTAAAAAAAATTAGGGGACAGGCAAAGAAAAGAGCAGCCTGGAAGGAAAGATTGACCAAACAGCCAGAGATGAATAAAGAATGAAATGTCAAGGAGACCAAGAGAAAGACATTAATAAGGGGGGAGTACTTAGTGGGGATAAAAGTATCAAATAACTTAGCAATGAGAAGGTTAGACAGTGAGGGGAGGGGCAGTGAAGCCCAAGGACAGGAAACTGGTGAAGTCGCAGCAGTTGATAAAGTGACCACAATGAAGGGAGAGGACACTCTCACGTCCTGCAACTGTGAAGGGTTTTTTGCTGGAGGAAGTTTTTGAGTTGGGCAGGAAAGATGCAGTCTTCTATTTGGAGGCACCGTGATTCTGACTCTCAGCCCATCTTCCCCAAGCGACTTCAGTTTCTTCCTCTGTTCATTTCTCCTCCTGACGCTTCAAACTTCATACTCCTGAGTCATACTAGAGTAGAATGTACTCTGTACTTGAAGCCCAGCAAACCTTGTTTGACTCCCCACCCTCTCTCTTTCTAGCTGTATAACCATTACTCTTTGAGGTTTAGCTTCCTCACCCTGAAAAGGAGGCTAGAAAAGATAGTCCCTTGGGATTATTTTGAGTTGTAAATGAAAATGTATTCACTATGCATAACAGGTGGTTAATCAAATGCTACTTTCCTCTTCTACCTAACTCCAGGACCTATTCAAATTTCTGTATTTCCTTGTCCTTTTATGCCTAAAGTTCCTAAATTATTGTTGTCATTTCTATCTCATCTTCCTCTTCTTAATCCATAGCAATAGCTGCGTTGCCCCATCCCCACCACCACAGAGCCCTGAATTACACATAAGTAGGCTAAGCAGCTGTTTTGTTACTGCTTAGCAGCTGATTCTCCTCTCTTTTCTTATCTGATCTTCATGTCTTGCCTTTGAAACTCCACTGCTTCCCTAACTTCTGTGGCTCTGAGGACTTATGGTTTTCCACTTCTTGACTGCTCAGCCCACTATCAGTTCATCTTCACCTCACTGTGGACCCCCCACTGGAGCCCCACCATGGTCCTCAGCTACCTCTGTTTATAACTGCCCAAGAACTCACCCATCCTGGTTACTTGAGTTTAACATACAAAAGATCTTCACAGAATGCCTATCACAGAGTAAATGCAGTGCAGGTTGGCTATAGCTCCTTGTTAAATACACAAGCATTTGTGGCTTGAGGTGGAAGTGAAGGTGAGATGAAGGTGGAGGTAGACTGATAGAGAAAGCATGTTTTCCCAGAATCCTTAGGCAGGTTTGTCCAAAGCTGGAGGACTTGCAAGGAGGGGTGGCTGATGGGTCAGACAGACAAGAACTCTGATGTCAATTTTACTAGCAGGATTTTCCTTGTGGGAGTTCTAAGGCCCAGAAACAGTGGCCAAACAGAGGACTCAGAACATCACCTAGTAGGAATCAGGAAGGCTGCTGGCATGGCAGGTCACCAGTTCTCCTTCCAATGAGGTGATGCTCTCCTTGACCTAGGGACTGCTCTGCACAAAATGCCACCACTAATGCATTGTAACAATGGTTGCACACTGCACCAACCTTGATTCTGCAGAACATTATCTGTTCTTTAGCAGTTTACCACAATGTCACGGCAGCTGGTTGTCTAATTGCACATTGCTTGCCGCTCTTCTAGGTATGTCTATGTTAATGTGTCTGAAGCCTCAGTCTTGAGGTTCAGAGTGTAAATCAAAAGCCCAGATGTGGGAACTGAAGGTGAGTACATCTGTGGGCTCACAGTCACAGTCAGTGCTGATGGTGGGGGAGACTCTGCGACAAGTTCTCCTGTGAATGCATCAAAAATATTTTTTTTCTAAGTATAAAGGAAAACAACTTCTGTTAGATTTAGGGCCAGTTGCAACTTTGCTATGATCATGAAAACAGTCAGCATCAATGCAAACTATTCATCTTCCTCCGATTTCAACTGGTCCAGCAGCACATTTGGGTTTCTCCATAGCTGAAGTATGCCATCTCCATCTGCTACTGATTCTAACTGTTTCTGTTGTTTTATTACCAGTAAAGCTGCAGGAGACAAAGTGCTCATTCTTTCTTTGTTCCAATCCCACTTTCAGTACTGAAAGTTATGCACACTCTCTCCTCTTTCTCTAAAGCAGTAGAAATTATGCTCTCAATTTATTTCCAAATTTCCCTTGAATTTACCTGTTCATATATTTATCAGCTTCCTGTCACATTCTTAATTGGTCTGGCTGGTTTTTACAACCACATCTAGCAGGCTATTCCTCCCTCCCTCCCTCCCTTCTTTCCTTCCTTCCTTCCTTTTTTTTAATAAGTCTAATGAAAGTTGCAGTGTAGTATAGTCAAATATATTTTGTATTGGCAGAAAGGAACAGTCACAATGTTTCAAAGGTTTCTCAAGAGGAAGTGTTGAATTAAATGGAATTTTGGTTGAGCTGGCCTTGCTTTTAGTCTGTACCTGTTAGCTAAGTAAGGCTTCTAAGAAGAGTGTTTGTATATTTTCCTGTTTGAGCTTTACATGGATTAAGAGGCTTTTGATTCAAAGCAGACTCTATAGTTGTTTTCTCCCTGCAACCCTGGCAGTTTGGCAGTTATCCACCACTCCCACTTTCAGGCAGTCCCCTAGGAAGCCCAGAACCAATCTTAATCTCAGGCAGAGGAAATGAAGCAACTCTGGGACTCAGTGTTACCCTTGGGGATGATCTGATCCTGATCTTGTGCATTGACTCTAAAATTGGGCATCTCTCTTGTTCCTGAGGTTTGCTCTCTATCTCATTCATGGAAATGGACCCCTGTTTTACCATCTGTGGTCTGAATTCCTGTGTCCAAGGCTTTGTTCAGCATTTTGGCTCTCCAAGACTCAAGACCTGCCTGCACTGGCCAGGCCTCCTCTCAGGTCTAAAGTCCTCTTTTGCATTGTGACTCAGCAGTAAAGGGTCTGGCTGCTTGCAAACTCACTGACCTCCCCATGAATTCTTTCTTTCTCCCCAGTTAGTTGCTCAAGGAATCCCTAGTTTGTTGATCCACCGAACCCCTCAACTCCCTGGTGGACCACCTGTACCATCTTTTTTGATGACCTTTGTGGGTCATACCTGCTGGATCTCATGCTCTGCCTATGATAAGGACTTTCCCCCAGCATCTGTAGCTGACAGCATCCCTAAAGGTTTGCTACACCTCAAGTTGCCTTCTCATTAAAATACACAAGCCCTGCTCGTCTTTAGATGGGAGAAGTGGTGGTCTTCATGGTCAAAAAGTTTAAGGACTTGATTATTTTCAAGTCTATTTGTATTAATTAAGACTTTTCCTTGGCCTCTTACTTATCTTTAGGATTCTGTCACAATCCGGGTTCTATGGTCAGGCTCTTTAGATTAAAGAGGTTCTATATGGTCATAGGGACAGGTGTCCATCCTTTTCAAAAGAAGCCCATTTGTAATAGAATACTTCCTTAAAAATTTATCTGGTTGATTACATACCAGTCTGAGCTCCTTTTGCCTTGTCGCCTATGCCCTAGGCTCTGTGTGTTAACCCTGACTCTAGTGCTATGCCCATCTAGAGCTGACACATAATTGTGACATCTAATCCAAATCCATGTTTGCCTCACAGGCTTGGTTTGTGTGTGCTGCCTGTATGAACTCTATCATTGCAACACTGTCCTTTCTGATTTGGGGTTTGATCCTTCTGTCCTGGCCCTGCCAACCAATAGAAACTTCAGTTCTCTATGAAATTGGTTAAAACACTATCTCCAAGCTTCTGATTTTGCTGTATTTCCTTTCCCAAGTCAGGCTTCCAGACTTCCAGTCTCTTCATGACTATCTCCTTGAACTGTATCAGCAACCTTGTTCTATCTCCTGAGCTCTAGAATATGTTTTTCTCATACAACTAATGGCCTCACCACTCTTCTTATAACACACATAGAAACCTCAGATTCACTGTTGAAACAGATCAAAAGGAGAGAGCCAACATCCATGTAATCAGCATTAAGGTCCTTGGTTGTCTCAGAAATAGGATATGGCCCTCAGCTCTGTACATGAGAAATTTCATCTTGTCAATCTACTTCTAAGCCTCAAGAAATCAATTTACAGAAACCAAACTCATATAGAACAAATTTTTAACCCAGAATTCTGATTTGTGTATTTATAATGGGGGATTCTACTTTCCCTTTATTGGAACTTTCCAGTTCACAATCCCTAGTCCACTCTTCTTCCAGTGAGGCCTAAGAAGATGGTTTATCAGAAAATTCCTGGTAGGTAGAGACCCAAAGTAAAGGAGTGGAGTGATTTTTGAGAGATTTTCACCATAAACATGTCAGAATAATCTAAGAGTAATCAGTATTTTTGTAGAGTATGCTTTTCTAGCAAACACCAAGAGAAATCTGTTTAAAATATTTTTATTGATTTCAGAGAGGAAGGAAGAGGGAGAGAGAGATAAGCATCAATGATGAGAATCATTGATTGGATGCCTCCTGACCCCCCAACCCCCCATTGGGGATTGAGCTCAAAACCCTTGATCAGAATTGAACCTGGGACCCTTCAGTCTGCAGGTCAATACTTTATCTGGTAAGCCAAACTGGCTAGGGAGAGAAATCTGCATTTTATACTTCATATGAATGTGAGAATTGAGGTCATCAACTCATTCTCATGGAAAGTGGAATGATATATGTTGAAGCTAGATCATTTACTATTCAAGAGAGTGAAGCAGCTAGGGAACACTTACCAGTGCCATGTACTCCATGAAGTGTTCTTGCACTCTCTCTCTTTCTCATTTAATCTTTACAACAACTCTATGAAATAGATGTTATGTGTCACTGTGGTGGTTGAATTATGTTTCCCCAAAAGTTAAGTCTAAGTCCTAAACCCAGGTAATTGTGATTGTGATCTTATTGAGAAACTAGAGGCCTGGTGCACAAATTCACACGCACAGTTGGGATCCGGACTGCCTGCCCCAATTAGGGCTGACCAGGTGGAGGCAATGCAGAAGGTTGGCCGGCCGACCCCACCTCCCTGGTCGAACTCTCTGTCACTACCCATCCAGGGGAAATTTGCATATTAGCCTTTTATTACACAGGATAGGATCTTAGCAGATTTAATTAATTAAGATGAGGTCATACTAAACTAAGATGAACTCTATCCCAATGACTGGTATTCTTTTACAAAGAAGACAAGACACAGAGGCATAAAATACTTAATGGGAAGATAATGGGAAGACATAAGAAAAATATTATGTGACAGAGTCAAGAGATTAAAGTGGTACATTACAAGGCAAGGAATGACAAGGATTTTGAGTAACACCAGAAGCTAGGAGTAGCAAAAAAGGATGTTTCCCTAGTGACTTAGAAGGAAGCATGGTCTTGCTGACACTTTGATTTCAGACTTCTAGCCTCCAGAGCTGTGAGAGAATAAATTTCTATTGTTTTAAGCCACCCAATTTGTGGTACTTTGATAAGGCAGTCCTGGGAAACTAATACAATCTTCACTTTATAAATGAAGTAATGGACACTCAAAAAATCTAATTTAGTCTAAAGTGCTTAGAACTTTTTGACTCCACTTGAACACTTGCTTATTGATTTGGCCTGTTAGGGAGTGGGGGGTGGGCAGGTAGAGGTTTTTCTTTCTTGTGTATCAAAATTACCTTCCAGGTATATTATATAATAATATCAGAATTTCACAAGTAAGACTGTATAAAATACTAGTTATGTGGGATAGAAGTATGTGTTATGTGCAAAAAAGTATTCAGAGTAAAAAAGAAAAAAAGGAAGTATACTCTGTATAAACCAGACATTTTTTCAGAGCCTTTAATGAATTCTGAATCTGCAAGGGAAGAATTTTAGAGCTTCATGTGTTTCTCAGGCAGATTTGAACATGGAGGCCATATTACAGAGCATCTTATGTAACTCATATTCTTTGGAAGATACTTTTGGAATTGCTAAGTTAAAGACAAAAAAAAAAGCTGTTCTTTTTTGACATAATTTATATGCAAACCATGTTGTCTGAGTCACATCTTCACATAGGTCTCTGAAAGAGAATTGAAAAACATCCATACTGCATCAGAAATATACTTACAAACCACCTTTTGGTAGGTTAATTTAACTTAATGTTTTGCTATGCCTTTTTTTATTCTTTAGATTATTACATGGATTCTCATAGTCAGTGTCTTCTAGCCCAAGGGCATTAGGAATATGCCTGTAGTTGAATAAAGTTGGATTTATTGCTTTATTGTATCAAAAGAGAATGTACACATTGGGAATCTAGGATATCTCAGAGAGAAGATGTGAGGAGTTAGGATTTGTGCTTGTGTTAAGTAATTTGGAAGTAAAATTTAAGAAAGCAAGACATTCCAGGAACAAAAGTGGTTATTAATTCTTTTTTTATATATATACTTTTTATTGATTTTTTACAGAGAGAAAGGGAGAGACAGAGAGTTAGAAACATTGATGAGAGAGAAACACAAATCAGCTGCCTCCTGCACACCCCTTACTGGGGATGGGCCCACAACCAAGATACGTACATGCCTTTGACCAGAATCGAACCTGGGACCCTGAGTCTGCAGGCTGACACTCTATCCACTGACCCAACCGGTTAGGTGGTTATTAATTCTTACAACAGATTCTGAGAAACAGGAAATCAGACAATGAAAATATGTCTCCCAAAATCTGCCTGTTCCTTTTTTTCTTTATTTTCTTTACATATGTATCCTTATCACCTCATTGCCTCCCCCAACCCCAACCCCCACTCATACCCTCACCCCTCTGTTGTCTGTGTCCATTGGTTAGGCTTATATGCATGCATACAAGTCCTTTGGTTGATCTCTACCTGTTCTTTTCTATATACAGTGGTACCTCGAAATACAAGTGCCCTAACATATGAGATTTTTGAGATACGAGCCATTGGGCGAGCAATTTTTGCTTTGAAATATGAGCAACATTTGAGATAGGAGTAATCGCGCGGATTGGCCGGCTGCACATGACCCACCAGTTTGCCTCGACTAGAGTGTCTCATAGTTTCCCACGCCTCAAGGTTACGGAACGAATTAAACTCGTATCTCGAGGTACCACTGTATTCAGGAAGCTTCCTCAACACCCACCCTAGTCATGGGCTGCTCTGTAGTACTTATACTGTTGTAATAATAGGTGTTTACTCTCGCATAAATTTCTCTTTGGTTGGCTAAAAAGAAATTAAGGACTATGTCATTATCCATGGTAATTTTATCTAATAAATTTACATTTAAACCTAGGCTTTTTCACAGATAAAGCTGGACACCAGATAAAGTGAGACAGAATTTAATCAGTAATATACTATTGCAATAGAGAAAAGAGTCCAACAAAAACTGAACTCAGTTTTGATTTTTATAGAGATAACTGAATGTTTTCAAAGGAGAATGAGTAATTAGAGGTGGTGCTCAGTAGGTCAGGGAATTGAAAAATTATAAAAAGTTGGGAGGGAAGTTTGGTCCATCAGATGCATCTAGATTTGCTAACTGGTGTTATAGATGTTAGGCTCCTGCCTTCCCATAGAGGCTGGGAGGCAGGGGCCCAATCTTTGGCTGTTAGCCGGGACACATAGTAAATTCTTTTGACAGCCTTGAGTTTCTCAGGCTGTGTAAGAAGGGCAGGTTAGGGTAATCATTCAGATGTGACCTTGAGTTGTTAATGTTTTATTTGCGTCTTTATAGGCCAAGGAATCCAAGTTGAGAAGAGAGCTCAGAGGAGCTTGGCTGGAGTTTGATTAAGGAAAGAACTTTTGTCAACTTCTAGAGATGTTATATAATTTATGACTTTTTCCAGGGTCAGAGATGAGTTTTGGATGATCCTTTCCAGTTGCATTGTCTCAAATCTGGTAGTAGCTGATTGCACAGTCAGCATACCTGGGAGTCAGTTATTAGTCCTGCAAGTTCTCTCAATTAGCAGTGCTTACCTTTTCCAGAGGTCTCTATGATGATTCTCTGAAGAGCTGATGGTTCAAAATTCTAAAATTCATTAACAATTACCTCAATTTCACAGGTTAAGTTAGTGTGTGACAGGTAAGTATAAACCTGCTATCTACCTGAGAATTATCCCAGTGAGGCCAAGACTGTACTGGTATTGGGAGTTTAAGAATTATTTACCACAACAGAAATGTGTCTTTATTCATAGATTCCTTTAGTAAAGTCAAACATGTCCTGCAAAGCAGTCTGGAATGCCTTTGAAAAAAAAGAAGAAACTGTTTTTATCCAGGATAGGCCCAACCTTTGTTCCCACTCCTAAAGTGTTGGGTTTTGTGACAGGGTGGTAAAAACCTCAGCAAGCATTTTGTTGTTGTGGGGTCAATGCACAATTTTTAAAAGATTCAGATTTGGCTGACTGAGGGAAGAGCTCAACACAAGAAAGATAGTGCCTGCCTGTTGGATGTGTAGGAAGAAGGCTTAACACAGGGACAATGGCAGCTGTTCTCCCTACCTTGCCCTAAGCCATACTATTTAGTCCCTCCAGTACATCTCTGGCACTCTCCAAGCCACTGTTCCTCCGCCAGAGCCTAGGGTAAGTACCTGCAAGCGAGTAAGTCTGTTTGCACACCCTAAGGGATGCCTGGGTTTCAAGCAACATTCTGTATCAACATTTCTATCTCAGACAGAAACCCCCCTGATTTTCACAGCCAGATGATTTGGGGTCTCCTCTTTCTGGCACTGGTACTCCAGGCTGGGGATCCAGGTGTGGGGCTGGTTCCCTCCATTCTTTAGGAGGACTCTGCAAAGGAAATATCTCTCTTGATTCTCAATCACCACATGTGAGTGTGGGAGAAGTTTGTTCCAGGTCTTTGCCCTTCCTACCAGTCTCAGTGTGGCTTCTTCTTTATAACCTTAGTTATAGGACTTCTGTTCAGTTAGTCTTCAACCTTTCCAGATTGATTGTTTTATAATGTAGTTGTAATTTTGATGTGGTCATGGGAGGAGATGAGCATAGTGCTTACCCACTCTACCATCTTTACGGAATTTTTCCAGTATGACCTTATTCTGAGTTAATTGAGCTCTATATAAGTAATGAATGTTCCATTGGTAGTAGCTCAGACTTAAGGATTGTGGTCAAATTTCACATTTGGCTGGTGCTTGATGATCTTGCTGTATAGATGTCAATTTTTTTTTCTTAAGTGGCACAAGACCTTAATGGGTTATAGGATGAAAAGAAGGGAGATCAGCCCCAGCTGGTTTGGCTCAGTGGATAGAGTTGGCCTGTGGACTAAAGGGTTCTGGGTTCAATTCTGCTCAAGGGCATGTGCCTGGATTATGGGCTCAGTTCCCAGTAGGGAGCATGCAGGAGGTAACCAATCAATGATTCTCTCATCATTGATGTTTTTATCTCTCTCTCCATCTTCCTTCTTCTCTGAAATCAATAAAAATATATATTTAAAAAAGAGAGAAAGGAGATCATATTAGTTAATAGAGAGAGTGAAAGTATAATGATAGACAAGATGAGTAGTAAAGGGTATGAAAAAAGTTCCAAAGAATTAGAGAAGAAATGTTGTTCTGTGTTGTGTAGAAGCTGTCTGCATCTGCAATCTGTAGATTGCTATTTTGGGCAGAAGCTGTCCACTTCTGTAAATCAACAGTTTCCGGAGAATTTTTTTTAAATCTTCAGTTTGAGGACTTCCAGTAGTTGAGGGGAAGTTATGTGTTTTTAGTTGGTAACCATGAATTCAAACATTAAAATATTGGAGTTCTAATGCTATGCTAGTTGTTAATGGTTCCAATAAAATCCTTTCCATCAAGGTTCAAGAGAAGTTTTTCTCTGATGTTTCCCAAAGAACAAATATCTAGGTTTCAGATCACATGGAGATTGCTTTGAAGAATATTTTGGAAATGCATCTTTCCTGCATTCATCACAGTAGATTGCAATAGGAATAGGATAAAAAATTGGAAGTAATTCCCATGCATAAGGCAGCTTGTCAATGTAGAGGAAGATAACTTGTGTGTCCAAGAAGAGATTGTTCTTACTACCTGCCATCAAGGTCAATGGAAATGCTCAGGCCATTTAAAGTTTGAGGGTTATAGAATTCTATTGGTTATTTCTTTACTATTTGTGGATAAGGATAGTGATGTTTCTAAGTAAAAGGTAAAGCTTTACAGTTCTTTAACAACTGTATCAGTGAAATGTGTGTCTCTTTTAATGTAGAGACAAGTTGGAATTACAGAATTAAGCAAAGTTTTATACTATTACAATAGAGCTTTTCAGCAAAGAAAAGCTTTAACATATTCTGAAAATAAACAACAACTAGAGCACATTCACAGACTCTTTAGAGATGTTCAAAGGAGCCTCAGGCTACGGTTTTCCATCTTCTTCCTTCACAATCTTGCTAAGATTGTGTTGATGGTGAGTAGGGCATACATTGGAACCTCCTTAGCAATAGCCTAAAATTACCCCACCAGTGTTTATGTAATGTCATTGCCAGTTTATCTCTGCTATTGTAGCTAATATGATGAAGCAGCCTGGCTAAACTCTACTTTTATTATGGCTCTCTCTTTAGGTTATAGCAAAGCATCCCAAGGTTCATTAATTCATCTATTTCATAGGGGCTCTAGTAGTGTTAGGAAATCTCTACTTCTAAACCAGTGTGAATTAATGGGTAAATCCAAAATTATATACCATATATCAATATAAATATTTGTTCTTTATTATTTTGGGCAGCTGGCAAATCTGGCTACAGGCTATTAATTTAGTAATTTGACCTTATTTTGTTTCAGGGTAAATTCAAGTCAGCAGTAGTATAGCCTGCTTGACAATTTTTAATTTTAGCTTTTCATGCAATTGTGAGAAACAATAGAGATATCACTTGTTTTTATCTTTTCCTCCAATGGTAACATTTTGCAAAACTATAGGATATCACAACCAGCATATTGACATGGACAGTTATGATACAGAACATTTCTATCATAAGGATTCCTCAAGCTGCCCTATTATAGCCACATCCACTTCTCTCCTATTTCCATCACTTTCTTAGTCTCTTATAACTACTAATCTATGTTCTTCATTTTTATATTTTTGTCATTTCAAATATTTTTTTTAATATTTTTATTGATTTTAAATATATTTTTATTGATTTCAGAGAGGAAGGGAGATGGAGAGAAAGAGAGATAGAAATGTCAATGATGAGTGAATCATTGATCAGCTGCCTCCTGCACAACCCCTACTGAGTATTGAGCCTGCAACTGGGGCATGTGCCCTTGACTGGAATGGGACCCAGGACCCTTCAGTCCATAAGCCGATGCTCTATCAACTGAGCCAATCCAGTTGGGCTCAAAGATTTTATTTTATAAATGGAATTGTACTTTATACTATTTTGAGATTAGTTTTTTTATAGCATAATTCCCTGGAGATTTATCCAAGTTATTGCATGTATCAATGGTTTACTCCATTTAATTTCTGGGTAGTATTCTATGACATTATATATAGTATATCACAATTTATTTAACCCATAAAGGACATCTGGCTTGTTTCCATTTTTTTCCTACTACAAATAAAGCTGCTATAAACATTCATGTATAGGTTTTTGTATGAACATACATTTTTATTTCCCTGGGATAATTTTCCAAGAGTGAAATTACTGGGTTGTGAAGTTGTTGTATGTTTGTTTTTTTAAGAAACTGCCAAATTGTTTTCCAGAAAGACTGTATCATTGGCATGTAATATATGAGTAGTTCAATTTTTCTGTACTTGGTGATGTTACTAATTTTTATTTTAGCCCTTCTAATAAGTATGTAGTTATATCTCATTAAAATTATAATTTGCATTTCCCTAATGGCTAGTGATGTTGAACAACTTTTCCTGTGCTTATATATTACCTATACATTGTCAGAAATATCTATTTATGTTTTTTGCCCATTTTATAATTGGATTGGATTTTAGTTTTCTTTTAACTGATGAGTTTTGAGAGTTCTTTTTATTTTCTTTTGTCGGATATGTGATTTGTAAATATTCTCTACTAGTTTATACTAGTCTATAGCTTTCCTTTTCTTTCTTATTTTTTTTTTTTAGATTGACATCATTATGATTTTATTTTATTATTTTTTTACCCAAGAATACGATGTTACTGTCCAGTTGTTCAAGTGTCAGTTATTGGGTAGTGTTTAAAATTTTATTTATACAGATTGGGCACATTTTTGTTAAGATCATTCCTAGACATCTTATGTTTTGTTACCATTGTACATTTTCTTTGATTATATATTTCATGTACTGTTTTTTTTAAATTTTTTTTAATTGTTTAAAGCATTACAAATTTTCATCCTATAAACAGGGCCTTTTGCAGAGCAAAAGCTTTTCATGTTGATGAAGTCCCATTTATCAATTTTTTCTTTTTATTATGTTTTTTTTTTTTATGTTAAACCTACCATATTTTCTGGCATATAAGATGACTTTTTAACCCAAGAAAAATCTTCTCAAAAGTTGGGGGTCGTCTTATATGCCAGGTGTCATCTTTTAGGGTGGGTATATCCCAAACTCTATATTTTAACTGGAAAAGTTGGGGGACGTCTTATACACCCAGTTGTCTTAATCGCTGGAAAATACGGTAAGAATTCTCTCCCTCAATCTAGATCCCAAAGATTTTCTCCTATGCTTTTTTCTTTAAAAATTTTATAATTTTACTTTTTACATTTAATCCATGATCCATGTTAGTTAATTTTTGTATAAGGTGTGAGATTCAGGTTCAGTTGTATTCTTCTGCCTATGGATATCTAATTGCTCTTGCACCTCAAAAAATTGTCTTTTTACTGTTGAATCACTTTTGTACCATGTCAAAAATTAATTGGGCATATTTGTGTGAATCTATTTCTTGGTTCCCTATTTTGTTCCACTGATTTTTTGTGTCTATCCCTTCAACTGTCATACAATCTTGATATAAGTCTTGAAATTGAGTAGATTGCTTCTTTCCACTTTATTCTTCTTTTTAGAAAAAAAGAAAAAGAAAAGGCAAGCTATAGACTAGAATAGACTAGTAGAGAATATTTACAAACCACATATCCCACAAAAAACGTTCTATTTCCTTGGCCTTTCCACATACATTTTAGAATAATATTGTCTATATCTACAAAAAAAAAAAAACCTATAAAATTGTTGGTAGAAATTGCATTAATCCTGTATATCAATTTGAGGAAAACTGATATCTTTATTCTGTTGACCATCCAATCCTATCTTCATTTATTTAAAACTTCAAGTTATTTCTTTAGCATTTTGAAGTTTTCAGTATGCAAATCTTGTAATGTCTTGTTAGATTTATACTTAAGTCTCATTTTTTAATGATCACAAGTGGAACTGTATTTTAATTTCTATCATGTCACTAAAAATGGGAAGTGTTTTATTTCTTCTTTTCTGATCTGTATATGTCTATTTCCTTTTTTTTACCTTATTTATCTGACTAGAATGTAACAGAAATATGTTGAATAAGAGCAGTGACAGTGGACATCTTTGCATTTTTCCCAGTTTTAGGGAGAAGGCATTTAGTCTTTCACCGTTAAGCATGTTAACTGTTGATATTTTGAGATGATCTTTATCAAATTGAAGAACTCCTCTTTATTCCTCTGTTTCTGAGAATTTTGATCATGAATAGCTATTGGATTTTTTTAAATGGTTTGTGTATATTATTGATATGATCATGTGATTTTTTCTTCGTTAGCCTATTTACATGAATTACATTGAGTATTTTTAAAATATTGAACCAATCTTAAATTCATGGAATAAGCCCTACTTCATCATGGTATAAAAAATTTGTTTTGTATATTGCTAAAACCTATTTGCTATGATTTTATTTTCATAAAGATTATTGATCTGTAGCCTTATGTAGGTTTTTTCTTTGTTTTCCTTTGTCTGGTTTTGATATCAAGGTAATACTAGCTTCACAAAATAAATTGGGGTAGGTATCCTCCTCTTCTATTTTCTGGATGATATTGTATAGAATTGATGTTAATTTTTACTAGTATTTAAATGTTTGGTAGAATACTCTAGTGAAACCATCTAGTATTGACAATTTCTTTATTAAGAATTTTTAATTAAGAAGTTAATTTTCTTAATAGTCAAATTACCTATTTCATATTGGGTAAATTGGGATAGTTTGTATTATTTGAGTAATTAATCCATTTAACTGAAGTGGTCAAGGTTATGTTTGTGAGATGGTCATAGTATATTCTTATTATCCTTTTGATGTCTGCAGCGCCTATATAATATTGCCTGTTTTATTCCTGATAATAGTAATTTGTGTCTGCTCTATTTTTCTTTTGTTCATCTTGCTATAGGTTTGTCGATTATATTGATCTTTTCAAAGAACCAGTCCTATTGCATTTACTCATATTTTTGCTTATTGTGTTCTCTCGTCCTTTATGATATTCCATGGCTCCTTCTTTTATTGATTCTTTTCTGTTTGGGAAATTCTTTTCTCCATTCTTTAAAGTAGGTCTGCTGGCAACAAATTCTCTTAGTTTTCTATCATCTGAGAATGTCTTGATTTTGCCTTCACACTTAAATGATATTTGTGCTTAATATAGAACTCTAGGTTGGTAGAGCCTTCCTTCCAGCACTTGAAAAATGTTGTGCCATTGATGATAATCAGAAATCTGCTGTCCAGTAGATTTAGACCACAGTGTTGTAGGACATTCATGTCAACAGTCTCTCAAGTTTAAGGCTTCAGCTCCAATCAAATAAATTAATATATATTCTGCATCCTAGAATTTTATCATGAAATATAATGGAGCATAGAGTAAATATTAGCTAATATATTTTTGACTTAAGTTTCAAAGAAAAACTAAAATTTCTCCTCATTCATTAAAACCTAGAAATATGTAAACAGTGAGCAGGAAGTAACTTTTTGTGTCTTTTTTTTTTTTTTAATCCAGCATGGAGAGAAAACTTACGTCTTTGCCTCTATCCACTTCCATATCAGAAATGGAACCCAATGACACCTTCAGCAATAACAACAGCCACAAGGACTGTCTGGTTGAAAAATTCAAGAGGGATTTTTATCCTATTGTGTACCTGATAATATTTGTCTGGGGAGCCTTGGGAAATAGCTTTTCGATATATGTTTTTCTGCAGCCTTATAAGAAGTCTATATCTGTAAATGTTTTCATGCTGAACCTGGCCATTTCTGACCTCTTGTTTACAACCACACTGCCCTTCAGGGTTGACTATTACCTCAGAGGCTCCAATTGGATATTTGGAGACCTGGCCTGCAGGATTATGTCTTACTCCATGTATGTCAACATGTACAGCAGCATTTATTTCCTGACTGTGCTGAGTGTTATGCGCTACCTGGCAACTGTTCACCCCTTCCGGCTCCTCCATGTCACCAGCATCAGAAGTGCCTGGGTCTTATGTGGGATCATATGGACCCTCATCATGGCTTCTTCAACAACTCTTCTGAAGAACGGCTCTGAGCTAAAGGGTAATGTCACATCATGCTTAGAGCTGAATTTCAATAAAATTGTTAAACTGCAGATCATGAACTACATCGCCTTAGTGGTGGGCTTCCTGCTGCCACTCTGCACGCTTAGCATCTGTTACCTGCTGATTATTCGAGCCCTGTTAAGGGTGGAGGTCCCAGAATCAGGACTGCGGGTTTCTCACAGGAAGGCGCTTGCCACCATCATCATTGCCTTGACCATTTTCCTCCTGTGTTTTCTGCCCTATCATGTTCTGAGAACCTTCCACCTGCTTGTGTGGAAAGTGGGTACATGCACAGACAAGCTGCAAAAAGCTGTGATAATCACACTGGCCTTGGCAGCTGCTAATTGCTGCCTTAACCCTTTGCTTTATTATTTTGCTGGGGAGAATTTTAAGGACAGACTAAGGTTTGCATTCAGAAAAAATCATGCACAAAGTGCAGCTTTCCTGTTACGTGTGGTTGAAAAAGGAAATAAGAATGTAAGAGATTATTAAGTGAGGCTTGCTCTTATATTTCACTATCTACTTTTATTAAAACATAGTTTCCAAATGACTATGTATTTACCTCATTCCCAACAAAGGTCAGTTTCCAACATTTACTTCACCATGATTTTTGTTAGTAAGACCTACTTCAAAAATTTCATTAGGTGTATTTTTAGTGGTTGAGGCACATGAGGAACATAGTAGGGACACTCTTTACTAGTTTTGCAATCTGAAGTGTCAGACTGAGAAAAAATAATGCCTAGCACAGTGGGTGCTACTTTTAATCAGATTCTGTACTAGATGGCCCATCAAGCATTCTAAATTCTTAACTTTAAGATAACCCCAAGTTCTCCAGATTCTTCAGTTCCTCTTCCTTATTCAATCCCCTTGAGATATAGCCAATTAACAAAGTTGCTGGAGGTCCAGAGCAGATAAGAAAAGTATCCTAAGAATTTAAGGAAAAGACCTTGATTATGAAGAGAAAGGCTATCCTGTCCCAAATGAGCAGTGAGATGAAAATGGGAAAGAAGGACAAGGGCATGAGAGAACTGGTGAGAAGGGTGGGAAGGAGGAATATCACTTTGCACTGGGAGAGGGACTCTAGCACACTGAAGGCAGGAAGGTTCCTTTCTCTTCTCTTTTATCAGGAGTGATAAGAGAGGGAAAATAGGAGAAAGACAGAGGGCATTGCATAGAATAAAGGAGAAGGGTATCAGTTTTACTTTTTAAGATTTGGGTTTATACTGACTTCACTGAAGTTCTCAGTCTTGCATGTTAATCCACTGGGTTGGGGGTCAGATGGAGGAGATGGTTCTAAATGTTTAATTAAGTGCTCAGAGAGGTTGGCATGGAGGACAAGTTGCAAAGCTTATGATGCCCCTGAAATTTTATTAAAACTTGGGCAGAACATAAGTAGGGTGGCTCTCTTTTTGAGAGTGTAGAAAGGCTAAGGATACTACAAGTACTACCAGCATGACCACTGTATGTCCAACAATGGAGTACCCTCTTTATGCTGGGCAGACTGTGATAGGCACTCACACTCATTGATCCCATTTAATGCTCACACCAAAGCCCTGTGTTTCCATTTTACAAATGAATAACAGTTCTCTTCTCCAAGCAAGCATGAGAAGACTGAAGATGGAAATTTTCTCTTCTATTTGTTGACTTCGGGCACAGTGCAGTGTGGGAGGGCGGTAGTGTTCTGCAGCTTGTTTTTTTGCAGCCTTATAAGAAGTCCACATCTGTAAATGTTTTCATGTTGAACCTGGCCATTTCTGACCTCTTTTACAACCACACTGCCCTTCAGGGTTGACTATTACCACAGAGACTCCAATTGCATATTTGGAGACCTGGCCTCCAAATGCATCAAAGCTTTCATGGTAAATAAGAGCCCCAGAACCTTTCCCTTATTCAGCTGCCAGAACTATGATAGACTTATAGCCTGGAGGATCCTCCCATGAAAAAACTTTCCATCCCAAGAAAAAAGATCAACATATACAGACTTTTGGGGCTTGCCTTATTGTCTACAGTATTCATTAACATGTTAAAGTCTCACTCTTAATTATGAATAGTCAATGACTACTACATATTGGAGAAAAAGGGCCAGACTTGGAAAACACCAACAAATAAATGAGAAGATAGATAGAGATATTTTTAGTATGAGAGATCTCAAATTTGTTATCACCTTTGCACTTTTGATTAGAAATCTACTGGAAGATGTGCTTTTCCAAAATAACAGGTTCAACTAAGATAGAGGAAAACATAACAGCGTAGGAAACAAGAACTCCAACACAGGAGAAAGATGAAGAGAATTCCCAGGATGTTGGTATGTAGCAAAACAAACCAACCAACAAACAAAAAAACACAAAAGAAACAAATTGATTTGCAAACATTGGTTTATATGTTTTTTAGAGAACTTAGGATGAACTAGTGAAGATAAATAGAAAAATAGCAAGTGAAAAGACAATGCAATTATTAAATAGTAGGGAAAACCTGTTTATTTTTAAAGAAAGGAAAATAATATGCTGCATGGTTTAGCTGTGAATAATAACAAAATATTATAATATAAACTTTTTTTCAAGAAATGAAGGGGAGAGGATTTGTATGTGGGAGAGGAGGAGTGTTAGCAAACTAAATTCATCACAAAGAATATATAACTAAAGCTAGAAACTTATAAATAACTGTATAAAAATTTATTTAGCAATAGGAGCTAAAGTCCAGAAGAAATAGTGAAAAGAATAACCAGGAATTAACTCTAGAAAGAAGTTGCAGGTGAGAGGATGGGATGGGAATCTCACTTCTCCTTTTAAGAACTATTTAACTGTCTAACTTATAAATATGTATTGCTGAAATAAAATAAAAAGTTAAAATTAAATTTTAAACTTCAAATTAATTATTTGTGTTGTCTTTTTTTTTAATGAAGGAGAACAAAAGAAATCCCACCAGAAATGGAAATTGAATACTGACAGGAGAAAGAAAAACAGAAAAGGACTAGGCTTGGATTTAGAACCTTGAGGGATGCCCACCCACCTCTGCCATGGGAGGCGTGTCCCTTCCTGGGGTCAGAGTTGATTTGAAAGATCTGGATATTTTTAATTGTAAGTAACAGAAAATACAACTCCAAGTGACTTAAATAATCATTATATCACATAACTGAAACATAACAAAAGGAAGTTGGCTCTATTCAGTCAGGGTTCTGTGAGTTTCCCTCTCCAGGTGTTGGCTTGATTCCATGGCCAAGTCTCATAAAGAAAAAGCTGGTTGCAAGCAGCTTGGGGCTACATACTTCTTTACTTGTATCTAGGAGAAGAAACAGAATCTCTCCTGCCCAACTCAACTAAAAAAAGTCATGAGCTTCCTTTTAGTAAGATCTACTCAGATCACACACTCAGCTTCTAAAGGAAATCAGGAAAGAAAGGATTGCTCTGAGTAAGAATGGTATGAGTCTACAATTAGAGTTGAGGTTTGGATTAAACCATTGAACACTCGGCTGGAAAAGAAGCAAATAAGACTTGCAGAAGCCACATATCCTGCCCTTCAATGAGTTGGAAAGAGAACTGTCAGCCAGGCATCCATGCTGGGCATGGCCTGTACCTAACTAATCAGCAGGTCCGGCAATCAAGGGAGGTGGAAGGATGCTGCACTTGAGGAAGAAGTTATAGGAGATTTTCAAATGACAACTAGAAATCTCAACAACTTTTCAAATATATGATAGTCCATATAAAACTGGAAATAACTGAGAGCAACCAAGGATTGTGATTTATTAGTCGAGAAAGAGAGAGAGAGAGAAAGAGAGAGAGAGAGAGAGAGAGAGAGAGAGAGAGACATTTTCTAGCCAGGGTGAAGCATCTCATTTTCTCATTTGGTGAGGAATGTTGTCCTTGAGGAAAAAAACAAAAAGGAACTCTTTATTTACCAAAGTGAAAACCAAGAGTGTCCAGGGTTTCAAACACCATTTGTTTTTGTTTGAAAGGTTAGGTACTCCACAAATAAGTACATAAATTGTTCAACTGGAAGAAAGGATCTTTGTTGTGTAAATTTTAGTATACCTATGATACTAAAACTGTGCTTTATATGACCAATTCTCTATTTTAAATTTAATTGAGCTGATTTCAAATTTATTCTGAAGTAGAAATAATGGCAAACTGGCCCAAAACAGGTTAGGAGGGGGAGATAGGCAAGGTGGTGGCTTTCCATAGAGAACTCATTTTTATTCTTGGAACAGAACTTGAAAGTAGAGACCCTATCAGGGGAGAATAGGGTGAAAAAGGGGAGTAATCCAGGGAATATGGCAATGGGAGATACGTCCCCTGAGGAAATTTTATCCCCAAGTAGATAGTTGAGCCTAATAAACGTCAAAAGGAGAAATATAACAGGAGAGGGCTTGTTAAAAAGTTAATATGTATTCCAAAGCTCAAATAAATAAAAAGGGTATGGCACTGGCACACAAATCCACAGACAGATCAAAGAAACACAGTTTGAAGTGGGGTCTCTGTAAATCACCAGGGCAGAGCAAACAGTGTGAGCCAGGATGATGAAGATTCAGATATGGCTGCCAGTCAGCCCTGGGACAGAGGGAAGGTTCCAGCATAGGAACAATGACCCCTGTGAGAACCCCTGTCTGGGAAAAAGCTACCCCTGAGTTCCGGCCCAATGCCAGACAATCCAGTTCTGCCCTGTATGTATCTGGAACCCCCAAAACTGCCTGGCGCTGGAGCTTAGAGGGATCAAGTCCAAGTAAGTTTGATTATTGACCCTTTACAATTTACACCTGAGTCTCCAGCAGCCTCTGTGTCTCTCACCCACAGTCTTTACTGGTTTTTACAGCCTGAAGTTGAAGTTATGGGAACTTCTCTTCCCCACTCTGGAACCCTTGATGGGAATCTGGTGTGGGGCTGGGATCCCTTGCTCCTCATGGGATCCTACGCAGGGACGATCTTCCTTCTGATTTAAAAAACAGCCCACATGGGTGTGGGACCAACCTCTTCCTTACCTCTTCCCTTCCTACCAGTCTCAATGTGCTTTCTTCTTTACTTTAGTTTAGGACTTCCATTCAGCCAGATTTCAGGCAGTTCTGAGTGATGGTGGTTCTGCAATTTTGATGTGGTTGTGGGAAGCAGCAAGTACCAGCATTTTACCTACGCCACCATCTTGGTTCCTACCACTTGTGTTTTTTAAAAGCTTCACTGGTGATCCTGATGGAATATATTTTTTATATTCTCTTTTCAGAACCTGACATTTCCAACTATCCTCTGTGGAAGAAGTCAAATTATTTTTTGTAAACAGTTTTCCATTTCAAATTTGAATGTACCCCCAGATAGTCCCTAACTATCTAAGTTCTGTTTCAGGGGAAAATATAAATCAGAAAAAGAAATATACTTATAGAAAAAGAATATTTAAACTAAGAGTTTAAATAGTGTCAGGTCTTATTCAGCTATGTGACCTGAGGCAAAGGATTTAGCTCTTTTTGCCTTAGTTTTCTTATTCGTAACATGGGAATAATAATACAAGTTCAATCTTGCAAGATGAAGACAATATAAAATATGAAAACACATGTCAAATTCTTTTGAAACCTATAAAAACCTACAGAAATTCAAGCTATTATATACAACTAGATATTTTATATAAATAGAGGTTTATTACTCAAATTACATTTTAAATGCCTTTGTGTAATCTGCCATGCAAGTGAAATAATCAGTAAGTTTAATTAAAGTATATAATTATTTTATGATGAGTCAATCCCTAATTTGTGTGTGTGTGTGTGTGTGTGTGTGTGTGTTTGCATTTGAATTTGGTTATTTTGAATGTTCTGAAAATAGGTCATAGTCATGTTTCAACCGAAAAGATTGCAATGATTGTAGCATAATGCAGCACTGGACAGAAAGGAGCCTGCCCCTCAAGGGAGAAGACATCCTGGAGCTCCTCCAAGTGCACCACAGGGGTTCCTGGGACCAAATTACTTTAATCCTCTTTGTTTAAGAAGTAGCATCATGAAAGCCAAATTCTTTATGATTCAAAGTAACTCTGGGTCTCCTTAACCTCTTCTCAAATGCAGACATCTATAAACAGCTTTTACATAATATATTTAGTAACTACGAAAATATATGAAAAAAGCCATAATCACAAAATAGCTAAAGGAGCTCATCATCATCAAACCAATATTACAAGAAATCCTAAAAGGATTTCTTTGAGGAAAGAAGGGGGGAGGAGGGGAAAGAACATAAATACAACTAATAAAATAGCATTAACTATGAATCTATCAATAATCACTTTAAATGTAAATGGATTAAATGTTCCAATCAAAAGACATAGGGTAGCTAAATGGATAAGAAAATAAGACCTGTATATATGGGATTTATATATGGGTCTCTTGCTTCTACAAGAGATCTACTTTAGTTTGAAAGACACACAGAGATTGAAAGTAAAATGATGGAAAAAGATATTTTTTGTAATTAGAAACAAATAGAAGAAGCTTGGTTAGTAATACTTATATCAGAAAAGACAGACTTCAAAACAAAGGCTATACTAAGAGACAAAGAAGAACATTTCATAATAATAAAGGGATAAATCAAACAAGATGATATAATCCTTGTAAACATTTATGCACCCAACATAGGAGTACCTAAATCTATAAAGCAAATATTTATGGACATGAAAGGAGAAATCAACAATAAAGCCATCATAGTAGGGAACTTTAATACCCTGTTGTTATAAATGGACATATTTTCCAGAGAGAAAATCAGTACAGAAATAGTAGCCTTAAATGACACAATTAGACCAGATGGATTTATTTTATATTTTTAGAGCATTTCACTTCAAAACAGCAGAATATACATTCTTTTCAAGTGCACTTGGAACCAGCATTATTTATAAACAGAGGCCCAGTGCACAGGTGGGGTCCAGCCAGCCTGGCCCCAATCAGCAGGTCAGGACTGAGCCTGTCTGAAGGAGGAGATGGAGGGAAGTTAGTCAGCCAGCCCACCCCAATCAGGGCCAATCAGGGCTGGGCCGGCTGGGGCAAGGGGCGGAGGGTGATTGGCCAGTATGCCCTGATTGGGGTGGGAGGACTGATTGGGGGCAGGGCCAGCTGTGGGGAGGAGCTGTGGGCTGACTGGTCCTGCCCCCAAACAGAGCTAAGGGAGGGGCAATGGGAGGTTGGCCAGCCAGCCCTACCCCTGATTGGTGTATGTTGGGGGGTCGATCAAGGCTGGAGCTGTATGAAGGGAGGAGGCATGGGCCGATTGGGTGGTAGGGGCTGATTGGGGGTGGGGCCAGCCATGGGGAGGGTCTGTGGATGGTGTGCTGGCTGGCCCCACCCCCAAATGGGATGGGGAGGACTGATTGAGGGCCAGCAGCCTGGAGGAGAGACCATGAATGGTTAGCTGGTGACCCTGACCCTGATCATATTAGGAGGGGCCAAATAGGGGAACAGCTGGCTGGGGGGAGGGGCTGCAGGCTGATCAGGCTGGTAGGGGCCATCAGTGCTGCAGGAAGTTGGCTTCTGCCCCACCCCCTTTTGGGGTAGAGGGAGTAATCAGAGGAGGGGCCAGCCAGGCGGAGGGGCTGCAGGAGGTTGGCCAGCCGGTTGATCAGGTGGGTTCTAGGGCTGCAGTGAGCATCATAGCAACCAGTTCTGGTTGTTATGGTGTTCCCTTCGTTGGTTTTATATATATATATATATATATATATATATATATATATATAGCCAATATATGGAAACAACCTAAGTGCCCAACATTGGATAATAGGATAAATAAGAGGTGGTACATATCTACAATAGAATATAACTCAGCCATACCAGTAAAAAGAGTGAAATCTTACCATGCAAGATTGCATCAACATGGATGGACTGAGAGAATATTACACTGAGTGAAATAAGTCAGAAAGAGAAAGACAAATAACATTATTTCATTTACATGTGGAATCTAAAGAACAAAATAATTGAACAAATAAAATAGAAACAAATTCACAGAATAAAATGATTGTTGCCAGATGAAAGGCATGGTTGGAGGCTGGGTAAAATGGTAAAAAAAAAACAAGAAGTACAAATTGGTAGTTACAAAATAGTTATGGGGAAATACAGTACAGCATAGGAAAAATAATAATATTGTAATAATGTAGAGTGCTGTTTGTAAATTATATAAATGTCTAAGCACTATGCTATCTACCTGAAACTAATGTAAAATAATAATGAATGTCAATTATAATTGAAAAATTTAAGAAAACACAATATTTTTTAAAATTTAAATTTTTAGCCCTAGAATTTTCAATAAATGATGTATCCTTGAACTTTAAAAAAAGAGACAATACTTAGAATATTATAATGATTACATTAAACAAGTAATAAGTTTGTTAGTATTATGAGTTTAAAATCTTCTTAATTTCTCAAGGATATTTTTCCATTGGTTTTTAGGAAGAGTGGAAGAGAATGGGAGAGAGAGATAAACATTGGTATGTGAGAGAGACACATCTCCTGCACACATCCCAACTAGGGCTGAGAAACCTGTAACTTTCATGCCCTTGACCAGAATCAAACCCAGGACCGTTCAGTCCTCAGGCCAATGCTCTATCCACTGAGCCAAACTGGCTAGGACTCTTCTTCATTTCTAAATATCATATCCCTAGAGTGCTCTCACAACTATATTACACACATACATTACTATGGAGAAAAATTTCCCATAAGGGATACAAACACGTTTACCCTTATTTCCTTCTCAGTACAACATCTTATATACAGTGGTACCTCGAGATACGAGTTTAATTCCTTCCGTAACCTTGCTCATATATAAAGTTGCTCGTATCTCAAAGCAAATTTCCCTATTGAAATCAATTGAAATGCCATTAATCCATTCCAGCCCCCAAAATGCCACCCCAGTTGTTCTTGTTACGTGTTTTTGAATAAGAAAAATGTATTTATAAATGACAAATATTGTATAAAAACATAATAAAAGAGAATGTAAAGGGTTAAACTGGTTTTATAAAGTGTATTTACCTACTCGTTACACTCTTAATGTTACACTTTATACCTAAACTGAATGTAACTTAACTAATCTTCACTGAACTTAATTGCTACTGATCTTTGCATTTTTGGCCAATTTCAAAAAAAAACGTGTCCAATGAGGTTTGCCTCTTCCTCCCTTTCAGAATGTTTCTGAAATGGGTGAGGCAAGTTTCATTGAACAGCTCCAATGCACGACCAGTAGCAACTTTTTCGGGGTGTTTCTTTTCCACGAAGTGTGACACCCTCTCCCACATTCCTAAGATCTCCTTTATCTCACTTGTAGAGATCTCCTCCACCTCTGGCTCCTCCTCGAAATCAATTTCTTGGAGAACCTCCACATGTTGCTGAGACTGCAACTCTTGTAACTCCTCCGTGGTGAGTTCCAGAGAGTGCTCCTCGACGAGCTCATTCATGTCTCTCTCATCCACCTCCAGGCCCAGGGATTTTCCCAGAGACACTATCTCCTCCTCCACTGGCACCTCGGGTTTGAATCCTTCAAAGGTCCTTTCGGCTACAGCCTCAGGCCACAGCTTCTTCCATGCAGAGGTCAAAGTCCTCATTGTAACACCCAGCCAGGCCTGATCAATAATTCTGAGGCATATCACGATGTTACAGTGGTTCTTCCAGAACTCTTGAAAGGTGGGGTTTGTGTTCTCCATCACCTCAAAGCAGTGCCGGAACAGGTGCTTGATGTACAGCTTTTTAAAATTAGAAATCACCTCCTGATCCATGGGCTGCAGGATAGGAGTGGTGTTGGGAGGTAGGTAGACAACCTTTATAAACTTGAACTCTTCGAGGAGTTCATCTTCGAGGTTCAGTGGGTGAGCAGGAGCATTGTCGAGGACGAGGAGAGCTTGCAGGGTTAGGTTGTTTTCCTGTAGATCAGTGGTTCTCAACCTTCCTAAGGCCGCAACCCTTGCATACAGTTCCTCATGTGGTGGTGATCCCCAACCATGAAATGTTGCTACTGTTATGCATTGTGATGTAAGTATCTGCATTTTCCGATGGTCTTAGGCGACCCCTGTGAAAGGGTCATTTGACCCCCGAAGGGGTCGCGACTCAGGTTGAGAACCGCTGCTGTAGATATTTCTTTTTTTCTTTTTTTTTTTTTATATGTAGATATTTCTTAACAGAAGGGCCGAAAACCAGGTTTACCCACTCCACAAAGAACTGCCTGGTGACCCATGCCTTCAGGTTTGCCCTCCACATAACTTGCAGTTTATCTTTTAAAATCTTATGTGACTTAAAGACTCTGGGGTGTTCCGAATGGTATACAAGCAGAGGCTTGATCTTGCAGTCACTACTTGCATTGGCGCACAGTACGAGAGTTAGCCTATCCTTCATGGGTTTGTGGCCTGGCATCGCCTTCTCCTCTGCCATTATATAAGTCCTATTCGGCATCTTCTTCCAGAAAAGCCCTGTCTCGTCACAGTTGAAGACTTGCTAGGGGAAGTTTTGGCTTCTATCAGTTCGGAAAAAGTTTTGAGGTAATCCTCAGCGGCCTTCACATCCAAACTTGCTGCCTCACCATGCCTGATGATGGAGTGAATGCCGGACCCTTTCCTGAAGTTATCAAACCAGCCTCTACTGGCTTTAAATGAGTCTTTCGATGCTTCATCCATGGAAGTGCACGGGGTCTGCTCCAGCAAATCACCGTAAATCGCTCGTGCCTTCTCGCATATGATGCCCTGTGTTAATGTATCTCCTTTAAGCTGCTTCTCCTTCACCCACACCATCAGTAGATTCTCCATCTTTTCATGGAGAGAGCTACGGAGCTTAGAAATTATTGTAACGCCCTTAGCTGGCCTTATACCCTTTATCGACTCCTTCTGTTTAAGCACAGTGCATATCGTTGAAGTACTACGCCTGTATGTGCCTCGCCAAGTCAGCCACTTGCACACCTTGCTCATATTTTTCTATGATTTCACGCTTTTATTCAATAGACATCATCCTCTTCTGAGCACTGACCTTTCCACTCGCTTTCTTCTGATCCATGGTTATAAAAAGAAATGTGATAAAGTATGTAAATGCACAAAAGAGGCTTGGACATTGAGGTAAACAAGCACACTGACTGAGGCGTGGGAAACTATGAGACGCTCAAGTCACGGGTAAACCAGTGCAGCCGGCCGATCCGCGCAATTACTCGTATCTCAAATGTTGCTCGTATTTCAAAACAAAAAATCGCTCGCTAGAAGGCTCGTATCTCAAAAATCTCGTATGTTAGGGCACTCGTATCTCGAGGTACCACTGTATAAACAGTCAGCAACTATTTATCCATTTGAATTTACATTTAGACTTTCCCCCAAAGCACTGGTATTATCATTCCCATTTTATAGATGAAGGAACAGTCATAAATAATTTAAGGCATCCTGGATTCCAAACCACCCTTGGCTCAGCCCTCCTGTAAGCAAAACTGCCCTTCCTAGAAGTCAGAGGGGACCCTCCTCCCCAGTTTGTTAGTAAGGCAGGTCATGACCTGACCTCATAAAAGTCCAATGGTGCAGTAAGAAACAACACAGAAATAACTCAGTGGAGTGTTTAGTAGTCTGGTCAGGCGCCCATAACATACAGGTGGATGGGTTAAACCATAGATAGTTTTTTTCCCACAGTTTTGGAGTCTACACATCCAAAATCAAGGTGCCATCAGCGCTGGTTTGTTGAGGCCTCTCTCGTGGCTTGTAGATGGTTTGTCTTCTCCCCATACCTCATATGGCCTTTCTCTGTGTACATGGGGTGTGTGTGGGGTGCCGGGAGTGAGGCAAGCTCATCAGAGGGTGCTCTGGTATTTCTTTTTCTTCTTATAAGGATGACGGTCCTATTAGATTAGGGTCACATCTTTATGACCTTAAATATCTCCATGAAAGTCCTATCTCCAAATATGGTCACATTGGGCAGTAAGGCTTCAACATATGAATTTGGTGGGGAACGCAGTTCAGTCTTTAAGAGTGTAATCATACTTTTGAAGCAGAGGCCCTTAGAACAACATGATTCTCCTCAGCTCAGTGGTTCTGGCTCCTCTTGATGGCATATTCCTCTTTCCTTGTGAGTTATATATACTCAGAACTTGGGTTCTCTGAGAAGTATAAGGGAGGTGTTTGGAAGAGTTGTCCCTTGCATTCCTGATCTTGTACATAATCTTCACTCCAATTATTGGGTGGTTGGTGAGTAAACTGAAGGAAAGCAAATGTTAAGAGAGTCCAAATCACCTTCTTTGCTGATTTTTAAAACTGGACTATCTCTTATGATAGCTCCTTGAAGAAGTTACGTGATACAATGTAAAAAGCATTATACCTGGAAACAATTCATGGCTTCAAATCCTATAACAGCTTACCATGGCGCATAAGCTCCCTCATGACTAGGCCTCTGGCTCCCTGCACATGAAAGGTGTTCTATTGCAAGGCACAGAGGAGAGAAGTGGGAGGAAGAAGGCCTGAATGGAGAGGTAGGCCTGGAGAGAGAGAGAGCAGTGATTCAGTGGAGATTAGGATTCAGGTGGGGCTTACAGAGGAAACTAGGGGAGAAATGGGGGTTACAAAGAGGTCTGAGAGAATCTAAAGGCTCAGATAGAGTGTGCTTTGTAAAATGATGGCAGCATAGAAGGAGTAGGAGAAGAAGAGGAATCTAGAGACACAGTTGGTTATGCTGGCTGGTCATGTGCCTCTGCAGTAGGCCTGGGTAAGGTTTTATGACCACATGGGTAGGAGCAGGCCAATTCAGACCTGTGGAAAGATGATACAGGTCTCAGCAGAAAGCAGAAGTTCCTTAACACGGGATTCATGAGGGTTGGATGCCAGCTGGGAAGAAGGAGATGCAAATACAGTAAATGTATCTCATTATCCAAAGCAGGAAGGAATGAAACATTTTAGAAGTCACTAAAAGGCAGATTTTATGTTAATCTATAATAACAAAAGTGTTATATACTAATTACATTGGACAGCCAAACAGACTTCTGGACATCATTTCTGACGTCTTTCCAGATGAAGCCGCGGTGGCAGAGGCCAATACAGAGATGGTTAGAGGCAATCAGGCAGGCAAGCAAGCAGTTAGGGGTGATAAGGCAGGCAGGTGAGTGATTAGGAGCAATCAGGCAGGCAGGCAGAGGGGTTAGGCGTAATCAGGAAGGAAGGCAAAGGGATTAGGGGCAATTAGACAGGCAGGTAAGTGGTTAGGGGTGATCAGGCAGGCAGGCAGGTTAAGAGCCAGAAGTCCCGGATTATGAGAGGAATGTCCAACTGCCACAGGGATTGGACCTAAACTGGCAGTTCAACATTCCCCAAGGGGTCCTAGATTGTGAGAGGGTGTAGGCTGGGCTAAGGGATCCCCCATCCTGTGCCTGAATTATGTGCACTGGGCCTCTACTTTTTAATAAAATATTTGGTTAATCAATTGCTATCTGAGTAACTTGATTTTTTATGTTCAAGATAGATATTACCTTGGCATACAGTAAAGTACACAAGCTCAGGCCTGCTCCAGCTGTGCATGTCTGCATTATTTCATCAATTACTTGATTTCTCATCAAGTTCTTTGCATGCTGAGTAAAATTTCTCATAACCCTCCAGTCAGACACTCTCTCCAAAGATCAGGTTACCTGATAGCGCATCTTTTGTTATAAGTTAGAGTTGCTACCAGGAATTTGGGATAAACTTGCTCAGGGAACAATGTAATCACTATCACTTACTGAGTGCTTAGATCAAAACAGATCTCATGGAATACTAAAATATTATTTGTGTTTTCACTCCCATTCTTTCATGAGTTTTCACAGGCTACTTGATGAATGGAGTCACAACAGTCTGAACACAGAAGAGGTTTGCAAAATTAAAAACACTGTCACTCTTATAACTATTTTAAAATTTGAAAACAATTATTTTTCATAAATACAAATTTTTAAAATTTGCATGTCATAGGCTTATTGTTATTTTCTAACATAAATACTTTAATTATAAGTTTAATTGAAAAATAAATTTTAGTTTTTAATGTGGTAGATATTGATTGATAGAGTCCATATAAACAAAAGGTCTTTGAGTCTTCAATAATTTCTAAGAGTATAAAGGGGACACAAGACCAAAATAACTGCAAATTGTGTGACATCATGTTCTTATGTACCATTTTGGTACATTCTCTTTATTCTCCAGGACAGATCTATAAGATAAAGCCTTTGATCTCCAGCTTCCAGAAGACAAAAAAAGAGGCTCAGAGCAAACCCATACCTCTCATAAGAGACAGATCTAGGGCTGCACATACTTACTTTTGTTGCTATATCCACTTTCTGCACTGCCTTCTCACATCTACTGAGGCAAAAGGAAGTTTTGTGTAAGAAAAAGAAACTACAACAATTAGTAATTTTGCAAGAGTCAAACTTCACTCCCCAATATTTTCTGAAAAATATTCTCTGAGCGACATATTCTCAAGGAAACCAATTTAGTTCAAAAAGACATTTATCCTTCTCTACCTTAGCCCTAGGCATCTACTCTGGGTGTCTTGGTTCTCTTGGGCAGGAGCCTTGGAAAGAAAGACCAGGCCGACATGACTGCACAGCGCTCTCTGCTGGCCTCTTTCTGCTCCAGCACTTCATGGTTGAGTCTGGTGGCCTGAGAGGTGGCTCCCCTTTCTGGGAGGGCCCACAGAGACCACTGGCATCTTGCAAAGGTGGAAAATCCTTTCAGGGACAACCAGTCTTTTATTTACTTATTTACTTACTTACTTACTTACTTATTTTTATAAATCTTTATTGTTCAGATTATTACAATTGTTCCTCTTTGTTCTCCCCATAGCTCTTCTCTGCCTTGCTCCCACCCCACCCTTTGCCCTTACCTCCTCCCGCCCATTATCCTCATCCATAGGTGCATGATTTTTGTCCAGTTTCTCCCTGCACTCCCCTCACCCCTTTCCCCCTGAGAATTGTCCATCCACTCCCTTTCTATGACCCTGATTCTATTATATTCACCAGTTTATTCTGTTTATTAAATTTTTAATTCACTTAATTTTTAGATTCACTTGTTGATAGATATGTATTTGTTGTTCATAATTTTTAACTTTACCTTTTTCTTCTTCTTCCCTTTCTAAGAGTACCTTTCAGCATTTCATGTAATACTGGTTTGGTGTTGATGAACTCCTTTAGCTTTTTCTTATCTGTGAAGCTCTTTATCTGCCCTTCAATTTTGAATGATAGCTTTGCTGGGTAAAGTATTCTTGGTTGTAGGTTCTTGCTATTCATCACTGTCAATATTTCTTGCCACTCCTGTCTGGCCTGCATAGTTTCTGTTGAGAAATCAGCTGACAATCATATGGGTGCCCCTGTAGGTAATTAACATTTTCTCTTGTTGCTTTCAAGATTCTCTCTTTTTCTTTTGCTCTTGGTATTTTAATTATGCTGTGTCTTGATGTGGTCCTCTTTAGATTCCTTTTGTTTGGGGTTCTGTGCGCTTCCTGGACTTGTAAGTCTATTTCCTTCACCAGGTGGGGGAAGTTTTCAGGCATTACTTCTTCAAATAGGTTTTTAGTATCTTGCTCTCTCTCTCTTCTTCTGGCACCCCTATAATTCTGATGTTGGTATGACTGAAGTTGTCCCAGAGGCTCCTTACACTATCTTCAAATTTTTGGATTCTACTTTTGTTTTTGTTTTTGCTTTTCCAGTGGAGTCTTTTTGCTTCTTTGTATTTCAAATCTTTAACTTGATTCTTGAATTCCTCTATTCTGCTATTAGGTCTCTGTAAAATATTTTTTATTTCAGTCAATGTATGTTTAATTTCTTGTTGGTCCTTTTTCATCTCCTCTTGGGTCTCACTAAATTTATCCATCTTTTCTAGGCAATTCTTTTTTTCTTTTTAATATATTTTATTGATTTTTTACAGAGAGGAAGGGAGAGGGATAGAGATTTAAAAACATTGATGAGAGAGAGACATCGATCAGCCGCCTCCTGCACGCTCCCTGCTGGAAATGTGCCTGCAACCAAGGTACATGCCCCTGACCAGAATTGAACCCGGGACCTTTCAGGGTTCAATAGAGTTCGCAGGCTGACACTCTATCCACTGAGCCAAACTGGTTTCAGCTTTTCTAGGAAATTTTTGAAAAATCTTATAACTGTGGTTTTGAACTCTATATCTAGTCATTTATTTTCCTCCATTTCTTTTGTTTGTGATCTGTTCCTTTGTCTCTACATTTTCACTGCTTCCCTGAATTGGTAGAGTAGTGTTATGTGCTAAGTGTCCTATCTGGCCCAGTAGCTCTGCCTTCCTAGTTACCTGAGGTGGACTCTCTTGGTGTACCCCTTTGTGGACTGTGTATACAGGCTTGTTGTAGTTAATTCTTGATTGTTGTTGGTATCACTGTGGGGAATTGACCTCCAAGCCAATTGGTTATGAGAATCAGCTGTGTCAATGCTGGGAGAATTTCTGTGCTGGTCTCTGTCCGCTTTAAGACTTGCAAGACTGTAAAAGCCTCTGTGCTCAGCTTGTATGGGGTGGAGTTTCAGGGGGTGGGCAGGCAGCCTTGGCTTCCCATCAGCTCCTGGTCTCAGTGTCCCTTGGTAATCGCTGCAGCCCTCTCTGTGCGCAGGTGTCGCACCTCCAGATCTCTGCCTTTCCTGCTCCCCTGAGTTTCTGTGCACTCCTGGGACCCATATGAGTCTGGGTCTCCAGGGTTTCGCCAAAAACTGGGGTTTAGTGCAGTCCGATCTGGATTTCAGTGCAGTTGGGAGCTTCTGTTTTCCTCCCACTAGAGAAAGCCAGCCACATAATCAGCAGTCAGCCCTCTGTGTGCGTACTTTCGCACACACCTCCTGACCTCTGTCTTTTGCAGCTCCCCTAAGTTTCCCTGCACTCCTCCCTTTTCACAACTGTCCAGACTCACCCGTATGAGACTTGCCCAGAACTGGGGTTCAGTGCAGTCAGAAGTGGTGTTCAATGCAGTTGAGAGTTTCCATCTCCCTCCCACTAGAGGAAGCCAGCCAGGTACTCTGCCCCATCCTCTCCACATGTGCGTTTCTGTACCTCAGCTTTTTGCAGCTCCTCTGAGTCTCTGTGAGCCCCTCTCTTTCCTTTTAGTTGTAGAATTTCCACTCAGCCAGCTTTCCTGTGGTTCTGAATGATGTCTGTTCTGTCTTTTAGTTGTAGTTTTGAAATTGTTGTGCAAGACAGCAGTTTAGGTGTTCACCTATGCTGCCATCTTGGTTTCTTGACAACCAGTCTTTTATATGAATATATCGTGGGGCAAAAGTAGGCTTACAATTGTGAGTATGCAAAACACTTTATTCTTGAATTATTATTTATTAATTATTATATTATTTTCTATTTGAACAACTGTAATCCTACTTCAACAAGTGAATCCTCCCTTTGGATCTCTCCTGGTTTGCAGGCTCATTTTTCTGCATCGTTTTCCACACCCAGAGCTCAGAACTCACAGAGAATTGCTATCCTCTACTCTTGTCACTTGAGGAGGAAGCCTGGCCTGGGCTTTGGATTCACACAAACTTGGATTTGAATTGCAGCTTCTCAGGCTATAGCCCAGCAAGTTATTTAGCCATGTAGGTTCTATTCTTCTAATTTAAAATGAAACTGTTAGTATTTACTTTGTAGAGTTATTGTAAGCATGAAGTGAGACAATACAGAAGTATTTGGCACAGAGCTAATTTCCTTCCCTCTTAGCTCTGGGCTACAGGAGGAGCCATCACACTGCAAAAGCAGACATTGTCACTGAGGGCGACTTCCAGCTGCATGAATCCTGACCACACCCTGGTCTCCTTCTGGTCTTTGGTCATGGATTTAGCTCCCTCCACAGGCAGGCATTTGTATGACGCTCAGGACATAAAGTTGAAATAAGTTAGAGTCTCTTCTCTCAAAGGCAGTGGTTCCCAACTTTTTCAAGAACATTGCTCACATAATTCTTCTCTTAAAAGACTTTTAAAAGAGAGTTTATTTTAAAAAGCCGTTTTAGGTTCACAGCAAAATTGAGCCAGATATGCATAGCCTCCCCCACTGTTAACATTTCCTACCAGAATGGCTCATGTGTTACAATTGATGAGCCTACAATGACACATCATTATCTCCCCGTCCCCCCTTCCCCCAGTCCACAGTTTACCTTAGGGTTCACTGTTGGTGTTGTATGTTCTATGGATTTGGGACAAATGTATATATTCTAAGTGCATGTGCTATTATGCCAAACCGGAAGCAAGGGTGAGTGAGACATTTGAAGCTGTTACTTCACTGGCTTTGAAGATGCAGAAGGGGACCATGAGCCAGGAAGGTATGTGACTTCTAAGAGCTAGAAAAGGCGAGGAAATAGATTTTTCCCTAAGGTCTCTAAAAGTAACACAGTCCTGATAACGTTGATTATAGTCCAGTGAGATCCATATCAAACTTCTGATGTACAGTCCAAAAGAGAACAAAAAGGTATTTGAAGCCACTAGGTTTGAGGTAATTTGCTATAGCAGCAATAGGAAATGAACACTCAGAGGAAAAGTATGTGTCTCTGGTGATCACAGCACTCCCAATTGGCTGCAATGTGAGAAGCAGGAGTCCCACTGGTGGGGCCTTCAGGGCAGGGCTTCATTATCATTTGTACCATTCTTTTCATACACTTGGATTTATTTGTATTTTTATTTTTTGCATTTCAGCAATACTCAAAATAATGCACCTATAGTATTGAAATTATTGTTGTTCTTATGTAAGGGGTTATTTATCACAGTATCATATTTGAAGTGATTATTCTTATTCATCAAATTAAATTTAATTAATTTTTGATAGCTGCTAATTATATCCAATTGGCCAATAGCTTCATAAAAATAACCTTTATTTTTCCTTTTGCATTTATTGGCATCCTAACCTGCTCTGCATGCAAGGCCCTCTTGGAAAATTCTGTGGAGGGAAGAGAATTTTCTAGGAAAACACAGCCCAAAAATTTATGGCAAACTGATGAACACTGAGAATACTGTTTTAGCTGAAGGAGGGAGTGAAAGACAGAAGGCATACTGTGAAGGAGACAGTACCTGTCAGGAGGAGCGGGGCTGCCAGACTCCAGAGCAGATACAGGAGCCACCAGCAGCTGCCCAGACAACTTCAAAGAGTGTTCTACTCTGCCAAGCCTATTTCTGAACTTATTTGCCTGGGAAACCTTGTGAATAGCTTTTTCATAGTTGTTGTCCAGCCACCACAGAGGAAGCCACGTCTGTGTAATGCTTGCATACAAGTTCTGGAAAATTCAGATCCCCTGTTCAGGGCATGCTGCCTTCAGGCCCTAGGGTGACCTCAGGCTCCATCTGGGTGTTTGGTGACCCAACTCAGTGTCATGTTTTGTTTGTGTGAATCCAAATGTACAGCAGCATTTATTCCCAGATTGGCCTGAGAGTAATACTACAAAGTACTTCAAAACAAAGGGCAGGCCTCTTGCTGAATTTATGTGAGGCATAATTAAACTAATGTCATCATACAACATATTATTACACATATCTATAAAATGGTGTCTATTTACACATATACACATTAGTAGAGATACAGCATTAAGGTGAAATTTCTTTACAACTCCAGCAAGATTCTGCCATCTATATTCGATAATCTGTAATTAGTACTTTGGTAAATACTGTTATAATTCTAAACTAGTGATACTTATGTATAACCCTCCACTTTCAAATATCCATCACAATTGCAGATTGACAGACTTTTCCATGTTACATGCCCTTTCACATACATTATCTCACTTGATACAATGGTCTGGTTTTAAAGTGAAGGATATGAAGCTAAGAGGGTAAAGGGTATGCCTAAAATTACAAAGCCACCAAATGGTGGAGCTGAAGTCAGCAAATAACAGTTGCTATTTGTCCTGTATGATTACACATTTGGGGAACTCAAAAATATTGAGGAGTTGTTATGGTCATAAAAAGAATAATTATCATTGACTCAGCATATACTGTGTGCCAGGCACTGTGTTGGGCACTTCCATGTACTTCTCAAGTAATTTTTCTGTTTATTCTAGAGGTAAGCAGCATAACTTTCACTTTGCAAATGAGGAATCTGAGATTCAGAGAGACAAACCAGCAAGCCCAAGGCCACACAGATCACATCTTGCAGAGCCAGGTTTGAAATCAGTTCTGACTCAACAAAATTGGAACTCTTCCCTTTGTACTATGCTGCTTATTTACACTTTACATCAGTGCTGCTACCTTTGCACCAGTATTTGCATTTTGCAAGATCTCTAGTTATAGGATGTGGACTTGTCCCTTGTCTATATGAAAATCCCACACCACAGGAAATAGGTGGGAGGTAGAGTCTAAGGTCAATGGTCAGCCCCCAACTCCTTAATGTCTCTGAAAATCACACCACAGAGTTGGTCAGCCCAAAGCTGCAGGTGGCACAGTTTCAACTGTCTGGGAGCACCAACAGGCTCTTTTGGGAAGTGCTGCATCTGGATCACAGCAGAAAAATCCTGAGTTCCCAAGACAGAACCCCTGAGTCTGAGTGTTCCTACTCTTTAGGATTTGTGTGGCCTTGGTAACTTCCCCAGTCTCTCAAGGACTCTGCTACCTTTCTAGGAAAGCAGTTATTAAATTAGATAAGGCAGGGGGTCTTACATGTTCTCCTGCAGCAATTCACCCTTCTCTGAGCCACCACTTAGAGTAACACATTGATTACCACCAGGCATGCACTTAAGAAGCTTTCTCATACTGCTTCTAAACTTTGTGCTGTGTTGATAACAAGCATCATTTCCTGCTGCAGGAGTTTCCAAACCTCTTCATCAAGAAGCTACCTTACATGGCAAGATGGTTGTTTGTGTTAAGAAGTAACTCTGCTAATCATGGGACAGCTCCTGTTCTACAGGCTGTAATTGCAGGTTTCCAGGAACCAGCTACAAGAGGTGGGCAGAGCCCAGCTTCAGACTCTCCCAGCTGTGATGTCTGCCAAGATGGCTTCACCTTTCTAACCTCATATTTTTGTTTATATAATAAAGTTAACAATGTCTATCTTTCAGGACACCTGTAAGGATTCAGATCATGTTAATAAAATGCTTAATAATAAGGTCTTTGAGATAGGTATTTAGTAAACCTTCTCCTGTTTCCCCTTCTACCCTTTCTTCTCATGCCCATGTTCAGAGGTATGCATTTGTAATGACACAAAGGCAAAAAGTGCAAGAAAAAAAGCTCTGGAGTGGCTCCTTACCAGGCTCTGTCCACACTGGAAGGCTCCCCTGGATCCACCTTGTTCAGACATTCCAGTCAGATGTGTTCTTCAATTTGAGACTTTAAAAAGATTTGGAAAAGATGGCTGAACCTACTGTATTTGTGAGAACAGTAATTCAAACAGTACTATGTGGTGATCCCTGCTGAATTCTGTTATCAAACTTCTCTCTATCTTCACTTACAACATGTGTGTTGGGGCAGGGTGGGGGGAGAAGGAGTACTGACCTCATGTGGTGAGAGGCCCACATGGTATCTTTGCCACATCCCAGGAGACCTCCTGAGTCTTATTTTCCTTCATTGCCTCTGCTGAAGTGTCCATTTCCTGCTTCAGATGGTAATACTGACTTCTTAGCCTTTATTTATGCAGTTGCTGAAAGTGGAGTTATTAAGCCCTGCATCTTTGTTAAATTCATTTCTGCAACAGACTTTGCCTCCTCACCAATGCTCTGTGAATGCTGGTTACTGCTTCTTAGTCTGAATGGATGTGGACCCTTTTTGGCAAAACCATAGCATTTCCTGAGAATAGTGTTTAAACAATCCCTGAGAAACAGCTCTTCACTGGCATGTCATATCATATTCAATTTCCATGGTTTCATTATACTCTGTATGATTTTGAACTCAAGATTAAGAAAGAGAATATCAAACCTGTTTAAAGAAATGATGGCAGAAAATTTTCCTAACCTAGTGAAGAAAAAAGTCACTCAAATTCTTGAAACCAGAAAGTCCCAATTAAGATGAACCCCAAAATACCCACATAATAATTAAAATGGCAAACATTAAATACAAAAAAGAATATTTTTAAAATATATTTTTATTTATTTCAGAGAGGAAGTGAGAGGGAGAGAGATAGAAACATCAGTGATGAGAATCACTGATCAGCCTCCTCTACACTCCCCACTGAGGATCAAGCCCACAAATGGGTCATGTGCCCTTGACTGGAATCAAACCCAGGACTTTTTAGTCTGTAGGCTGATGCTCTATCCACTGAGACAAACTGGCTAGGGCAACAAATAAAGAATCTTAAAGGCTGCAAGAAAGATACAGAAAGTTACCTTCATGGGAGCTCCCATTAGACTATCAGCTGTCTTTCCAATAGAAACACTTCAGGCCAGAGGGAATGGCATGAAGTATACAAAGTAATAAAAACCAAGGGACTGAACCCAAGACTACTCTATAAAGGGATGAATACAACACAAGGACATAACTCTGGTAAACATATGTACCCAATATAGGAGCATTCAAATATATTAAAAACTTCTGGAGGATTTTAAAGGAGAAATTGACAGCAATACAATTATAGTAGGGGACTTGAACACTCCACTGACATTATTGGATAGATACACTAAGACACACTAAGTCAGATGGATTTAATTGACATTTTTAGAACATTTCACCCCAAAGCTACAAAATATGTTCTTCCAAGTGTATTTTCAAAGATAGACTACATGTTAAGACACAAACTAAGTCTCTACAAGTTCAAGAATATTGAAATCATATCAAACATCTTCTCTGATGGCATGAAATTAGAAATCAACTACAATAAAAACACTCAAAAACATTCAAACACATGGAGGTTAATTAGCATGCTATTAAACAGTGAATGGGTTACCAGAGAAATCAAAGAAGAAATAAAAAACATCCTAGAAACAAATGAAAATGAAGACACACAACCCCACATATCTGGGAAACAATGAAAGCAGTCCTGAAAGGGAAGTTCATAACATTACAGAAGTGCCTCAAAAACCAAGAAAAAAAAATTTTAAATGTATTTTATTGAGTTTTTACAGAGAGGAAGAGAGAGGGATACAGTTAGAAACATCAATTAGCTGCCTCCTGCATGTCCCCTACTGGGGATGTGCCTGCAACCAAGGTACATGCCCTTGACTGGAATAGAACCTGAGACCTTTCAGTGTGCAGGCTGATGCTCTATCCACTGAGCCAAACCAGTTTTGGCAAGAAAAATTTTTAATAAGTTATCTAACCCTACAACTTAAGGAGTTAGAAAAAGAACAATAAGAAAAGCCCAAAGTACAGGGCAAGAAATAAAGACCAGAATGGAAATAAATGACAGAGACTATAAAAACAATACAAAAGACCAATAAACCAAGAGCTGGTTCTTTGAAAAGATAAACAAGATTGATTAACCTCTAGCCAGACTCATCAAAAATCAGAGAGGACCCAAATAAACAAAATCAAAAATGAAAGAGGTGAAGTAACAACTGACTCCACAGAAATGCAAAGGTTCATTATAAATAAATAAATAAATAAATAAATAAATAAATAAGCTGGATAATGTGTATGAAATTCTTAGAAAAATATAATCTCCTAAAACTGAGTCAGGAAGAATCAGAAACCTGAATAGGCCAATAACAACTGATGAAATAGAAGCAGTGATAATAATAATAAACTTTCAGCAAAGAAAAGCCCTGGTCTGGATGGCTTCACAGGAGAGTTTTACCAAACATTCAAAAAAGAAATAACATCTATCTTTCTTAAACTATTCTGCAACATTCAAGAGAAGAAACATTTCCAAGATCTTTATATGAGGCCAGCATTACCTACCCTAATTCCAAAACCAGATAAAGACACTACAAAGAAAGAAAATTACAAGTCAATATCTTTGATTAACATAGATGTTAAATTCCTCAACAAAATATTAGCAAATCATACCCAGCAATATATTAAAAAGAGCATATATCATGAACAAGTGTATTGCAAGGCTGTTACAATATTTGCAAATCAATAAATGTGATATATCACATAAACAGAATGCAAGTCAAAAATCACATGATCATAACAACTGATGCAGAAAAAGCATTTGACAAAACCCAACACTCTTTTTTAATAAAAATTTTCAGTGAAGAAGAATAAAGGGATCATTCCTCAATATAATAAAGGCCATATATGACAGACCTACAGCTAACATCATACTCAATGGGCAAAAACGAAAACCATTTCCCCTAAGAACAGGAATAAAAAAGAGATGTCCACTTTCACCACTTTTGTTCAACACAGTACTGAAGTCCTAGCAAGTAGAAGAAAACATAATAGGCATCCAAATTGGAAAGGAGGAAGTAAAACTGTCATTATTTGCAGATGATATGATATCATCTGCAAATACTTCATTAAAAAAAATTATTAAATTTAAGCCCACCTGGTGTAGCTTAGCTGTTGAGCGTCAAGCCAGAAACCAAGAAGCCATGCCCAGTCAGGGCACATGCATAGGTCGCAGGCTTGATCCCCTATGGGGAGACAAAGAAGAAGCAGCTGATCAATGGTGTTTTTCTCTCATTGATGTTTCTATCTCTCTATACCTGTTCCTTCTTCTATTTCTAAAAAATTTTAAAATATATTTTAAAAAGTACTAGAGTTAATAAATGAAGTCTGTAAGGTTGCAGGATACAAAATTAACACCCAGAAATGTATGGCATATTTATGATGTCTCAGAAAGAGAAACCGAAAAAACCAATAATGATGTCTCAGAAAGAGAAACCAAAAAAACAGTCTCATTTACCATTGCAACAACAAAAAAATTAAGATACTCAGCAATAAACTTAACCAAGGAGGTAAGAGACCTGTACTTGGAAAACTATAGAATGTTGAAAAAAGAGATAGAAGATGATATAAACAAGTGGAAAAATTTACTGTATTAATGGATTGGTAAAGTTAACATCATTACAATGTCCATACTATCCATCTATAGATTCAATGAAATCCCTATTAAAATCCAACAGCATATTTCACAGATCTAGATTGAACCCTCCAAAAAAATTATATGGAACAAAAAAAGAGCCTGAATAGCTTAACTCTCCAGAACAGTGGAACAACCAGAACGACTGGTAGCTATGACAACTGGTGGCTATGATGCGCATTGTGGCAGCCAACCAGTCTGATCAGCCACCTCCCCTCAAGCCAACCCTGATTGGCCCTCAACACCCCAATCAGGGGTAGGGCTGGCCAGCCAACCACCTGCATCCCCTCCCTCTGGCTGGCCTGACCTGATTGGCCCCTCTGGGGTGTGCCAGCTGGACCCCACCATGCAAGAATTTGTGCACCGGGCCTCTAGTTATACTATAAAGCCACTGTATTAAAAAAAAAAACAACAACAACAACCTGGTACTGGCACATAAAGAGGCATATAGATCAATGGAACAGAACAGAGAAATTGACCCAAGATATTACACCCAACTAATATTTGACAAAGGAGGCAAGAGCATACAATGGTGTAAAGACAGTCTCTTTAATTAAGGGTGTTGGGAAAATTAGAAGATCTATGCAAAAAACTGAAACTAGGCAATCAACTTACACCATACACAAGAATCAACTCAATATGGATAAAAGATTTAATATTAAGTCATATAATCATAAATATACTAGAAGAAACCATACCCAGCAAAATCTCAGACATCTCACAAAGGAGAATTTTCACCAATACATATCCTAGGGCAAGAAAACGAAGGAAAAAATTAAAAATGGGACTACATCAAAATAAAAAGCTTCTGCATAGCAAAAGAAACCAGCATCAAAATTTAAAGGAAACCCTCTGTATCAAGAACATATTTGGGCCAAGACCGGTTTGGCTCAGTGGATAAAGCGTCAGCCTGTGGACTGAAAGGTCCCAGGTTCGATTCCGGTCAAGGGCATGTATCCTGGTTGCGGGCTCAAACCCAGTGGGGAGTGTGCAGGAGGTGGCCAATTGATGTCTCTCTCTCATGGATGTTTCTGGCTCTCTGTCCCTCTCCCTTCCTCTCTGTAAAAAATCAATAAAATATATTAATAAATAAATAATTAAAATATTTTTTAAAAAGAACATATTTGGTGAGGATACATTTGATAAGGGGTTAATTTCCAAAATATATAAAGGACTCATACAACTTAACAAAAGTAAGATAATTTTTAAAAACGGGCAGAAGACCTGAATAGACATTTCTCCAAAGAGGACATACAAATGGCCAAGAGACACATGAAAAAATGCTCAATGTCACTAATTATTAGAGATGCAAATTAAAAGGACAATGAGGTATCCTTGTCCATGGGTTATGCATATATGCATACAAGTTCTTTGACTTCTTCCCATCCTCTCACCTACTCCTGCCTTATAATGCTTTATAATTTTCAGAATATAGGTCTTTCATGTTCTTTGTTTCCTTTATTCCTAAGTATTTTATTCTTTTGGTTGCAATTGCAAAAGAAATTTGTGTTTGTTTTTTTTTTTAATTTTTTTTTTTTTTTGAAATTTTGTTGTTAATATACAAGAAGACAATGGATTTTTGAACATTGATTTTGTATTCTGCAATTTTTGTATTTGTTTATTGTTTGTAACAGTTTTTTGTTGGTGGAGTCTTTAGGGTTTTCTATACACAGAAACATGTCATCCACAAAAAAGTGACAGTTTAACTTCTTCTTTCACTATTTGGATGCCTTTATTTCTTTCTCTTGCTTTGTTGCTCTGGCTAGGACTTCCATCACTATGTTGAATAAGAGTTGTGAGTGGATAACTTGTCTTGTTCCTTATCTTAGAGGAAGTTTTCAACTTTTTGCCAGTGAATATGATATTAGCTGAAGTTTATCATACTTGGCCTTTATTATGTTGAGGTACATTCCTTCAATTCCTATTTGATTGTTTTAATCATAAATGAATGTTGTATCTTATCAAAAGCTTTTCTGCATCTATTGATAAGGTTATATGATTTTTATCCCTTCTTTTGTTAATGTGGTGTATTACATTGCTTGATTTGCTTATGTTCAACCATTCTTGTGCCCCTGGGATGAAGCCTACTTGATGGTGATGTATTATTTTTTAGTTGTACTGTTGTATTTGATTTGCTAGTGTTTTGTTAGGAATTTTGCTCCTGTATTCATCAGAGATATTGGTCTATAGTTTTCTTTGCCACGTTTTCATATCAGAGTTATGACTGCATAGAATGTGTTAGGTATTATTGCCTCTTCTTCAATTTTTTACAAAAGTTTGAGAAGGACAGGTTTTTAAGCCTTCTTTGAATGTTTGGTAGAATTCACTGGTAAAGCCATCTCATACTGAATTTTGTTTTTTGGAAATTTTTTAATGGTTGTTTCAATTTCCTTATTGCTGATTGGTCTATTTAGATTTTCCAATTCTTTGTGATTTAGTCTAGGAAGGTTATACATTTATAGGAAGTTATCCATTTCTTGTAGGTTATTGAATTTGTTGACCTATAGTCTTTCATAATATTCTGGTGTGATCCTTTATATAATCTGTGATGTCTGTGGTGACTTCTCTCTCATTTCTGATTTTGTTTCTATGGATCATTTCCCTTTATTCCTTAGTGAGTCTAGCCAGGTATTTGTCCATTTTATTAACCTTTACAAAGAACCATCTCTGTGTTTTACTTATTTTTTTATATAACCATTTTCCCTCTACTTTGTTCAAATTCTGCTCTAATTTTTACTTTCTTTCTTCTGCTGACTTTGGTATTGTTTTAGTTCTTTTTCTAGGACTTTCTGATGTCATGTTAAGTTGTTCACTTGGGATTTCTCTTGTTTCTTGAAATAGGCCTGTAACGATATGAGCTTCCCTCTTATTAAGGCATTTCATTACAGAAGTTTTGATGTGTTGTATTCTCATTTGTCTCTATATATTATTGATCTCATCTTTTATTTCTCATTTAGAGTATATTGTTTAATTTCCATGTATTTGTGGGTTTCTTTACTTTCTATTTGCAATTGATTTTTAATTTCAAGGCATCATGGTCAGAGAATATACTTGGTGTAATTTCAATATTCTTGAATTTGTGATGCTAGTTTTGTGATCCAACATGTGGTCTATCCTTGAGAATGGTGTATGTGCACTGGAGAAGAATGTATATTCTGATGTTATGGAATGAAAGATTCTGTAAATGTTAATTATATCCATTTGATCTAGTGTTTCATTTAAAAACTATATTTCTTTTTTGGAGAATCCAAGATGGCGGCATAGGTAAACACCTACACTGCTGCCTCGAACAACAATTTCAAAACTACAACTAAAAGACAGAACAGACATTATCGAGAACCACAGGGAAGCTGGCTGAGTGGAAATTATACAACTTAGAAAAAAAGAGAGGGGCTCACAGAGACCCAGAGGAGCTGTAAAAAGCTGAGGTACAGAGACTACACGCGTGGAGAGAGAGGGTGCCGGAGTACCTGGCTGGCTTTCTCTGGTGGGAGGGAGTCGGAGACTCTCAAAGGCATTGAACCCCTTATTCTACGACACTAAACCCCAGGTCCAGCTGAAACTCATATGGGGGGAGTTTGGACTGTGAAAAGGGAGAAGTGCACGGAGATTTAGGGGAGTTGCAGAGGATCAGAGGTCTGATGACGCACGGCACTGCTCGCAGAAAACCGACTGCTGATTGTGCCGCTGGCTTTCACGACTGGATGGGAGACAGACCCTCCCAGCTGTGTCACTTCTAACTCCACTGAACCCCAGTTTCAGGCGAAACCCTGGGGACCCAGACTCCTGTGGTCCCAGAGCACAGGGGAGCTGGAGGGGCAACAGTCTAGAGGCACTGAGAGAGCGGGCACACGCACAGGGACCGATCCAGAGATTACCCAGTCATGTGAGACTCGGGGGCTGTGGAGGGCGGGACCAACTGAAAGGCAAGGCGGTCCATTAAGTCCTGAGACTCCACCCATCCCAAGCTCAACAGAATGGCTTTTGCAGTTTTGCAAGTCTGGTATCATAAGGCTGAATCCAACATAGAAATTCTCCCAGCATAGTGAAAATGCTGAGACAAGGGAAGGGATCACAAACAAAAGAGATGGAGGAAAACAAACAACTGGATATAGAGTTCAAAACCACGTTTATAAGGTTTATCAAGAATATCCTAAAAAAGTTTGATAAAGTTAGTGAGACCCAAGAAGAGATGAAAAAGAACCTACTAGAAATGGAAAAGGACCAACTAGAAATTAAACATACACTGACTGAAATAAAAAATATTATACAGAGACCTAACAGCAGACTAGGAGAAGGCAAGAATTAAATCAGAAAACACTCAACTTGAAAAGCAAGAAAGGAATCCAAAAATGTAAAGATAATGTAAGGAGCGTCTGGGACAGCTTCAAGCATACCAACATCAGAATTGTGGAAGAGAGCGAGCAAGATACTGAAAACCTATTTAAAGAAATAATGACTGAAAACTTCCCACATCTGGTAAAAGAAATAGACTTACAAGTCCAGGAAGCACACAGAACCACATATAAAAAGAATCCAAAGAGGACTACACCAAGACACATCATAATTAAAATACCAAGAGCAAAAGACAAAGAGAGAATATTAAAAGCAGCAAGAGAAAATCAGTTCATTACCTACAAGGGAGCACCCATACGACTCTCAGTTGATTTCTCAACAGAAACGATGCAGGCCAAACGAAAGTGACAAGAAATATTCAACGTGATGAATAGCAAGAACCTACAACCAAGAATACTTTACCCAACAAAGCTATTATTCAGAATTGAAGGGCAGATAAAGAGCTTCACAAATTAAAAGCTAAAGGAGTTCATCAACTCCAAGCCAGTATTATATGAAATGCTGAAAGGTACTCTTGTAGAAGAGGAAGAAGAAAAGGGTAAAAGATAAAAAATTATGAACAACAAATACATATCTATCAACAAGTGAATCTAAAAATTAAGTGAATTAAAAATTTGATCAACAGGATAAACTGGTGAATATAATAGAATCAGGAGCACAGAAAGGGAGTGGACTGATAATTCTCAGGGGGAAAGGGGCGAGGGGTGTACAGGGAGAGACTGGACAAAAATTATACACCTATGGATGAGGTCAACAGGAGGGAAGTAAGAGTAGAGGGAAGGGTGGGAGCCCTGTGGAGGGGAGCTCTGAAGGGGGAAAAAGAGAAACAAATGTAATAATCTGAATAATAAAGATTTAATTTAATAAAAACTATATTTCTTTTTTGACTTTCTGTTTGGTTGTTCTGTCTAGAGCTATCAATGATTGTCCTTTGATCTGTTTCTCCCTTTAGTTCTGTGAGTAGTTGTTTTATATATTTCAGTGCTTCCTGGTTGTGTGCATATATATTAAGTAGTATTATGTTTTCTTGAAGTGTTATGTTTCCCTTTATTATTATAAAGTATCCACCTTTTTTCTTGTTATCTTGAAATCTATTTTGTCAGATATAAGTATGGCTATACCTGCAGTTTTGTGAATGTTATTTACTTGCAGAATCATTTTCCGCCCTTATACTTTGAAACTACCTTTGTGTTTGTAGCTTAGATGTGTCTCTTATAGTCAGCATTTACTTGGGTTTTGCTTTTTGATCCATTTTGCTACTCTGCCTCTTTATTGGTGAATTCAGACCATTTGCATTTAGGGTAATTATGGATATATGAGTATTTCCTCTAACCATTTTATCTTTGTTTTCAACTAGCTCTGTGCCTCCATTGGTTCTTTTTTAAAAAGTTAAATTGATTGGGGTGACATTGGTAAACATGAATATATAGGTTTCATGTGTAGTTTTCTGTGTAACAAGATCTATACATGGAACCATATGCCCACTACCCAAAATAATATCAGACTCTCTTCTCCCTGCTCATCCACCTTCTCTCCGGCAGCCACCATTCTGCTGTTTGTTTTTACAAGTTACAGTTTTATATCCCACATATGAGTGAAATCATATGGTTCTTAGCTTTTTCAGACTGACATATTTCACTTAGCATAATGTTTTCAAGGTCCATTCATGTTGTTGCAAATGGTGCTATTTCATCCTTTCTTATACCTGAGTAGTGTTCTATTGTGTGTATATATATACACCACATTTTCTTTATCTAGTCCTCTATCTCACGATACTTATGTTGGTTCTATGTCTTGGCCATCCTGAATAATGCTGCAATAAATATAGGGGTGCATATATCTTTGCTAATGCATGATTTCGAGTATTTTGGGTATATATGCAGGAGAGGAGTTGCTGGGTCATATGGTAGCTCTATTCTTAATTTTTTGAGGAATCTCCACACTGCTTTCCATAGTGATTGTACCAGTCTACATTCCCACCAGCAATGAATGAAGTTTCCCTTTTGTCCGCCACAACCTCTCCAATACTTGTTATTGCTTGTCTTGTTGATAGTGGCCACTCTAACTAGTGTAAGGTGGTATCTCATTGTAGTTTTGATTTGCATTTCCCTAACTGCCAGTGAGGTTGAACATTTTTTCATATATCTATTGGCTGTTTGTATATCTTCTTGGGGAGAAGTGTATTTTCAGGTCTTCTGATCATTTTTTGATTGGATTGTTTGGTATTGAGTTTTATAAGTTCTTTATATATTTAGAAAATTAAAACTTTGTTGGAGCTACTGTTTGCAAATATCATCTCCCATTTGGTAGGCTGCCTTTTTGCTTTGTTGTCAGTTTCTTTTGTTGTGCAGGAGCTCCTCAGTTTAATATGAATCATTAATTAAAATTCATTAATTTTGCCTTTGCCTCCCTTGCCTTTGAGGTCAAGTTCATAAAATGTTCTATATGACCTAATTCCATACCTTTGGTGCATATATTTTCTTCTCTGTAACTTATATTTTTGGGTCTTACATTTATGTCTTTAATCCATTTGTTTTCCTTTATGTTTCTGTCTAAAGTATGCCATACTTCTTAACTTTGTTTCCTCATTTTTAAATTTTTTTTAAATTACTGTATTACATGTATGCATATCTTCCCATTGCCCCCCTCCCAGACATACCCTAACCTCCCAGTATCTTGTGTTCATTGGTTATGCTTATATACATGCATACAAGTCCTTTGGTTGATCTCTTATCTACCCCACCTCTTCCTAAACTTCTTCTGTAATTTGACTGTCTGTTTGATGCTTTACTACCTCTGTATCTATCTTTTTGTTCATCAGTTTATAATGTTCTTTATTATCCATAAATGAGTGAGATCATGTGGTGTTTATCCTTCATTGATTGGCTTATTTCACTTAGCACAATGCTCTCCAGTTCCATCCAGGTTGCTGCAAATGGTAAGAATTCCTTCTTTTCTATTGCAGCATAGAATTCCATGGTGCAGATGTACCATAGTTTTCTGACCCACTCATCTGCTGACGGGCACCTAGGCTGTTTCCAAATTGTATCTATTGTAAATTGTGGTGCTATGAACACAGGGGTGCATAAATCCTTTCTGATTGGTGTTTCTAGTTGCTTAGGATATATTCCTAAGAATGGGATTGCTGGGTCAAATGGGAGTTCTAATTTTAGTTTTTTGAGGAAACTCCATACTGGCCTCCACAGTGGCTGCACCAGTTTGCATTCCCACCAGCTGTGCAAGAGGGTTCTTTTTTCTTCGCATACTCACTAACACTTATAGTTTGTTGATTTGTTGATGATTACCATTCTGACAGGTGTCAGATGGTATCACATTGTCATTTTGATTTGGATCTCTTGGATAATTAGTGACTTTGAACATGTTTTCATGTCTCTCTTGGCCTTCCTTCTGTTGTCTTTCGAAAGGTTCTATTTAAGTCTGTTGCTCATTTTTTTTACTGGATCATTTATCTTCCCTTTATTAAGTTGTATAGGTTTTGGCTATAGATATTGGAGATTAAAACTTTATCAGTGATAACATTTGCAAATATGTTCTCGCAGACAGTAGGGTTTCTTGTTGTTTTCTTGATGGTTTCTTTTGCTGTGCAAAAGCTTTTTATTTTGATGTGGCCCCATTTGTTTATTTTTCCTTTAGCTTTCATTGCCCTTGCAGCAGTATCCGTGAAGAAGTTCTTTTGGCATATGTCTCAGATTTTGCTGCCTGTAGATTCCTCTAGTATTTTAATGGTTTCCCATCTTATGTTTAAGTCCTATATCCATTTGGAGTTTATTTATGTGTATGGTATAAGTTGCTGGTCTAGTTTCATTTTTTTGCATGTATCTGTCCAATTTTCCAACACCATTTATTGAAGAGGCTGTATTGACTCCTTTGTATGTTCATGCATCCTTTGACAAATATTAATTGAGCATAGTGAGTTGGGTGGATATCTGGATTCTCTATTTTAGTCCATTGGTCCATGTGTCTGTTCTTGTGCCAGTAACAAACAGGCTGTTTTGAGAACAGTTGCTTTGTAATGTAGCTTAAAATCTGGTATTGAAATCCCACCTACTTTATTCTTCTTTCTCAGGATTGCTGTGGCTATTTGGGGTCTTTTTTTTGTTCCAGATGAATCCTTGAAGAGTTCTTTCTAGGTCTGTGAAATATGTCACTGGTATTTTAATGGATAGTGCAATGAATCTATAGATTGCTTTGGGTAGTATGGACATTTTAACGAGGTTGATTCTCCCAATCCATGAGCATGGTGTGCTCTTGCATCTGTTTATGTCTTCCTCTATCTCTTTTTTCAGTGTCCTATGGTTTCTGCATATAGGTCTTTTACCTCCTTAGTTAGGTTTATTCCTAGGTATCTTAATTTTTTTGGTGCGATGGTAAATGGGATTGCTTTTTAAGTCTCTCTTTCTGTAATTTCACTATTAGTGTATAGAAATGCCACAGATTTCTTGGCATTAATTTTGTATCCTGCTACACTGCCAAATTCATTTATTAGTCAATTAGTTTTGGGATGGAGTCCTTCAGGTTTTTTATGTACTGTATCATGTCATCTGCAAATAAGGACAGCTCTACTTCTTCTTTTCCAATTTGGATGCCTTTTATTTCTTCTTGTTGTCTAATTGCAATGGCAAATACTTCCAGTACTATGTCATACAGGAGTGGTGAGAGTTGTCATCCCTGTCTTTTTCCTGTTCTTAGGTAAAATGATTTTAGTTTTTGCCCATTGAGTATGATGTTATCTGTGGGTTTATCATATATGGCTTTTATGATGTTGAGAATGATCCTTCTATTCCCACCTTGCTGAGAGTTTTTATCAAGAAAGGGTGTTAGATTTTGTCAAATATTTTTCCGCATCAATTGATATGACCATGTGATTTTTATCTCTCAATTTGTTTATGTGATGTATCACATTTATCAATTTGCAGATATTGTACCATCCTTACATTCCTGTGATAAATCCTGCTTGGTCATGGTGTATGATCTTTCTGATGTTCTGCTGGATCCGATTTGTTAGAATTTTGTTGAGGATTTTGGTATCTATGTTCATGAGAGATATTGGCCTGTAATTGTCTTTCATTGTGTTGTCTCTATCTGGTTTTGGTATTAGGGTGATCCGGGCTTCATAGAAGGTGTTTGGAAGTGTTCCTTCTTATTGAATATTTTTTATTTGTCTGAGGAGGATAGGTTTTCATTCTTCCTTGAATGTTTGGTAAAATTCTCCTGTGTAGCCATCTGGTCCAGGGCTTTTGTTTGCTGGAAGCTTTTTGATTACTGCTTCAATTTCTTCCATAGTTATTGGACTATTGAGCGGTTTTAGATTCTTCCTGATTGAGTTTTGAAAGGAATATGTCCATTACTTGCAGGTTGTCCAATTTTTTTGTAATAGAGTTGTTCATAGTATTTTTTAACAGTCTTTTGTATTTTGGTCAGGTCTGTTTTTATTTCTCCTCTTTCAATTCTAATTTTGTTTATTTGGGTCTTCTCTCTTTGCTTCTTGGTGAGCCTGGCTAGAGGTCCATCAATCTTGTTTATCCTTTCAAAGAATCAGCTTTTGGTTTTGTTGATCTTTTGAATTGTTTCTTTGGTCTCTATGTTGTTTAGCTCTACTCTGATCTATACTATTTCTTTCTTTCTGCTTACACTGAGCTGTTCTTGGTGCTCTCTTTCTAACTCTTTGAGTTCTAGGGTTAGGTAATTTATTACCATTGTTTCTTGCTGTTTGCTGTCAGCTTGTAGAGCTATGAACTTTCCTTTCAAGTCTGCTTTCACTGTGTCCCATAAATTTTGTGTTGTTGTGTTGTCATTGTAATTTGTTGCCATGATGTTTTTTATTTCTTCCTTGATCTCTCTGGTTGCCATTCATTGTTTAACAGTATGCTGTTTAGTCTCCATGTGTTTGATTTCTTGGTATTGTTTTTATTGTAGTTGATTTCCAGTTTTATGCCACTGTGATCTGAGAAGATGCTTGATATGATTTCTATCTTCCTCAATTTGAAGAGATTTTGCCTGTGACTCAACATATCTTTAAAAATGACCCATGTATACTAGAGAAGAATGTATATTCTGTGACTTTGGTGTGAAATGTTCTGAAGATGTCAATTAATTCCATCTGGTCTACTAAGTCATTTAGAATTGATATTTCCTTGATTTTTTGTTTAGAGGATTTGTCCAGTAGTGACAGTGGGGTATTAAAGTCTCCTAGTATGATTGTATTGCTGCCAATCTGTCTCTTGATATCCTCCAGGACTTTTTTTTATGTATTTGGGTGCTCCTATATTGTCTGTGTTTATGTTTACCATAGTTATTTCTTCTTGTTGGATTGTTCACTTTAGTATTATGAAGTGTCCTTCTTTATCTGTTTTTATGTCCTTCACTTTGAGATCTAATTTTTCAGATATTCCTATTGCAACCCCAGCTCTTTTTTTTTTCATTACCATTTGCCTGAAACACCATCTTCCATCCCTTCACCCTCAATCTGTGTGCATCTCTTTTTCTGAGGTGGGTCTCTTGTAGACAACAGATATATGGGTCATGTTTTCTTATCCAATCCATTACCCTATGTCTTTGATTGGAGCATTTTATCCATTTACATTTAAAATCATTATTGATAGGTACTTATCTTTCACCATTTTTAGTCTTTATCCCCGAGTTCCTTCTTTTTTTCCTATTTCTTTTTTTTACCATAGACCCTTTAACATTTCTTGCATTGCTAGTTTGGTGGTAATAAATTCTCTTATTGCTTTTTTGTCTGTGAAGCTCCTGATTTCACCTTCAATTTTGATTGAAAGCCTTGCTGGGTACAGTATTCTTGGATTCAGACCTCTCCTTTGCATGGCTTTGTATATTTCATTCCATTCCCTTCTACCCTGATGAGTTTCTGTTGAGAAATCAGTTGCTAGTCTTATGGGGGTTCCTTTGTAGGTAACCTTCTGTTTCTCTCTGGCCACTTTTACAATTCTTAATTTGTTGGTGGTGTTTGCCAATTTAATTATAATGTGTCTTGTTGTTGTTTTTTTGGGGTTTATTTTGCTTGGGACTCTGTGAGCTTCTTGGATTTGTGTAGGTTCTTTCTCCCCTATATCAGGGAAGTTTTCTGTCATTATTTCTTCAAACAGGTTTTCTAATCCTTGCTCAGTTTCCACTCTTTCTGGAATCCCAATTATGGGGATTTTGTTTTGTTTTGTGTTATCCCAAAGTTCTCTTAGGCTTTCCTCTTGCTTTTTAATTTTTTTTTCTAGAAGCTGCTGTACTTGGGTATTTTTTCCTACCTTATCTTCTAGAAGCAGTCCTCTGCTTCTTCTAGTCTACTTTTGATGCTTTCTATTGAGTTCTTCACAGCAGTAATGTCATTTTTCATTTCTTCTTGATTGTTTCATTTCCTATTGGTTCTTCTTCATTTCCTCTTTTTCTTACTCATATTGTAGAATTTGTCTTCCATTTTTTTCAGCCACCTTATGACCATTTTTCTGAACTCTTTTTTCTGGCAGGTTGTTTGCTTCTAGTTCGTTTACTTTCTTTTCTGGGGATGCCTGCCTTTCTGTCTTATGCAGGCTGTTTCTTCTTCTACCCATGGTCTTTCTATTCTGGGTGTCTGGTTATGTAGTTCTCTCTCCTGTGTTGATTTAAAGGCTCAAAATACAACACGACCAGGTATAACATACAAGGCACTGAACAGAAATGTATTCACGATGTTAATAACCACAAATAAGGTGACCATCAGTGAAAGATAAATTAGGGGTATGTAGAGAAAAAATAATATAGAAAGCAGGAAAAAAGAAAAGAAAGAAGTGCCAAAATGAAATTGGGAGAAGGAAGAAAAAAAGAGGAAAAAGCAAGAAAAGAAGAAAAGAATAAGAATAAGAATAAGAAAAAGAATAAGAAGAAGAAGAAGAAGAAGAAGAAGAAGAAGAAGAAGAAGAAGAAGAAGAAGAAGAAGGGAGAAGAAGAGGAGAAGGAGGAAGAGGAAGAGGAGGAGGAAGAAGAAGAGGAAGAAGGGAGAAAGAAAAAAAGTAAGAGAGAAAAGAAAGAAAATGAGAACAAATTATATATTTGTGGAGAAATCTCCAATAGAACAGCCACTAATCCCAACAAATGCCAACAACAAGTACCTGGAGATTAATACAAATTACAAATAACAACTAATATCAAAGGGTGTGAGGGAAAACAGAGGTAAAAAGTAAACAAAAACAAAGCAAACAAAAAGCAAAATAAAACAAGTAAAATAAGCAAAGACAATCTTACACAAAAATGTATAAAAAATCGATATAATCAATGTTCAAGCAAACAACCACAAAAGGATATAAAGAAAAACATTTTTTTGGATAGTGAAGACAGAGAAGAGAGAGGTGTGTATGGACTTGGAGTAGGGGATTTGAAATGATATATATAAGTGGGGTGAAGTTGTGTTTTTTAAAATATATTTTATTGATTTTTTACAGAGAGGAAGGGAGAGGGATAGAAAGTCAGAAACATCAATGAGAGAGAGACATGGATCAGCAGCCCCCTGCACGCCCCCTACTGGAGTTGTGCTCTCACGCAAGGTACATGCCCCTGACTGGAATCAAACCTGGGACCCTTCACTCCGCAGGCCGATGCTCTATCTACTGAGCCAAACCGGTCTTGGCTGGGGTGAAGTTTTAACCAGGTACAAAGAAAGAATAGGGAAAATCTAAAGTTGGAAAAGGGTAAGAGAAACATGACAACAAAATGGGAAAAGTTAGGAAAGGAGTGTTGGCATAAAAGTAGAATTGAGATAGAGTAAAATTATGCTAAAGGAAAGATGAAAATAGAATGTAGAACTCTAATCCCCAAGTAAGATAAAGAGAAAATAAAATGACACTTCTTTTTTTCAAAAAGGTAAAAATAGTAGTAGTAAAAATACTGGTTGAAAATAAAAATGTAATAATTAAAAGGGTAAAATCAATTGAGGAAAAAAGAAAAAAGTTAGTTTTTTAATTAAAAGATGAAAAAATAAAAAATTAAAAATAAAAGAATAGAATGGGCAGTAGTGGAGGTCATTTACTCCCTCTATTGTTCTGTTTGGCATGCCTGTTTCCCAGTTGGGATGATATTGCAGTTCCCTGCATTCCACTGCTGCTCAGTGCTGAAAGCCAGTCCTGGTTTTTAAGCAGGCGGTGTGTCTTAATCTCTTTATTCTGTTGTGATTACGTGAGAGTCAATTTGTGAGTTATCTTCTGGGTGGCAGTGTTTCGGAATTGACTTCTGAGATTATAGGTCCTCTCTAGCCTGTGCTTAGATCCTGCTTTCTCTGTGGCACTCAGTACTGGTTTGTGGGAGTGGGTTGCCCCAGAGCTGATTTTCTGATGGTTATTCTGCGCTCTGATCCTCAGGTTCCAGAAAAACAACTTTCCCCTGCAGTCTCCTAGGATATCCCCAATTGGGTGATCCTATGTATTGGGCTTAGCAATCAGAAGCCAGGGTCTGAAGAGGAAAGAGTGCAGTCTGTGCACTCTCCCTTCCCCACTCCTGTTCAAGCAGCTGAGACAACTTAATAACTCCCAGGCTGTCCTTCTGCGTCAGATCAAAATGGGTTGCTTTCTAGAGCTCCCTTCTGTTAACAGCTCTACGGGCCCCTTTCCACATTCAGGGATCATGCCCTGCCCAACATCTACGGATTTCTGTAGGTGCAGCTTTCCCCTGTTCCAGTTCCCACAGTGTGCGCATCTCTCTGTTCTGCTGGACCAGAGACCTCACCTTATCCCAGGTGAAAACTGACCTTTCCATGTGGCATGTGAAGCTCCTCTGAACCCGAGTGTTTGTGCTGATTGGGGAGCAATGTTCTGGGTCCCCCAACTTTTTGGTGGGTTCTACAGCTGTAGCTCTTCAGGCTGCAGTAAATATCCACTTTCCCCTGCAAGATGACATAGTCTCCATATTCACGCTGGTGGCTCCGGGAGAATAAACCCCGTGGCAGTGGGGCTGCCTGGTCAGGGGAGCCCTGTCCAGCAATCCCCCACCTTCTCCTGAAGGATAACTGTCCCTTAACTTGCCAACAAACACTCCCAGTGTGACCCTCAGCTGTTCTCTCTGTCTGCTTAGTGACAAGGCTCTGGACACACCCGTCTATTCCACTGCCCTTCCCTCCTCCCACCCCCGCTCCCCGTTTCCTCTTTTTTTTTTTTTTTTAATGCTATATGTCCTGGTTTGGGAATTTGTGTGTGTGATTACCACTAGGTTTATAAAAAATTAAGTTTCATATATACTGTGTTGTTGTTTTTTTTCTTTTTAGTGCATCTGACCTTCATCTTCCTTTGCCAGTCCAAACCTTTCCCCCTACCCTTTTGTGTTTTTGTTGTCACAAATTATCCCTGTTTATGCTGTTTTTTGGAGATCTTACTCACAGTGTTGTGACCTTATGTTCTTTGTTTTAAGTAGAGTAACTCCTTGAGTATTTCATCAATGGATATTTTCTCGTGATAAAATAGCTCAGATTCTGTATGTCTGGAACTGTCTTTATTTCTCCTTCATATTCAAAGGATAATTTTGCTCGATATATTATTCATGGCTGGAATTTTTCTCTTTCAGATATTTGAGTAATTGATTTCATTCTCTCCTGGCTTGTAGAGTTTCTGCTGAGAAATCAGATAAAATTCTGATGGGTTTTCCTTTGTAGGCCACTTTCTACTTTTCCCTGACTACTTTCAAATTTTTTTAATCATTAATTTTTGACAGGTTTAATAGCAACTGCCTTGGAAAAGGAACTCTGGATTGAGGTAACTAGGTGTTCTATTTGCTCTAGTTCTTTCCATTGATTTGGGAAGTTCTCATCCACTGTTTATTTTAAGAGACTCTCCATTCTATGCTTCCTCTTTTCCTCCTCCTCAATCCTAGAATTCTAATATTGCTTTTTCTGATGGAGTAAGATAGTCTTGTAGAGCTGTTTCATTATTCTTTATGCTCAGGTTTCTCTCTTCTTCCCTCGGCATCATTTCTTCATTCCTATATTCAATACCATTATTTCCTCCATCTGGTTGGTTCTATGTTCAGTAGTTCACTCTTTATCTCTTTAATTTCATACTTCCTTCCCAGGATTTCTGATAGGTTCTTTTTTAAAGTTTCAATCTCTTGGGTAAAGTTCATGTTTTGTTCATTGATTTGTTTTCCAAGTGCACTGAATTTCTTGTCAGTATTTTCTCTCATCTTATTGAGTGTTTTCAGAACTGCAATCTTGAAATCTGTCATTTATATCTCATATTTCCATGTATTCCAGTTTGCTCTCTGAGGATTTTTCATTTTCTTTCTAGTCATCCTCTTTACTGTGGTTCTTCATGGTATTTGCTGCCCTTTGCTTACTCATTTATCGCTGAATAGGTTTTTCTACTATTTTCCAGTAGATGGTGTTGAATCACAGGATTTGGTTTTTCTTAAACCTCAGGTAGGATTTGTTTTGGCCTAACTGTAATGGCAACCCCTGACCTTTGTGTGGTCCTGCCCCAAGTACCCCTCCTGGGTATCAGTTATAGAAGGAAACAGTGGTTCTACTGCAAAGATCTTGATTTATAGATGATATGGTCCTGGACACTACTCCAAGGGCAACGACAGGCAAATTTTGGGAGTCCAAAGGGCAGCAGGGCTCTGTGGTTCAATTTCTCTGTCTGAAACACCATTGTCTGGCCAGACAGTAGAGAACCATGTAGCAGAACCCTCTGCTCTGTCAGGTATCTGCTGACTCAGTAACTATTCGCTCAATTCCTATAGCCCTGCTTTCTGCCACCTGCAACTCTTTGTTCCTCCTAGACAAAGGATGTGGCTACAACCACTGAATTTCTATCCTCTCCTGGCCATCCAAGCCATGAGCTCCCCACTGCAGGTCTGTGTCTGTGGGCTACCTGTGCTTTTCTCATTTCTTGTTTTCCATTTATTCCTGGCTGCTCACCTTTCTATGGGTAACCAAAAATAAGTGTATGAGTTGCTCAGGTATATGTCTGTGTTGAGCAGGGATTTCTTTATTGAATTATAGTTGGTTAACTTGTTGAAATTTCTGAGGGAGAGAAAAAGGTGTGTTCTCATGCTGCCATTCCTCTGATGTCACCTCTTTATATGTTTTAAATGTATTTTTTTCTCAGACATGTAGTTTGCAAATACTTCCTTCTACTCTGGATTTTGTCCATTCATCATTTTAATAAGGTCTTAAACTTTAATAAAAGTTTTTCATTTTGATGAATTCTAACTTATTGATTTTCTTTTTTAATGAATCATACTTTTGGTATCACCTCAAAATCTTTTCATCTGGCCCTATGTCCTGAAGATTTTTTTTCTACATTTTCTCCTAAATGTTTTATAGTTTTATATTTAAATCTATGATATATTTTGAGATAATTTTAATTTAAAATTTGAGGTTTAATTCAAGGTTTTTCTGTTTGTTTTTGCCTATGGATGTCCAAATGCTTCAGTACCATTCTTCCATTGACTTGTTTGAGCATTTTTGTATGGGCCCCTGTCTTGATTTTTATTTGTTCCATTAATTTGTTTCTATCCTTCTGCCAACACCACACTCTCTTGATTACTGTATTATGTAGTAAGTGTTAAAATCAGATAGAGTGACACCATTCTTTTTGTTTTTTTCAAAATTGTTCTAATTCCTTTGGGTGTATTTTTAAATATATAAATTGTAGAATAAATGTTTCTATATCTACTAAAAAAATCTTGCTTGGATTTTCATAGAATTGTATTAAACCTATAAATCAGTTGGGGTAGAACTGACATCTTTTTTATGTTGAATCTTCCAAATCATGAACATAATATGTCTCTCCATTTGTTTAGATCTTCCTTGATTTCTTTCAACAGTCTGTTGTAGTTTTCATCATACATAACTTATACAGGTGTTTTTTTTAAAAAAAAAATCCAATAAAATAATTTTAAATGGTTTATATAGATAAATTCAGAGATATAGAGTTTTGAAATGGAAATAACTATTAAAAGCAAATGTTATGTATTAACATTTTCTCTCAAAGGCAGTGATAAAGAAGGGAAAGAAGTAAGAGCAGCCGAGGGTGAGGCCCAAGCAAAGACTCTGGGCAGCAAGAAGAGACCCAGAGTGAAGTGAGGGGGGGTCCCTGAAAGAACTGTGGAAAGATACCCCAGGTGGTCTTCACTTATTTTATAGTACTGTTGAAAAGCACCTAAAGCCACCACTAGCTCAGGGTGAGGCATGGAGACCTGTGACCTCACAAACAAGAGACACATGTCTCCTTTCAAGGAGAAGGTCCTTTAAGAAATTCCCAGTTTGGGGGAAAAAAATGGCTGCAGAATAGACGGGACATGTCTGGGCAGATGAAGAGAGCAGCTGAGAGTCGCACTGGGAGTATTTGTTGGCAAGTTAAGAGTCAGTTATCCTCCAGGAGGAGGTGGGGGACTGCTGGAAAGGGCTCCCTTGACCAGGCAGCCCCACTGCCACAGGGGTTTTTGTCTGCCGGAGCCACTAGCGTGAACTCAGAGACCACGCCATCTTGCAGTGGGAAGTGGATGTATACGGCGGTCTGAAAACCTACAGCTGCAGCACCCACTAAACAGCCAGGGAACCCAGAATACCGCTCTCCAATTGGCGCAGACACTGGGACTCAGAGGAGCTCCACATGCCACACGGAAAGGTCAGGTTTAGCCTGGGATAAGGTGAGGTCTCCTATCCCGCAGAACAGTCGCGCTCACTGTGGGAACTGGACTGGGGGAAAGCTGCTCTAAAGAGGAATCTGTGGATGTGGGACAGGGTGTGATCCCTAAATTAACAGAGGGGAGCTCTAGAAAGCAACCTATTTTGATCTGAGGCAGAAGGACAGCCTGGGAGTTATTACAGTGTCATGGCTGCTGGAACAGAAGCAGGGAAGGGAGAGAGCACAGACAACAGTCTCCTCTTCAGACCCTGCCTTCTGAGTGCTAAGCCCAATACATAGGATCACACAATTGGAGACATCCTGAGAGACTGCTCTGGAACCTGGGGATTGGAGTGCAGAGTAACCATCAGAGAATCAGCTCTGGGGCAACCCATCCCTACAAACCGGTATCGAGAACCAGAGTAGCAGGATCTAAGCACAGCCTAGAGAGGTCCTGTGCTTAGTCTCAGAGGTCAATTCTGAAACACTACTACCCAGTGGATGACCCACAAATTGTCTCTCACATAATCACAAAAGAATAAAGAGACTAAGACACACCGCAGCAGTGGAACACAGGGAACTGCAATACCCTCCCAACTGGGAAACAGAAGTGCCAAACAGAACAATAGTAGAAGTGAATGACCTCCACTACTGCACGTTCTATTTTTTTTATTTTTTTGCATATTTTAATCAAAAAACTATTTTTTTCTTTTCTCCCCAATTGATTTTACCTTTTTAATTATTACATTTTTATTTTCAACTAGTATTATTACTACTACTATTTTACCTTTTTGAAAAAGAAAAAAAAAAACAAGTGTCAATGTATTTGCTCTTAATTTTACTTTGGGATTAGAGTTCTACATTCTATTTTCATCTTTCCTTTAGCAAAATTTTACTCTATTTCAACTCTACCTTTATGTCAACACTCTCTTCCTAACTTTCCCCATTTTGTTGTCTTCTTTCTCCTTCCCTTTTCCAACTTTAGATTCTCCCTATTTTTCTCTTTACCTGGTTAAAATTTCACCCCATTTATATATCTAATTTAAAATCCCCTAATTCAAGTCCATACAAACCTCTCTCTTCTTATCTTCACTATCCAAAAAAATTGTTTTTCTCTATGTCCTTTTGTTGTTGTTTGCCTGAACAGTGATTATATTGATTTTATATTTTTTGTGAGATTGTTTTTGCTTATTTTACTTGATTTATTTTGCTTTTAGTTTGCTCTCTTTTGGTTTGTTTTTTACCTCTCTTTTCCCTCGCCTCCCTTGATATTGGTTGTTATTTGTAGTTTATATTAATCTCCAGGTACTTGTTGTCGGCATTTCTTGGGATTGGTGGCTGTTCTATTGGAGTTTCCTCCTCACATCTATAGCTTGTTCCCCTTTTCTCACTTTCTCTCTTTCTTTTCTCTCTTACTTTTTTTCTCTCTCTCTTTTCTCCTTCTTCTTTTATTTTATTTTATTTTTTAGCATTTTTTCTCCCTTCTCCCAATTTGATTTTGGCACTTCTTTCTTTTCTATTTTTCTCATTTTTCTCTTCTTCTTTCTCTACTTACCCCTAATTTGTCTTTATTGCTGGTCACCTTATTTGTGGTTATTAACATCATGAATACATTTCTGTTCAAACCCTTGTGTGTTGTACCTGGTTGTGTTGTAGTTTATGCCTTTAAATCAATGTACAAGAGAGAACTACATAACCAGACACACAGAAAAGAAAGACCATGGGCAGACGAAGAAACAGCCCGCATATGTCAGAAAAGCAGGTTATCACCAGAAAAGAAAGTAAATGAAATAGAAGAAGAAATAGACCTGACAGAGAAAGAGTTCAGAAAAATGTTCATTAGGTGGCTGAAAAGAATGGAAGACAAAATTGACAATGAGAGTAATAACCAAAAGGAAATGAAGAAGAACCAAGAGGAAATGAAGAAGGGTCAAGAAGAAGAAGCAAGAAGAAATGAAGAATAATCAAGAAAAAATGAAAAATGACATCACCATTATAAAGAACTCAATAGAAAGCATCAAAAGTAGACTAGAAGAAGCAGAAGACCGCATCAGTGAGCTAGAAGACACGGTAAGAAAAAATACCCAAGTACAGCAGGTTCTAGAAAAAATTAAAAAGCAAAAGGAGAGCCTAAGGAAACTTTGGGATAATATGAAACAAAAAACATCCGCATAATTGGGGTTCCAGAAAGAATGGAAGCTGAGCAAGGATTATGAAACCTGATTGAAGAAATAATGTCAGAAAACTTCCCCAATATAAGAAAGAAAAACCCACACAAATCCAAGAAGCTCACAGAGTCCCAAGCAAAATAAACCCCAAAAAACCGACACCAAGGCACATTAAAATTAAATTGGCAAACACCAACGACAAAGTAAGAATATTAAAACAGGCCAGAGAGAAACAGAAAGTTAAACTACAAAGGAATCCCCATAAGACTAGCCACTGATTTCATAACAGAAACTCATCAGGCCAGAAGGGAATAGAATAAAATATACAAAGTCATGCAAAGGAAGGGTCTGAATCCAAGAATACTATACCCAGCAAGGCTTTCAATCAAAATTGAAGGCGAAATCAGGAGCTTCACAGACAAAAAAGGACTAAGGAAATATATTACCACCAAACCAGCAATGCAGGAAATGTTAAAGGGTCTACTGTAAAAAAAAGAAATAGGAAGAAAAGAAGGAACTCAGGGGTAAAGACTAAAAATGATGACAGATAAGTACTTATCAATAAATGTAAATGGATTAAATGTTCCAATCAAAAGACATAGGGTAACCGATTGGATAAGAAAACATGACCCATATATCTGCATCTATAAGAAACCCACCTCAGAAAAAAGTGATGCACACAGATTGAGGGTGAAGGGATGTAAGATGGTATTTCAGGCAAATGATAATGAAAAAAAAGCTGGGGTTGCAATAGTAATATCTGACAAATTAGATCTCAAAGTGAAGGACATAACAAGAGGTAAAGAAGGCTACTTCATAATACTAAAGGGAACAATCTAACAAGAAGAAATAACTCTGGTAAACATATACGCACCCAATATAAGAGTACCTAAATACATAAAAAAAACTCTTGGAGGATATTAAGGGAGAAATTGACAGCAATACAATCATAGTAGGAGACTTTAATACCCCACTGTCACCACTGGACAAATCCTCTAAACAAAAAATCAACAAAGAAACGTCAATCCTAAATGACTCACTAGAGCAAATGGAGGTAATTGACATCTTCGGAACATTTCACACCAAAGCCACAGAATATACATTCTACTCCAGTGCACCTGGGTCATTTTCAAAGATAGATAATATGTTGGGTCACAGGAAAAGTCTCTTCAAATTCAAGAAGATAGAAATCATATCAAGCATCTTCTCAGATCACAGTGGCATAAAACTGAAAATCAACTACAACAAAAACAATACCAAGAAAGCAAACACATGGATACTAAACAGCATGCTATTAAACAACGACTGGGTAACCAGACAGATCAAGGAAGAAATAAAAAACTTCATGGCAACAAATGACAATGAAAACACAACAATACAAAATTTATGGGACACAGTGAAAGCAGACTTGAGAGGAAAGTTCATAGCTCTACAAAACAGGAAACAATGGTAATAAATTTCCTAACCCTACAACTCAAAGAGCTAGAAAGAGAGCAACAAGAAAAGCCCAGTGTAAGCAGAAGAAAGGAAATAGTAAAAATCAGAGTGAAGATGAATAATATGGAGAGCAAAGAAACAATTCAAAAGATCAACAAAACAAAAAGCTGATTCTTTGAAAGGATAAACAAGATTGATGGACCTCTAGCCAGGCTCACCAAGAAGCAAAGAGAGAAGACCCAAATAAACAAAATCAGAAATGAAAGAGGAGAAAAAACAACAGACCCTGCCAAAATACAAAGGATTGTTAAAAAATACTGTGAACAACTCTATTCCAAAAAAATTGGACCATCTGCAAGAAATGGACATATTCCTAGAAAAATATCATCTTCCAAAAGTCAATCAGGAAGAATCTAAAACTGCTCAATAGTCCATTAACTATGGAAGAAATTGAAGCACTCATCATAAAGCTTCCAACAAACAAAAGCCCGGGACCAGATGGCCACACAGGAGAGTTTTACCAAACATTCAAGGAAGAATTAAAACCTATCCTCCTCAGACTAATCAAAAATATTCAATAAGAAGGAACACTTCCAAACACCTTCTATGAAGCCAGCATCACCCTAATACCAAAACCAGATAAAGACAACACAAGGAAAGAGAAGTGTAAGCCAATATCTCTCATTAACATAGATGCCAAAATCCCCAACAAAATTCTAACAAATCGGATGCAGCAGAACATCAGAAAGATCATATACCATGACCAAGCAGGATTCATTCCAGGAATGTAAGAATGGTACAATATCCACAAATCAATAAACATGATACATCACATAAACATATTGAGAGATAAAAATCAAATAGTCATATCAATTGATGCAGAAAAAGCATTTGACAAAATCCAACACCCTTTCTTGATCAAAACTCTCAGCAAGGTGGGAATAGAAGGATCATTCCTCAACATCATAAAAGCCATATATGATAAACCCACAGATAACATCATACTCAATGGGCAAAAACTAAAACCATTTCCCCTAAGAACAGGAACAAGACAGGGATGCCAACTCTCACCTCTCCTGTTCGACAGAGTACTGGAAGTATTAGCCATTGCAATTAGATAAGAAGAAGAAATAAAAGGCATCAAAATTGGAAAAGAAGAAGTAAAACTGTCCTTATTTGCAGATGACATGATACTGTACATAAAAAACCCGAAGAACTCCATCCCAAAACTTATTGACTGAATAAATGAATTCAGCAATGTAGCAGGATACAAAATTAATGCCAAGAAATCTGTGGCATTTCTATACACTAATAGTGAAATTACAGAAAGAGAGACTAAAAAAGTGATCCAATTTACCATCGCACCCAAAAAAATTAATATACCTAGAAATAAACCTAACTAAGGAGCTAAAAGACCTATATGCAGGAAACTACAGGACACTGAAAAAAAAGATAGAGGAAGATGTAAACAGATGGAAGAGTATACCATGCTCATAGATTGGGAGATTCAACTTCATTGAAATGTCCATACTACCCAATGCAATCTATAGATTCAATGCAAAACCCATTAAAATACCAACGACGTATTTCATCGACCTAGAAAGAACTCTTTAAAAATTCATCTGGAACAAAAAAAAGACCACGAATAGCCACAGTAATTCTGAGAAAGAAGAATAAAGTAGGTGGGATCTCAATACCAAATTTCAAAGCAACTGTTCTCAAAAAAGCCTGGTGCTGACACAAGAACAGACATATTGACCAATGGAATAGAATAGAGAATCCAGATATCCACACAAACTACTATGCTCAATTAATATTTGACAAAGGAGGCATAAACATACAATGGAGCCAAAACAGCCTCTTCAATAAATGGTCTTGGAAAAATTGGACAGATACATGCAAAAAAATGAAACTGGACCACCAACTTATACCCAAACACAAAAATAAATTCAAAATGGATACAGGACTTAAACATTAAACAGGAAACCATAAAAATACTAGAGGAATCCACAGGCAGCACAATCTCAGACATATGCCAAAAGAACTTCTTCACGGATACTGCTGCAAGGACAGTGGAAGCTAAAGAAAAAATAAACAAATGGAACTACATCAAAATAAAAAGTTTTTGCTCAACAAAAGAAACAATAAACAAAACAACAAGAAAGCTCACTATATGGGAGAACATATTTGCAAATATTATCACTGATAAAGGTTTAATGTCCAACATCTACAGCCAACTTATACAACTTAATAAAAGGAAAATAAACTATGCAATAAAAAAATGGGCAACACACCTAAATAGAACCTTTTCAAAAGACGACAGAAGGAAGGCCAAGAAACTCATGAAAACATGTTCAAAGTCACTAATTATCTGAGATATGCAAATCAAAATGACAATGCGATACCATCTTACACCTGTCAGAAAGGCAATCATGAACAAATCAACAAGCGACAAGTGTTGGCGAGGATGCGGAGAAAAAGGAACCCTTGTGCACTGTTGGTGGGAATCCAGACTGGTGTAGCCACTGTGGAGAACAGTATGGAGTTTCCTCAAAAAACCAAAAATGGAACTCCCATTTAACCCAGCAATCCCACTCTAAGGAATATATCCTAAGAAAGTACAAACACCAATCAGAAAGGATTTATGCACCCCTAGGTTCATAGCAGTACAATTTACAATTTGGAAAGAGGCTAGGTGCCCATCAGCATATGAGTGGATCAGAAAACTGTGGTACATCTACACAATGGAATTCTATTCTCCCATTAAAAAGAAGGAATTCTTACCATTTGCAGCAACCTGAATGGAACTGGAGATCCTTATGCTAAGTTAAATTAGCCAGTCAATGAAGGAGAAACACCACATGATATCACTCATTTGTGGATAATAAAGAACATTATAAATTGATGAACAAAAGGATAGATACAGAGGCAGTAAAGCATCAAACAGACTGTCAAATTACCTCAGGAAGATTAAGGAGAGATGGGATAGATAAGAGATCAACCAAAGGACTTGTATGCATGCATATAAGCATAACCAATGAACACAAGACACTGGGGGGCTGGGGTATGCCTGGGATGCAGGAGGGAGGACAATGGGAAGATAAGTATATATGTAACACAATAAAAACATTTTAAAAAAAGGAATTCCCAGTTTGTCATCCAACTACATAAAAGTAATGTATCTGAAATCATTCAGTGACTAGGAGACTCAATTCTAGAAAGTGCACATATGGTAACCTACTCAGGTGTCACATTCACTATGTTAATGTACTCTTCTAAGTAGCTCAGAGTGTTTTCCCTCTTTGCTAAATAGTCATGGTTGTCAATAAAGATGTCATTACTTACCCTCACAATTCTCAACCACAAAAACACTAAAATATGGCTTCTAGTTAAGTGTATTATGTTCCTTTCCACAGGGCAAAGGAGCTAATATCCTAATGGCCATTTTATCTCTTACATCTTTGCAAAGAAAACAGTAAAACTGGCTCAAATATTGAGAGTTTTTACTTAAATTCTCATCTTCTTCATGATAAAACAGAGATAACTAGAATATTAGAATTCAGAAGAACAAAGATGAAAATGTAATATCCATGAAGCAATGACAAATCAAATTATATTATAGCTGAAATAAATAAAATTTTGTTTTTAAAGGTAAATATGATCTTTCTTCAGCAGAATATCAATTTAGGCTTTTGTCACAAACAAATCACTAAGAAGGAATGGCATTTATTATTGCACAGAGTAATTCCTGAAGAGAAAGAAACGATGAGTGTGCAGTACCATGTCAGGCTTTTGTTCAGACTTATGAAATATATTGAAAACACCAATGTAGACATTTATCCAAATTCCTTTCAGGAACCCACAAATGAATGGAGCAGATTCCAAGTCCAAATAGCATAAACTAGAACACAATAGAATATTGGTATCCATGAGAATAAATTACACATTTTAATAGAAAGCCATTTAAAATAAATTAGTAATACCTACTTCCTGAGATTATTTGAGAGGGTTTGAAACTTATACTAGAAGAGGAAATGGGCAAACAACTAGAACAGTCTACAGTTGAGTATTTGGAAGGGGGCTCTAGAAAGCAAAAGTGTGTTTTTGTTAAGTATGAGGAATGAGCTGGAAGTCCATATTCACAGGGCCTTTGTTACTGCCATATGGGCTTTTTTGAGGCTTGTCAAAGTCACAGTGAAGGGATGCCATTTCCCAAACAAACATTGTGAAATCCTTGACAACTTATTTCTGTAGGCAAATGTTATCTAAACAAGCCATAACTGTGATTTGTTCATGTTTGTGGACACCACAGGAAATAGTAAAAAAACATAATAGTAGCTGGCGAGAAGAAAGCAAACACTCAATAGTTTTACTCTGAGCCAGGCACTGTTCTCAGTACTGTGCAGTTGTGGCTGATTATCCTCAGGACAACCCCTTGAACTAACAGATGAAGAAAATGAGAGGAAAAGAGATTCAGTTAACTGTCCAAGATTATTTAAGTTGGACAGTAGCAGAACTAGAGCCCATGTTCTTAACCATTATGCTATGAAAATAGTTTAATAGGAAATTAAATGAGTCAGAAATAGAAAATTGGTGCTAAGTCCTCCCACATGCCATAGTAATTTCCTGTTTTTTAATTAGCCCTGCCATTAAGACTGGGATATTCACACAGATTCTACAAAGATTTAAATGAAGAATTGTGATCTCTGAGGGAGAATTTCTCCTTGAGGAAAGAAAATGCCCAGGAGGGGAGATTTGGCTAAGAGATACAGAAAAACAATGAAGAAACACAAAGCTGGGACTCAGGAGGCTATGGAACAAGCATTCCATCTTGAACCAAAGGGTTAAGTCTGCCAAATCTAATAAGAAAGTCTAAAGCATTCGCAAGGGCCTAAGTGAAATGACCCAATTAGGCAGGTAGTAAACAAAAAGGACAAACAAGTGAGGCAGCAACCTACTCATTGTGTGAAGTCAAATCTGGTTGACTGAACACATCACATTTCTCTAAATTATCTGTTTCACGGTTTACTCGTAATTTGGTGAAATCACTTTGCCCAACAAGCATCTGTGTATGAAGAGAGTTGTGCTGAAGACTACTAGTGGGGCAATATCATGGAGAAACAAAGGGAAAGATGGTGTTCCTAAGGCCTCACCCTTTTGAGAAGAGCCCAGAAATTCCTTCACACCATCTATGGAGGAACTAGCAGCTCATAAGAGGGAGCCTTCTTTGTGATCCATTCTATTACAGTGGTTCCTTCTTCTCTGCAGTTATGCTTAACAGGAAACCAGGATTCATCTTCCCAAATTTGCCTTTGAAATGAACCAGGATATAGCATGTGGTGTTGTGATTTCTTGACCACACAACATTTGCCAGTCCACCAGATCCACCATGGCTGAGCTTAGAGCTCAGTAATCAGCATCATTACCAAGCTTCTCAGAGCTTCTCACTGAGGCCCAGGACAGGATTGATACATCCATTTCAGGCCACCAGGGGTAGGTAAAACTCTCTCAGAGCCTCTCCTTATCAAGTAGTGTTATTTTTGCAATGAGGTAGCCTGATGGACACAGAAAAAAAGTCAGCACTCAAATAAGCCAACTCCTAGATCCCTCCCTGAAACTCTCCAGTTTTTGTTTTTTGTGTTTTTTTAAATATTTTTAATGTATTTTATTGAATTTTTACAGAGAGGAAGGGAGAGGGATAGAAAGTTAGAAACATGGATGAGAGAGAGACATCGATCAGCTGCCTCCCACACGCCCCCCACTGGAGATGTGCCGGCAACCAAGGTACATGCCCTTGACTGGAATCGAACCCGGGACCCTTCAGTCCACAGGCCAATGTCTATCCACTGAGCCAAACCGGTTCCAGAGAAACTCTCCAGTTTTGAGAGTGCTTTCCTGGTACTCAGTATTCACCTGGGACTTCTGGTCCCATACGCCTGCTGTTTATTCTGGCTGAAATGTCCTTCTGTAATCTCTCTTCTCCTTTGGATCTGTCTATTCTTGGTCATACCATAGGAATTACTTTGCTCACCTCTTCTAGGAAATCTACCCTAACTGCCCCAAGATTATAGCATAATCCACTTATATCTATGGTCCCTAGCACCCTGTGCTTTCCTCATTATAGGATTTATCCAGCTATGTTGCAATTTCTTTTTTACTTTTCTCCCACTAGCCTATAAGCTCCATGAGGAAAGGGTCTGCATCTGGTTCATGTATTTAATAGAGTGCGCATTCTGGAACTTGACAAATACTTGCCAGAGGAGTTAATGTTGGAACCCAGCTGATGTAGAGAAATGAGGCATTATTCAAAAACACAGTTGATTTCAGACAGGCCTGGGTTAGAATTCCAGTACTGCCACATACTAGCAAAGTGATGTTAGACCTACCAAAGAATTAATTTCCTCATTTATAAAATAACAACCACAACAATGACAATAAATAATAATTATTAGATTTGTATTTATTACGTACTTATCTCAGGATTGAAATGAGGGTTAAGTGAGATATTCTTAGTGCTTACAACAGAGCTTGGCACCTTCTAAAGGCTTGACAAATATTAGCAATATGCCCTCCCTTCCTCCAATGCTGGCCTAGTTTCTATCCTGCTTAGATGGGTTTTGAAAAGAAAAATTATTAATATGTTTAGAAAATCCTGACATTCATATTTATAGAAAACAAAATGGAATTATTTTTCAAAGACATCCTCCAGTTGGCCAGAAGCACTTAGTCATCTCTTACAAAGATGAGTTAATATCTATCACGATCTCATCCAAAATGACTCACAGTAAATGTCTCATTTCAAGGGTGCGGTTGAAGTGTTTCTCGTATTTTTTTTTTTTTCTGACGAAACTCACCATTAGGTGGCAGCCAAGCCAGAGTTCCTCAGAGAGCAGCCTGACCCTTGAAAGCAGGGCACTTGCAGAGGCCATGCGACTCAGAGGCAAACATCTGACTCATCCCGAGAGCATTAGCTCAGAAAATGGCAAGGGCTTATTTAAACAGTATGTGAAATGTAACATCTCTGGGCCCAGAGTAGTACAATAGATATGGTAAGCCTGAGGTCATCTCTCCAGAAATAAAAAATTAATGTGGTTGATAAATGAAGACATCAGAGCTTATGCTAGTAAACTATTTCAGACAACATGCTATACATTTGATTCCAAGATAATTAATTGATATTGCAAGCAACTTCACCAAGACAGGTGTCTCCCCTCCCTGCTTGAAAGCCTACAATGACCCCATTTCTCAACCAGTGGTGGGAGTAGGGAATGAGAGACTGATGCAGGATCTTCAGAGGAGCCATCATGGTATCTCATTTCCAAGGTTAGGCTTTCAAGCAGGGAGGGGAGACACCTGACATACAACACTCATTTTATAATATACTAGTAAAGGCAGGAAAGTAAAGCTTGATAGAATCTATCCAGTGGCTATCTGCAAAAAAATAAGAGTGAAAAAGCATTGAAAGGACATGGATTTTACAAATATATCGGAACATGGCATAATATTAACAACAGTAATGATAATTAGCACTTATCAGGTCCTTAATATGCACAATGCTATCTGCCTTACTTACATGCTTTATCTCATTTAATCCCCACAATCCCCATGAGGTAAAAATTATTAATATTCCCACTTGACAAATAAGCACACTAAGGCTCATAAAACTTAAATAATTTGCCTCAAGGCAAATATACAGCTAGAATCAGAGACAGTATTCAAATCTCAGCATCCTGACTCCAGAGAGTACAGGAAGTCTGAGGTGGTTGGCAGGACTCCTGAATTCTCTACAGTTACTTTCCCGCATCCTTTTTTTCCCAGGTGTACCCAGACCTCTTGGGGAACTAACTTGCCTGCCGAAGAACAGCTTCCTGGGCTGGCTGGACATTGCAGGAGCTGAGGTGTCACCAGAGGTAACACTGAAGGAAGAAGGGACCAATGGATAAACAGCTCCATCAAACAGATATTTGTGCCCTAGTCGGTTTGGCTCAGTGGAATGAGCATCAGTCTGTGGATTGAAGGGTACCAGGTTCGATTCCGATCAAGGGCACATGCCCGGGTTGCAGGATCCTCTCCAGCCATGGTATGGGCATGTGCAAAGGCAACCAATCACTGGGAAAATATCCTCAGGTGAGGGTTAAAAACCAACAGGTATTTGTCCTTCGTTGAGTACAAAGTAAGACATTTACTATTCCAAAGTGAAAGCTTCCAAATTTAGAAATCTCTAGCACAAGTTGTGATTATTAAGATACTTGCCCTGAAAGCCTTGGGAATCTCTCTTTTTCATATTCCTTCTTTAAAGGGCCAGACCCTGAGCTCACTATGCTGTCTCATGTACCTGGGATTGCACATGTACTGTTGGCCACTTGTCATCAGCTCAGACCTTGTTTCCTCTGCAGAACCTAACTGCCACCACCAGTGTTCCATGTGCTCTCTTCTTTGCTCCCAGGAGATTGTGCAGCAACTAGCACTGGACTTACCTGACTGCATCTACCTATTTTCTGCCCCTCCACTGGACTATGAGCTCCCTAAGGGCCTAGATCTGCCCTTCTTTATCCTCAACTGCTCAGTCCAACCCAGTGCCTGGCACAAAAAAATACACCATTCAGAATGCCTACCAGGTGAATAAGTTCTTAAATACTTGCTTGTTCTCAGGTAAAACACCTTTAGCCATAAAACTGGTTTGTATTTAAAAGCAGGAGCAGACTCTATAAAATCCCAGTTCTGGGCTCCAGGTCTTAGCTGTGTTCCAAGACAAGCAAGAGTCTGGGACATGCTAGATTTCTATTACAGGGAATCTGGAATGTCACCCCAGGGACTTCCTTGGAGTCTATGGATACTTGACTAGAGGTCCCTGTCTGTAGCAAGGAGTCAGGGGAAGTCCCTCGGGCCCCCATCTAATTCTGGTTCTCAATAATAGCAAGAGGGTTCTTCCTGAAAGGAACACACAGTCAGTTGAATTTTTTGTTCACAATTAACTTTTAGGTTGTTGGTCTTCTTTAACCATGTGGCACTGCAAAACTGAGCTTATACCCACAGTACTAAATCCCTTACAGATATAGATGCATGTGTTTTTTTAAGTGGAATTTATTGAGTTTATCAAATCTGTACATTGATGTCTTTCATCACATTGAAGAAGTTTCCAGACAAAGCCTGGGGCAGTGGTGACTTCACTGAACTGGATTTGGGATGATTTTGAATATTGCTCCTGGCTTCCTGAGCTGGCCTATTCAATACTTTTTTTTTTTATATTTTTTATTGTTTAAAGAATTACATGTAGTAGTACATATATCTCATTTTTCTTCCCTTGACCTTCCCCCAGGCTCCCCTATCCCCTGTCACATGCCCTCATCCCAACCCCTGGTGTCTCGTGGCCATTGGTGTGCTTATATGCATGCATACAAGTCCTTTGGTTGATCTCTTTCCCACCCTCACCAATACTCCCCTGCTTTCCCACTGTAATTTGAAAGTCTTTTCAGTGCTTTACTGCCTCTATCTCTATCTTTTTGTTTATCAGGTTATAATGATCTTTATTTTCCATAAATGAGTGAGTTCATGCAGTATTTTTCTTTCATTGACTGGCTTATTTCACTTAACATAATGCTTTCCAGGTCCATCCATGCTGCTGCAAATGGTAAGAATTACTTCTTTTTTATAACAGCGTAGTATTCCATTGTGTAGATGTACATAGTTTTCTAATCCACTCATCTGCTGATGGACACCTAGGCTGTTTCCAAATCTTAGCTATGGTGAATTGTGCTGCTATGAACCTAGGGGTGCATACATCTTTTCTGATTGGTGTTTCTAGTTTCTTGGGATATATTTCTAGAAATAGAATTACAAGGTCAAATGTGAGTTCCATTTTTAGTTTTTTGAGGAAACTCCATACTATTCTTCACATTATCTACACCAGTCGGCATTCCCACCAGCAGTGCACAAGAATTCCTTTTCTTTGCATCCTCGCCAACATTTGTCATTTGTTGATTTGTTGATGACTACCATTCGGACAGGTGTGAGATGGTACTGCATTATCGTTCTGATTTGCATCTCTCAGATGATTAGTGATTTTGAGCATGTTTTCATGTGTCTCTTGGCCTTCCTTCTGTCTTCTTTTGAAAAGATTCTATTGAGGACTGTTGCCCACTTTTTTATTGGATCTTTTATCTTCCTTTTATTAAATTGTATAAGTTGGCTATAGATGTTGGAGATTAAACCTTTATTAGTGATGACATTTGCAAATATGTTCTCCCATACAGTGGGCTTTCTTATTGTTTTGTTGATGGTTCCTTTTGCTGTGCAAAAGCTTTTTATTTTGATGTAGTCCCATTTGTTTATTTTATCTTTAGCTTCCATTGCCCTTGGAGCCATATCCATGAAGAAATTCCTTCAGCATATGTCTGAGGTTTCTCTGCCTGTGGATTCCTCTAGTATTTTTATTGTTTCCCATCTATGTTTGAGTACTGTATCCATTTGGAGTTTATTTTTGTGAATGGTGTAAGTTGGTGGTCTAGTTTCATTTTTTGCATGTATCTCCAATTTTCCCAACAACATTTACTGAAGAGACTGTCTTTACTCCATTGTATGTTCATGCCTCCTTTGTCAAATATTAATTGAGCATAATGGTTTGGGTGGTTATCTGGATTCTCTATTCTATTCCATTGGTGTATATGTCTGTTCTTATGCCAGTACCAGGCTGTTTTGAGAACAATGGCTTTGTAATACAGCTTGAAATCTGGTATTGAGATCCCACCTACTTTGTTATTCTTTCTCAGGATTGTTGTGGCTATTCAGGGTCTTTTTTAATTCCAGATGGATTTTTGGAGAGTTCTTTCTAAGTCTGTGAAATATGCCATTGGTAATTTAATGGGGAGTACATTGAATTTATAAATTGCTTTGGATAGTATGGACATTTTAATGATGTTGATTCTCCCAATCCATGAACATGGTATGTTCTTCCATCTGTTTAAATCGTCCTCTGTCTTTCTTTTCAGTGTCCTGTAGTTTTCCGCATATAGGTCTTTGCCTCCTTAGTTAAGTTTATTCCTAGGTATTTTAATTTGTTTTTGTGATGGTAAATGGGATTGCTTTTATATTCTCTCTTTCTGTAAGTTCATTATTAGTGTACAGAAATGCCATAGATTTCTGGGCATTAATTTTGTATCTTGCTACATTGCTGAATTTATTTATTAAGTCTATTAGTTTTTTGATGGAGTCTTTCAGGGTTTTTATGTACAATATCATGTCATCTGCAAATAAGGACAGTTTTACCTCTTTTTCCAATTTGGATACCTTTAATTTCATCTTCTTGTCTAATTGCAATGGCTAATAGTTCCAGTACTATGTCGAACAGGAGTGGTGAGAGTAGGCATCCCTGTCTTGTTCCTGATCTTAGGGGAAATGGTTTTAGTTTTTGCCCACTGAATATAATGTTAGCTGTGAGTTTATCATATATGGCTTTTATGATGTTGAAGTATGATCCTTCTATTCCCACCTTCCTGAGAGTTTTTATTAAGAAAAGGTGCTAGATTTTGTCAAATGCTTTTTTTTAATCGATATGACTATGTGATTTTTATCTCTCAATTTGTTTATGTCATGTATCACGTTTATTGATTTGTGGATGTTGTACCATCCTTGCATTCGTGAGATAAATCCTTCTTGGTCATGTTGTATGATCTTCTGATATACTGCTGGATCCAAGTTGTAAAATTTGGTGAGGATTTTGGCATCAATGTTCATGAGGAATATTGGCTTGTAATTCTCTTTCATTGTGTTGTCTTTATCTGGTTTTGGTATTAGGGTGATGCTGGCTTCATAGAAGGAGCTTGGAAGAGTTCCCCTTGAATTTTTTGGAATAGTATGAGGAGGATATGTTTTAGTTCTTCCTTGAATATTTGGTAAAACTCTCCTGTGAATCCATCTGGTCCTGGGCTTTTGTTTATTGGAAGCTTTTTGATGACTGCTTCAATTTCTTCTATAGTTACTAGCCTATACAGATTTTTAGAATCTTCCTGATTGAATTTTGAAAGGTTGTACTTTTCTAAGAATATGTCCATTTCTTCCAGGTTGTCCAATTTGTTGGAGTAGAGTTGATCATAGTATTTTTTAAACAATCCTTTGTATTTCGGTGGGGTCTGTCGTTATTTCTCCTATTTCAATTCTGATTTTGTTTATTTGGGTCCTCTCTCTTTGCTTCTTGGGGATCCTGGCTAGAGGTTCATCAATCCTGTTTATCCTTTCAAAGAACCAGTTCTTGGTTCCATTGATCTTCTGTTTTGTTTTTGTTTTTCTTTTTGTTTTTTGTCTCTATGTCATTTATCTCCACTCTGATCTTTATTATTTCTTTCCTTCTGTTTACACTGTGCTTTTCTTGTTGCTCTCTTTCTAACTCTTTGAGTTGTAGGGTTAGGTAATTTATTATAATTGTTTCTTGTTTTTGCAGTAGGCTTGTAGACCTATGAACTTCCCTCTCAAGACTGCTTTCGCTGTGTTCCATAGATTTTGGATTGTTGTGTTTTCATTGTCATATTTTACCAGGATGTTTTTTATTTCTTCCTTGATCTCTCTAACCCAGTCATTTTTTAATAGCAGATATTTAGTCTCCATGTGTTTGCTTTTTTGGGGGGGATTGCTTTTATTGTAGTTGATTTCCAGTTTTATACCACTGTGATCTGAGTGGAGTATAGAGCTCCTCTGAATCTGTGTATTTTCACCAATTGGGAACTGATGTTCTGAGGTTTGCAGCTATTCGGTGGGTACCGTAGTTGTAGATTTTCAGGCTTCTGACAACATCCACTTTCTCCTTCAGGATGGCATGGTCTCCATGTCTGAGCCAGCCACTCCAGGAGGGAACCCAGCAGCAGTGGGGGCTTCCTGGTCAGGGGATCCTCATCCAGCACTTCTCCACAGTCTCCTGGAGTATATCTGTCCCTCAACTCATCAACAAACAATCCCTGTGTGACCACATACTCTCCCTTTGTTTTCTCATTCACACACTATCTTGCAGTCTGCCTTCCCGTCGGTAGCCATCTTCTCTCTCTCCCTATCCAGTCCTTTATGCCACCTCCCTCCCACTTTAAAATTTTGTAAACTATCTCAGGTGTTTTAAAATAAATCTGTTGTATGTTTAAAACAGCCATAATTGTTTTTCTAGTGCTTGCAAATACCAATCTTGCCTGAAGTACTATCACTATTGCTATTTTGGTGAATATAAGGGGTTTTTACATATTAAAAGCCTTAAATTAATCAATGGAATTTTTTTCTTGAAATTCAATTAATGAGGATATTTGCAAGACCTCTTTTAGAAACCAAAAGCTTTGTATAAACAAAGTCAGCCTTATGTTATATACTAAATGATTTTTCATAATGTCACATGACCTAACAGATGTGTATTCCAGATATTTTCTAGGCTTCCAAATATTCTGGGGAAATTTGTTAAAAAGACAGACATCCAAACCCTAATATATTCCCTAGATTTATTTTTTCAAGTGTCCCAGGAGATTTTGTTACCATCATTGTTGGAGGACCTTTGATCCTTAGGACACCTCCACTTAAATGTATTATTACCCCCATGAAAAGTGTCCTAACCTGACTCCTTATTTATTTATGGCCAAGTGGTATTCCATTGTGTAAATGTATTACCATTTCTATACACTCATGTACTGATGGACTCTTGGGCTGCTTCCTCCTCTTAGCTATTGTAAATAATGCTGCAATGAAATAGGGGTGCATATATTCTTTCCAATTGGTGTTTCAGGTTTTTTTCAGATAAATTCCCAGAAGTGGAACCTCTGGGTTATAAAGCAGTTATATTTTTTTATTTTTTAAGGTAACTCCATAAAGATTTCTCTGAAATCAATAAAAACTTATTTTTAAAAAATAAAATAAGCACTCTATAAAAATAAGCTGTTATTATCGTTTCAGTTAATGGTGGTGAATGAGTTGAATCATTTAAGTAGAAGACCTAGGGCTCATCATTGATTCCTATATTGTCGCTCCATATGAATTACCAAGTCCACTGACTCTACTTCCTTGACATTTCTCACATCAGTTATTTCTTCTCATTCTCTCTGCCAATTTCATAGTTGAGGTCTTTAATGCTGCTTATCTGATTACTGGTCCTTCAGATTCTTTCTCCATGGTTCTACCAGAATGGTATTTATAAAATTTTATAGTGACACTCCTCATTGCCTTCATAATAATATACTTACTAGCTGTGGGACTTTGAGTAAGCTACTTAACATCTCTTGCCTCTACTTCCTAATCAATAAAATGGGAATAATTATCGTATCTCTTACAGCTATTGCAAACGTATAATATAGTTCATGTGTGATGTGCATGGTGCATGATGTACACTTTGAAAATATTACTTCTAGTTATTAGTTTATCATGTTCATTGTTTGCAGATACCTGTAGTGATTCTGTGATGCTGGTTGTATCTTCAGCATCCTATTATTTTCCTTATTTTAAATAGTATCTTAAGTCTCAGCCATGTGGTTTAAGTTCAGTTGACCCCACCCCAACTCTAGGAGTGAATCCCAATGACTTAAGCCAATTTAGAGTATTACCTTAAATTAAGAAAAATGAGAGTCAAATTTAATTAATTCCGGTGGTTCAGTTTTCATTATTAAAGAATGGGCTTGCCCTGGTCTGGTAGCTCAGTTGGTTGAAAAATTGTCCCATACACCAAAAAGGTTGTAAGTTCGATTTCAAGTCAGGGAACATACCTAAGTTTCAGGTTCAATCCCTGGTCGAGGCACATAAGGAGGCAACTGATGGATGTTTATCTCATCTCTCTCTCTCTCTCTCTCTCTCTCTCTCTCTCTCTCTCTCCTCATCTCTCTTTAAAAATCAATGAATATTGGTATATATCTTCAAGTGAGGAGGTGAGGATTAGACAAAAAAAATGGGCTATTCTTTCCTGGAGAATCTGAAAAAGAATAGTTGGAACTATAGGCTGCCATTATAAGATCACAAATGAAATTAGCTTTATTATGAAGCAACTCAATGAAGGGCAAAGTGGAGGCTTGGAATGAATCATGACTGAGCTGTTGATTTCAGCCTCATCTGAAGCTAGACCTATATCTTGACTTTTTGTGAGCCCATAAATTTACTTTATTGTTTAGACCAGTTTCATATAGGTTTTCTGGTGCAACATAAATTCTAATATATAGTGCCTAAAAATGGATCTTGAATATGTCTTTTTCTTCAGGTCATTCTGTTCTAAATGAAGTTGACTCTAAGGTCCTTACCTGCTATGATGGGTTGAATGGTGGCTCCCTAAAATATATGTCCACCTTGAACCAATGATTGTAAATTTACTTGAAAAAAAAAGCCTCTGCAGATGTAATTAAGTTTAGGATCTCAAAATGAGATATACTGAATTAACTGGACGGGCCAAAAATCCAATGACAAGTGTCCTTATAAGAGACAAAAGAGACATGAAAAGAAAAGAGTGGAAAGCCAAGTGACAGTGAAAGGAAATGGACTCCCCTCCATCTTGTCCTATAAGGACTGGGACCCCTGCCTAAACCCCCTCCCTTTTCTGGGAGTGGCCACAGGTGTGCCACCAATGTCTTAACTTCCCCGATCCCCACCTCAAAGGACCAATGAAGCTCCAGGGACACAGCTAATTAGGCTTAACCACAGAAAGACCCCAATTCAAGTGACCAATCTCTGTAACCCTCATCACTTTCCCAAGCCCCCTAATTATCCTACCCCATAAAACTCATTGTTCCCGCCCGGTCTGGTCTCTCGCCTCGCTGCTGTGTCAGAAAGAGGCTGAGAGCCAAACCCGGGTTTGAATAAAGATTCTTTGCTTTTGCATCGGAAAAGGCTCCTTAGTGGTGGATTATTGGGGACCCCGAACTCTGTGCACAACATTTGGGGGCTCGTCCGGGATTCCCAATACCCACGAGGGACACCCATCTGGAGAGTTCGTCTGAACGCGGTAAATGTCTGTCTGTTTTTGTTCTGTGTGCGAGCTCGCTTCTGAAGTCTGTAGTGCCCGAAATGGTCTAGGTGGATGCACTAGTGGATCTCGGGGGGGGGGGGGGGGGGGGGGGGGGTCAGAGGATGCTCTGCTTTCCCATGAGGGACGTGGAATTCCCTCACAGGAGGGACGTGGAATCTCCTCACAGGAGGGAAGTGGAATACCCTCAAACCTCTGGAACGAAGTGGGTGGCTCCTACGGGTTGGCGCACGGCCATCGTCCAGTGATCAGTTTTATTTCCGCAAGTTTGGAAGGCTGCTTTGGATGTTTTTGATTGGTTTTATTTCTGTGGGTTCGGAAGGCTGCTTTGGATGTTTTATCTGTTTGATCAGTTTGTATCTTTTGTGTACGTTTGTGAGCTATTGGACAGACGTTAAGGAACAGACTCAGGCTACCCCCTTGAGTATTATGGTTGATCATTTTAGAGAGGTTAAGAGAAGGGCTAACAACCTTAGTTTAGAAGTGAAGAAAAGAAGATGGCAAAAATTTTGTTCCAGCATGTGGCCAGCCCTCAATACCAGATGGCCACCAGAAGGGACTTTTGACCTCCCCACCATTTGCCGGGTCAGAGAAATCATTTCTCGGCCAAGGGGAGGCCATCTTAATCAACTCCCTTACATTATTACTTGGCAGGATCTTGTAGAGGACCCTCCCGTCTGGATTAAACCTTTCCTAGCTCCGCGCCCTCCGGAGCTGAAACCCATTCTTGCCTTGCAGGAAACGGAGAAGAAAAAGATGGCGGTTACTTCAGAGAAGAAGGAGAAGGAAGCCACCCTGCCATCAGCTCCTGATCCCCTCCACCTGGTTTTACAGGGGGAAACAGGAGAAGAGTTAATTTTACCTCCCCGGTACCAGTTCCCCAGGTTGCCAGAAGGGGGCGGGCTTCTGGCATCAGAAAGGGGCAGGCTTCCGGCGGCGGCAAGGGGCGGGCTTCCGGGTATGGCCGCAGTTCCAGTAGGAAGCCCACCTCTTACCAGGCAAAGGGCTCAGAAGGAACTGCATGATGCAGCCCTTGACTCCACCATTATGACTCTGCCCTTGCGAGCTATGGGCCCCCAGAACGCCGATGGCAATCAGCCCCACCACTACTGTCCTTTTGCCACTATTTACCTTTATAACTGGAAAGCACAGAATCCTAAGTTCTCTGAGAAGCCAGAGGAATTATTGATTTGTTAGATTCTGTTCTTTTCACCCATCAGCCCACCTGTCAGCAGCTTTTGCAGGTCCTATTCACCATTGAGGAGAGGGAGAGGATCCTCAATGAGGCCTGGAAAGTAGTCCCAGGCGTGGACGGGAAACCTAGCACCAACCAGGCTCAGATAGACATCTCCTTTCCCATGACTAGACCTGAATGGAATTCAACACGGAAGAAGGTAAGGAGAGGCTCCGGGTCTACCGCCAGACTCTAATGGGGGGTCTCCACAGGGCTGCTAGAAAGCCTACCAATTTGACCAAGGTAGGGAGGGATGAGTCTCTAGCTGCATTCTTAGAACAGATCATGGAGGCATATCGCACTTACACACCCATGGATCCAGAAGCCCCTGAGAATAAGGCAGCTGTAGTCATGAGTTTTATAACCCAGTCACCTGCAGTCATCAGAAAGAAACTGCAGAAAATAGATTTGGAGAAAAGAGTTTTTGGTACTTGCTGGAAGTGGCCGAGAAAGTGTACAATAACCGGGAGTCCCCTAAAGATAGGCAAGCCCATGCCATGAAGGCTGCCAGTGACAAGCAGACCCAAAACCTTGCCACGATTCTGCTAGCCACTACCACAGAATCCCCCGAGGAATGGACCTGCTGCCTTCGCCAGCTTGCAGATGACCAAGAAGAAGGTAAGGGGGCCAAAAGGGGCGGGGAAAAGAAGCTGCAGCGGAGTCAGTGTATATATTGCAAGGAGATAGGGCATTGGGCCCAAGAATATCCAAAGAAGGCCGGTGGGAAGGGAGGCAAGACTGACCGAGTGAGTCTTAGAGCTGGAAGAACTGAGCTATTAGGGGTGTCGGAGTTCGGAACACCTCCCCGAGCCCAGGGTAACTCTTAGAGTGGAGGGGAGCCCTGTTGACTTCCTTGCTGACATGAGAGCACAACATTCAGGCCTCCGCACACCGCAGGGGGAGCTAGCCAACAAGAAATCCTGGGTGCAAGGGGCAACTGGCATGGGTCAGTATTCATGGACTACCTAAAGAACAGTAGATCTAGGAATGGGCTGGGTATCCCATTCATTTATGGTAATACC